>OY755245.1:46254025-46854025 GCA_963576725.1 Azorinus chamasolen
AAAATTACTTAGCGTGCAAAGAGTTAAGTAATATTATCTTTTTATTGTAACTGATCCTGAACAGAATGTTCTTCAGAAACTAACAATTACAAAATAATTTTAAAACCTTTTTCTCTTTTATAAACACCTTTTTACGCCTAAGTTGCAAACAGGGTAGACACAGATCAGACAGCTTCAATAGTAGCTGTCTGGTCGAGGTCATCTCTGTTTGCTTATGAAATTATAATAGATCTGACTAGTTTCTTCCAGTATCAGAACATTCCTGTATACACTTGCCATTACATGTATAAATATTCCATTTTAAATATTTATGAATATGTTATTATTTCAACATGAAATATGTATCTGGGAAAGGTTTAACCCTTTCCTCCATAAATACGCCTTTCTACGCCTCTGTAAAAGTCACTTTATGAAACCATTGTGATAAATAGAGCATTTGCTCCTATAGGAGCAAATGCTCTATTTATCACAATGGTTTCAAAACTACACAATTCTAAACTTTTCCTGTTCTCTATTAAATGCTCCTTTTCGGATTCAAAGAGGTTGTGTCTAAAAATAGCCTATGGAGGTAAGGGTTAAACAAGATATATTATAAAGCTGATATAACAAGACAATCTGTGTTAAAAGTTGTAGGATCCATATGATCAGGATCTTCTCTGTTTGCTTAAGTTATATTAAATGGAACAATATAGATCTGGTTCTACAGTTTCTGCCAGGGCTAAAATTTCTTTTCTGCACAATTTATACTTTTGGAAAAATAATCTAATTAATGAACATGTCCTTATTCTTACGTGAATATTCATATTTCAGATATTTAACGATTTTCCTTTAAATGGGGTCAAATCAGTATGGATTCTGGGCTTTGTTGCTAAGATAGATCTGCTTAGATTCAGATTACACACTCATGTCCAGTACTTTGATTACTTTATTTGGACAGTCAGAATTAAAAGATTAGACATTCTTGTGACTCCAAGAACATTGTCGGTTGATCCATACTTTCCTAATTCTAAGTCCCATATGAAGGACATTATCGGCCGATATTAACATCCAATATTACATCAACAACAACAAAGAGGGATTAGCAGCTCTTGCCTATCAGAGAGAGCTAAGTTTTTGGTGATATTGATTTCTACACCAGCACTATTGAACATATTGGTGATATTACTGTATAGTGGCAGCTGGCTGGACTGACCTACATGTGTTGTTGTTTTCAGGTATAGTTGTTTTGTTTATATTGCTTATTGAATTATAAAGATCTGATTCCAAAGTTTTTGTGAAAGCAAAATTTTACATTGTAAAAATGAATATTCATAAAGTAATCAATTCACACAAATGTTTCATTAAGGAAAGGGTTAATCGAAGGCACTCATAGTTCCTTTTAACCTTTTACTCAATGAATATGCATTTAAGAAATAATGACATCATTGATATTAATCATACAGGAGCAGTTTGATCTGGTTCTGCACTATTTGCTTAAGCGTGTCTGACCAAAAATGGACTCGAGATATTTTAGGTAATTAGCCTTAGGGTATGCATACAACTGTTTATGTAGTCTAGTAAGCGTGGGCAGTTTAATTCATTTCAACTTTTCTGTGGCTGACAACTTCTGACAGGCAGTTTGTATAAAGACTGCATTGGATGACCTGTGCAGAGAATTTATTGTTGACATTTCTTCCTAGCTACATATTTGTGGCTCACATGTGAAACTGTCTTTTGTTTAGTTAACCCTTTACTCCATGAATATTTATGCAGGAAATAATGACATTACGAATATTAGTTACATTAATGTTTCTTTCATTATTTCTTCATAACTAGAGAAAAGGATTTTTTTTTAGAATTTTGTAGTTTGAAACCATTGTGATAAATAGAGCATTTGCTCCTATAGGAGCAAATGCTCTATTTATCACAATGGTTTCAAGAAGTGACTATTACATAGGCGTAGAAAGGCGTATTTATTGTGGAAAGTGTTAATTTTTTTCTGTCCAAACTCTTTGTTTTGTGAAGAACCTGCCTTTAACACAAAATACTTGATGTAATTTAGTGCAGGGCTTTTTCTCTCTTAATTGGGAAGGGGCCTTAGCTATTCACGTCAATATACGTACCTGTAAATAGTGAAGACCCAGATGAGACAGCTCCTGCAGGAGCTGTCTCATCAGGGTCTGCACTATTTACAAGTTGGTTGTGCAACCAGTGCACTCCACAGCAGTGATTGCACAGCAAAATACGTGTACACGGTGAAGATATATGTAATTATACAACAGGGCATGGGTAAAGAAGGAGAAATGTATTTTAAAATTCAGCAAGCGAAGGGTTAACATACGGACACAGGTTGAATTTAGATGATACACCATTCAACTCTGTATCTTCAGGGCTCAAGCTGGAGCTTTCCATTAGGGAGAAGTTTAGTGGTATTGAGGGAGAAGTTATGGTCCTGGTTATGCATCTCCCTTTATGTTCTATATATTAAAACTTCTCCCTCAGCTCAAAACAGGGAGAAGGCAGCAGGGTAGGGAGACTTTTTCTCCCAAATCGTCCTCTTGCTTGAGCCATAATCTTGTCAAGATCCAGATTGTGTCATACTCCCATCTTTTGAAGTGAAGGGGAAATCTTTTATTAACCCGTTACCTGTGAAATATTCATGCAAGAAAAATGACATCATAAATATTTATAGCTGAAATGTTTCAAGGCAAGTTTTTATTGTTTTTGTCCTGTCTGTTTGTCTGTTTGTTTGTCGCCAACTTTAACATTGGTCATAACTTTTGAGCCAGTAAAGATAGAGACTTGATATTTGGCATGCATATGTATCTCATGAAGCTGCACATTTTGAGGTGACCTGTAAAGGTCAAGGTCATCCTTCAGGGTCAAAGGTTATATCGGGGGCATAGTGTTTGACAAACACATCTTGTTTCTTTGACAAAAACTATAGAAGCATAATTTTGAATCATGTGATAAGCAAACAGAGCAGACCGTGATCAGGCAGCTCCTATAGGAGCTGTCTGATCTGGGTCTACTCTGTTTGCAAAGGTATGAAAAGCTGTTTATATGAAGGATAGGGATAAGGGTCTGAGAATTGTAGCAGATGAAAATTGCTTGTCAAGTCACTATCATTTTACAGATATACTGCACACATCTACCCCTGCTTATTTTGAAATGACGGCTATTTGCAAAACAGCTTGGATCCAGATGCGACACAGAGAAACTCGGCGTCTCATCAGGATCCAAACTGTTTGTCATCTTGACCATATTTTTGCAAAAAAAATGAGCGAAAGTTTATTTTAAGAATTAAAGCAGACAACAATTGTTGCAGACGAAAAATTACTTAGCGTGCAAAGAGTTAGGTGGTCAAGGGTTAATGTCAGGCATGTAGGAATTCCACATACTGGTATATTGTATTACTGTGGAGAATGTCAAATTAATTGAAACATAGATGACTGAAAATTATGGAAACTGTCAGTTGGGTTTGTTTTATTGGGTGATCTTTCCTTCCAGGACATTGATGATTTGAGCAGTCATTTGATTGAGGAAGGTATTATTATTGCACAAATAAACCCTTACCCTGTTGAATATTTATGTAAGAACAGGGTTTTCATTGGTATAAACAGTAGAGTCAGATCTGTTATTTAATATGCACACAAAGTAGACCCTGATCAGATGGCTCCTATAAGATATATATCCGTGTCCTATTGACACAATTTTCTAGTCTTATTATTATTTTCACAGGGTTATGGCCCGTTGATTATTCAAAATTTATGTTTTGACAAGTGCTTGTATGGGAGTATTAATCACATTCAGTGATTATTTCTGGTGTAAAAATGTTTTTGTTTTACTTGCACCAACAGAGGTTATATGGTACTAAAGAATTTTTTATCTCGAATTCTAAAGTTTTCTACTTCTATATTATTTAATGACTTTAACCCATAAACTGCTGAATTATTTAATGATTCATCCCTTTCTGAATGTAAATTAAACAAAATGTATCAAATGATTTTTATGACAAACAGTGTAGACAAACAGTGTGGACCCAGATCAGAGGGCTCCTCCAGGTCTACACTGTTTGCTCCTCCAGGAGCCCTCTGATCTGGGTCTACACTGTTTGCAGAGGTCTCTAGACTCTTATATATTCGGTTCCCACACTTTAACCCTTTCCCTGTTTTGTGTTTATTCTAACTTTCTATACCTACTGAATATTCATTGACAAAATAAGTATATTGAAATATGCAAGGTGGAACATTGTAGCCGTTTTAGAATCTAAAGAAACAGGTCTATCAAATTCCATAAGCAAACTAGAGCAGACCCTGATCAGACGGCTCCTCTAGGAGTCGTCTGATCTTGGTCTACTGTTTGCAAATGTGTGAAAACATGTTTATATGAGGGAAAGGGTTAAGGGTTGATTTCTTGGTTAATTGCTCAAAAGTAGGTGGTGTGCAGCAGGTCAGATGAAAGTTAAGTTGCAGAACATGTCATACGGTATGTATCTTGAAATGTTAATAGGGACATCACAGTAACTGATGAATATGTAGTTCAGCACATCTAGGTCGAGTTATTCATGAATGAAGAGGCTCTAGGGTGTTAGGCAGCAGGCCCTCTTAGACCTTTTATTTCATATAAATGCCAGTTCATGCATTTGCAAACATAGTAGACCCAGAACAGACAGCACCTATAGGTACCAACTGAATAGGGTCTGCTGTTTGCTTTTGGCATGACATAGATATGTTTAGAATAACAGATTTGTCAAAGCAAAAACTTTCCTTGAAAAGTTTACATTATAAAATCCAGGTAATAAATATTCATGGTATCATTATTTCTTACATGAATATTGAACAGGGAGAGTGATAACCCTTTCCTACACATAAACACTTTTTCACACCTTTGCAAACAGAGTAGACCCAGATCAGATGGCTCATGTAGAACATCAGATGGCATCTACATGAGCTGTCTGATCCAGTATCCATGCTTATAAAACTTTTTAACTGAGTAAGTTCGTTCTCAAGTTTTTGATTGGGCTCAAATCTAACCAATCAAAAGCTTGAGAACAAACTCATGTATTGTCAAAAGAGAAAAGATTAACCTTTAGCAACATCTAACCGAATTTTTTTTTTTAAAAAAAAAATGGCTGTTTTGATCTTGATAAGATCCAACATTTGCATTCACTAAAATCATTAATGGTCAGGATCAAAGCTGTTTGCAAAACTTCTCATGAATTTGCCAGTTCATGCTATATGTTCCAGTACATGGCTTGATGTCAGGACATTCAGCAGTCAGCTCTGGAGTAGTTGTGGTGCAAAGATTAATTACAAAGATTAAGTGAACAATTATCGAAGAGGTCTAGCCTCAAGGTCCAGTTGATGTGGGGGCATGCATGTACCATTGACTGTATGAAACAGATGCTCCTCTCAGGCTCTGCTCTGTTGGGTCTCTGATACTCAGCTTGTAAAAAATAACGACATCATGAATATTAACCCTTCGCTTGCTATTCACGTCAATATACGTACCTGTAAATAGTGAAGACCCAGATGAGACAGCTCCTGCAGGAGCTGTCTCATCAGGGTCTGCACTATTTACAAGTTGATTGTGCAACCACTCCACAGCAGTGACTGCACAGCGAAATACTTGTACACAGTGGAGGTATATGTAATTATACAACAGGGCATGGGTAAAGAAGGAGAAATGTATTTTAAAATTCAGCAAGCGAAGGGTTAATTGGATGATCGTGAATTTTGAAAATGGCGTATGAACATAGGAAAATTTTACCATGGAAGAAACTGAAAAATCAGATCTGTATTTATTCCATGAGAAACAGAACAGACCCTAAAGGAGCGGTTTGTACTGGGTCTGATATGGGTCTATCCTGTTTGCAAAGGGGTCAAAAGGCATTCATAACTTTATATGAAGGAAAAGTGTGAATAAGTGGTACTTTAACCCTTTCCCTCATATAAACGTGTTTTCACGCATTTGCAAACAGAGTAGACCCAGATCAGACGGCTCCTAGAGGAGCCGTCTGATCAGGGTCTGCTCTGTTTGCTAATAGAATTTGATAGATATGTTTCTTTGCTTTCTTAAATATCTACAATGTTCCACCTTCTATATTTCTATATAATTATTTTGTTGACGAATATTCAGTAGGTATTGAAATTTGGGCTAAATATAGAACAGGGAAAGGGTTAATTTAGATGCAGATGTCTGTAATTACATTTTATGTAATGTGAGTAATGAAAGCTTTACCAGTGAGAATTCTGTATAAATGGTTCATGCAACATAATGGTCAGATATATTAATTGAGACTACATGTATAAATAATTGAACATCAGAAAGAAGAGGTACTTAACAGTACAACTGCCATAAGTAGAGCCAGCTGTTGCAGCGTTTGTCACTGCAGCGCCCCTACGATCCCGGTGGATTATGGGATCAGTAAGCAGTGAGTGAGAGGTCCTTAACAAAAACTTGGGTCTACTATGTTTGCAAAGGCATCCAAAGGCATTTATTTATATGAAGCAGAGATTTAAATAAGCTGTACTAAGATGCAGATGATCGTAATACGAGCATTGAAAGCTTTACTGGTGAGAATTCTGTATGAATGAGTCATGCCAACTTGGTGGTAAAATATATTAACCCTTTACTTCATAAATACACCTTTGCAAACAGAGTAGACCCAGATAAGACGGCTCCTATAGGAGCCATCTGATCAGGGCCTGCTCTGTTTGCTTATGATATAATATAGATATGATTCTACAGGTTCTCCCATGGCCAAACATTCCTGTGTCAACGTGCTATTAGCCTATTACAGTGCTCCCTCTCTACAACGACTGCTCCCTCTCTACAACGACACCCTTTGGGATACGAAGATTGTATGTGTTGTTCAGAGGGAGTTGTTATAGGGAGGGAAAATCAAACATAATTAGCTTGTTTGCAGATCCCCAGATAATGTGTATTTCGAGAACTAAAACCGTTATGCCTCTATCAAACCCTATGTTGTGACCACTCTTTAGAATCGTCACAAAGTGACGATTCTAAAGAGTGGTCACAACATGGGGTTTGATGGAGGCATAAAGAAAATACGATGGAAAAAGTTGTTTCTGGAGCCTTGTTGTTTCGGAAACACTGACATGCATTGTTGTAAGGAGGGAATCGTTATTGAGAGGGCCGTTGTAGGGAGCACTGTACAACAAATTAATCTATTATTCCTTGCATGAATATTCATGGAGAAAAGGGTTAACCAGATCAGACTGCTCCTGTTTGCTTACCCTTTCCTCCATAAATATGCCTTTTAAAAATCTGTAAAAATCATCTATTGAAACCATTGTGATGAATAGAGCATTTGCTCCTATAGGAGCAAATGCTCTATTTATCACAATGGTTTCAAACTACAAAATTCTAAAAAAAATCCTTTTCTCTAGTTATTGCTCCTTTTCGGTAGATTTATTAAAAGTGGTTGGATCTAAAAAAAAAATAAAAAAAAGCCTATGAGGGAATGGGTTAATGACATGATACAGATCTGTTTCTACAGTTTTTCTCAAAAGCAAGAAATTTCATTAAAAATATATTTCATTATAAAATTCAGCCAATAAATATTCATATGACGATGTCATTATTTCTTACCTGAATATTGGACAGGCAATTGGTTAATTGAAAACTATAGGCTAGCCAACTTAATATCGGAAAGAAGAGGTCCTTAAGAAAACGCTTAGTAATAGTTTCAACTTTAAGCTTGCAGAGCAATTTTCAATGGATATAATTAACATTTATAAATTGTCTTCTATGGTTCATTTTGAAGCAGACTTCCGTTTTATCTCAGAAATAAATCAAGGTATCAAATGGTTTGGATCCTGATGCCAGAGTACCAAGTTACTTCACCTGTCATCTTGATCCAGGTGTTTGCATTGACCCATTGTAGGCTAAAGGTTAATTGGTTCCACTGAGGAAGTCCTAATGGAATGGCGTGTATACCCTAATTATACTATTTAAAAGTATGTACAGATGGACAAAGTCTACACTATTTGCTACTACGTCTGTCTAATTTAAAGTTATCAAAAAATGTGCTAAAATTCAGCTTTCAAATCAGTTAGGAGGGGAGATAGAGTTGTCCGAATACTTAACGGTATTTAAGGGAAATGGAATTAGGTTTGCATCAATGGGAATTCTGTTACTGAGAAGCAAGTGTTGGATATTAATACTATGAATCTTTCAAATCCTTGTCAATCAGGAGAAATAACAACTTCTTCAGAAATTGGCTAGTAAATTCATTATTTTCAGTACAGAGGATTGCAATGGATAAAAGACTTGCATGATTAAAATTATAAAATGACAAATTATATAAGGAAGTATTGGCAAAATATTTCAGCTGTCAAGTGTAAGAAATTAGAGCTATGCCAATGTGGAACATTGTTTATTCAGCAGCTAGCTGTCTATTTTCACTTTTGTTCTAGTTTTCCACCAATCAGAAACTATGTTGCATTGTAATTTGCATATGACCTACTAGTATTTTGTAGTAAACTGTATTTTCATTAGTTAACACCTTGACTGGCATACAGCCTTTTTATAATGTCTTTACAAAAGGCCAAACTGAAAGTAGGACGTTTCGGCCTAGGAAATTTCGCCCGGATGTTTCGGCCCAGGACGTTTTGGCCATCTATTTTTTCGGCCTAGGACGTTTCGGCAAAAATTGAAAATTTGTATTAAAAAGCAAAAATTGAATAATCAAAATCATTACATAACTATCTATATGTTAAATAATGATATGTAGTCCTTTTTTAGCTCACCAGAGCACAAAGTGCTCAGGGTGAGCTTTTGTGATTGCCTGATGTCCGTCGTCTGTCGTCGTCCGTCGTGCGGTGTGCGTCGTCAGTCGTCAACAATTTGAACTTTAAAAATCTTCTCCTCTGAATCTACAGAGTTCTCAGCTTTCATCTTTGGCACATAGCATCATCTTTAGGTCCTCTACAAAAGTTATATAAATTATGGCCCTGGGGTCAAAATTGGCCCCGCCCCAGGGGTGCCTTGTTTTCAATAGAAACATATAGTAAAACTTTGAAAATCTTCTTCTCTGAAACTGGAAGGTTCTCAGCTTTCATAATTGGCACATAGCATCATGTTCAGGTCCTCTACAAAAGTTATATAAATTATGGCCCTGGGGTCAAAATTGGCCCCGCCCCAGGGGTGGGCAGTTTTCAAAAGAAACAAATAGTGAAAACTTTGAACATCTTTTTCTCTGAAATTGGAAGGCTCTCAGCTTTCATATTTGGCACAGAGCATCATGTTCATGTCCTCTACATAAGTTATATAAATTATGGCCCTGGGGTCAAAATTGGCCCCGCCCCAGGGGTGGGCAGTTTTCAATAGAAACAAATAGTGAAAACTTTGAACATCTTCTTCTCTGAAATTGGAAGGCTCTCAGCTTTAATATTTGGCACAGAGCATCATGTTCAGGTCCTCTACAAAAGTTATATAAATTATGGCCCTGGGGTCAAAATTGGCCCCGCCCAAGGGGTGGGCAGTTTTGAATAGAAACATATATTGAAACTTTGAAAATCTTCTCCTCTGAAACCAGAAGGTTCTCAGCTTTCATAATTGGCACATGGCATCATGTTCAGGTCCTCTACAAAAGTTATATAAAGTATGGCCCTGGGGTCAAAATTGGCCCCGCTCCAGGGGTGGGCAGTTTTCAATAGAAACAAATAGTGAAAACTTTGAACATCTTTTTCTCTGAAATTGGAAGGCTCTCAGCTTTCATATTTGGCACAGAGCATCATGTTCAGGTCTTCTACAAAAGTTATATAAATTATGGCCCTGGGGTCAAAATTGTCCCCACCCCAGGGGTGGACAGTTTTCAATAGAAACAAATAGTGAAATCTTTGAAAATCTTCTCTGAAACTGGAAGGCTCTCAGCTTTCATATTTGGCACAGAGCATCATGTTCAGGTCCTCTACAAAAGTTATATAAATTGTGGCCCTGGGGTCAAAATTGGCCCCACCACAGGGTTGGGCAGTTTTCAATAGAAACATATTGAGAAAACTTTGAAAATCTTCTCGTCTGAAACTGGAAGCTTTCATATTTGGCTCATAGCATCATGTTCAGGTCCCCTACAAATTTTTCTAAATTATTTTCCAGGGGTCAAATTTGGCCAGCCCCTTGGCATGCTAGTTTTCTAGAGAAACATATAGTGAAAACTTTGAAAATCTTCTCCTTATTGTCTGGTGAGCGCTTCAGGGCCATTCTGGCCCTCTTGTTTTATTTATACAGATCAGGATATTAGCTAAGCAGGTGACATATTCAGATTAGCCTCACACTTACCCAACCTTGGGTACAAGGAGTGATAAAGAGGTGCTTTCAAATACAATAGTCACATTGTTTGGTCATTAAAACAGCCCTAGGCCACATACCACCTTACTAATGATTTACTATCCCATTCAGTTTTGATTTTGGTCTTGGTCCAAACTATTTGCCACTCACTATAAAATATGCTTTTTGTTTTCAGCCAAGTAAAGAAATGTGAATTATTTATTACTTTTATCATTATCAAAACTAGAGTATATAATACATAAACAATATTACTGAGTAAAACTATATATTATTCTCAAAAGGTGTGGATCAATTTTGACTATTCAATTTTTAGTGTGCCATACATTATATCAGTTCCTAACCCATTATCGTACTTATCACCTCATGGTAATGATTGCTGAGCATTATTGCCAGTTTGCCAAAACCACTATTAAACTTTTAAACTTTTATTATCATTTTGCTATCAATTTAATACCACATTTGATCAAGTCCACTTTGACGAACAGGTAGTTTGCCGAAACCACCATAATTCGCAGGCAATGCCATAGGAAATAAAGAAGAAATGTTATTTGGTATATTAGAGTAGTGGCATTAATGATTAACCCTACTCTTGCTGAATTTTAAAATACATTTCTCCTTCTTTGCCTATGCCCTGTTGTATAATTACATATATCTTCACTGTGTACAAGTATTTAGCTGTGCAATCACTGCTGTGGAGTGCACTTGTGGAGTGCACTGGTTGCACAATCAACTTGTAAATAGTGCAGACCCTGATGAGACAGCTCCTGCAGGAGCTGTCTTATCTGGGTCTTCACTATTTACTGGTAGGTATATTGACGCGAATAGCAAGCGAAGGGTTAATAGTATTAATTACTATCCCCGACCACAGCACCAATTAAGGCCCTGGTTGTTCGCTCTCTGTGATATAAAGCTACCGTACTTACTGAAGGCTATTACTACGGCTCTATCACCTGGGGCTTTGGATCGAGGAAGAAGGTTGAGGTTGCTAACTTTATATTGTTTTAAAAATACATGTAGATTCAGTTAATGGTGTCACTAATGAATATACACACGTCGATTGATGCGTTGATCCAGGCTATCGATAAATACCGTTCTTTAAGTTACAGACTCTGCACAAACAAAAACTAAATTATGTATGCTTTAAAGTGTATTCAGTTAGTTATCTTCATATCAATATAAATATACGCGCTTTCATGTACATTTTTATAATAGGTAAAATGAAGAACTAACTTCAGATAGTTTTAAAAAAATACTTTGACATTGTACATTTTAATAGTGATTTTTTTTAAAAGTAACTTGAATTTTTTTCCATGTAATTGCTTATTCTACTCAAAGTCATTTCGACTGCATGCTTCTCTGCTAGTATAATAACAAGCAGCCCTTCATAGATCTAGTTCCCTGTACTAACAGAATCTACAAACATTGAAATTAAGTTGGCAGAGATTTAATATCATTATTGTTTTGTACATTATGTCGATATTTGAATGCCACTGAAAATCTTTTTAAAAGATATTTCTTGTTTTTTCTATGTCAATAATTTTCTGATCACAAGCAAATAATCATTAACTTTGCATGTGTAGTAATTTTTCGTCTGCAGCAATTGTCATCTGCTTCAGTATTTAAAATAAAACTTTTCATTTCTTTGCAAATATATGATTTTAAGTGTTAAACAATTCAGATCCTGGTGAGACGCCGCATTATGCAGCGTCTCATCTGGATCCAAGCTGTTTGCATAGGTTTCATGGTTTCATAGCTAGCGTGCAAAGAGTTAACAGATTTACTCCATATAATTATATATTGTTAGAAACTATGACATGATGTCACATGGTCACATCATGAATGTTAAATGACTGGTTTTTATTATGGTAAATGAACATAATATTTTGGCCCTGGATTCTGAGGAGCCCTCTGATCTTTGTCTACTTAGTTTGCAAAGGCTTTAACCCATTCTTCCATAAATATGCCCTTTCTACGCCTCTGTAATAGTCACTTTTTGAAACCATTGTGATAAATAGAGCATTTGCTCCTTAGGAGCAAATGCTCTATTTATCACAATGGTTTCTAACCTGCAAAATTCCAAAATTTTCCTTTTTTCTAGTTAATGCTCCTTTTCGGTAGATTTATTCAAAGAGGTTGGATCTAAAAATGGTCTGTGGTAATGGGTTAAAAGACCTATTTATGAGTAAAAGGGTTAACTTTACTAGCATGTAGTTTACTCATTCTCAGATCCTGGTGAGATTTTGCTCAAGTTGTGTCTCCTCCATATTCTCCTCGTCCCTTGATGATCACTCGAATTTAGTGGTGAGATCACAGTTCAAATTTATGCCATTTGTATTTGCTCTATGTCTGATGTCCCCCCAACACAAGAAAAGATTTTCTTTAAATTGTTTAACTTTATTGAATCATATTTCAGAACTTATCTTCTAGCCATCTAGGCCCAAGATCAAGATAACAATTCAATCTTACAGCTTTGAAAACCAAATTACATGTTTGCATGCTCTATGACCTTTTGACCCTTAACCTGATTCACATTTGCCAACAGCTTTGATCCAGATGAGACACCGAGTATATGGCGAGTAAAGTGAATAACTCTGTGTCTCATCAGAATGCAAGCTGTTTTTACACAGTAGGTCAGTGATTTCTCAAAGCTTGATACAATCAGAGGTAATCGGAATTGCATCAGATTAATTAAATTAATGAAAACTTTATTTTAACCCTTTCCCTCATATGAACGCCTTTTCAAGCCTTTGTAAACAGACTAAACCCAGATTAGATTAATTATGTTAACTCTTTCCCTCATATAAACTCACTCACGCATTTGCAAACAGAGTAGACCCAGATCTCTTCGAGACGATTCTAAAGAGTGGTCATCATAGGGTTTGGTAGAGAAATTATGATTTTAGTAATTGTGAGTTTGCACTGGTCTGTATCTATTGCTCTGGCTGTAGTGTCATCAAACCTCCAACAAATGTTTATTGGCTGAAAAGTTGTGCCCCTAAGTTTTAGTGTTTATATTAGACCAGCAGCACCAATGTAATTGTCCTTGACTTCCTTAAAATCTTGCAAGTTAGTGACTAGTGTGGAATTGGGATTATCTATTGGCACAACTCTAGTCTGTCAGTGTGTCCAAGGACTCTTACTTTAACTTTTTAAGTATTCATGTAAGAAATAATGACATCATGAATATTTATTAGGCTAGCTGAATGGTATAATGTGCACATGAACTTTTGGTATTGGTAGAAACTATAGAGTCGGGTATATTATAATTTCATAGCAAACAGCAGACCCTAATCTTGGTCTACTGTGTTTACAAAGGTGTGAAAAAACATTTATATGAAGGAAAGGGGGGTTAAAGTGTGTTGATAAAAATAAACACTGATTTTATAATGACTAGTACTGGTACATGTATATATAGATCTATCAATTGAAAACTTAGCATTGACTGAAATTTTCTGTCATTTCTGGCATTGGGCCCGATTAGAAATCGGTCAACCTTTAATGACAGCAGTAATATCAACCTGCATTATTGAACAATTTTGTGTGTTGGTCATAGAATATATGTTATAGGATGCAGGTGATTTGTCATCCATATGTGTATAATTATCTGTTACTGCATATAGATCTGATCTTCAGATCGTTTTGAATGCTAGAATGTGTAGATGATACAGTTTATTGGTACGTCAAAGGGTTCTGTTGACTTTTGCTGATAGTCAAAACAGTCTGGATCGAAAGTGGTACAATTGGCATTTTTTCAAGGATAATATGAGAAGTGTTTCAATGGCCTGTATGCACAGCAGGCCTCCAGATAAAAAGGGGCAGCTGAAAATTTCGTAACAAAAATAGATATTCTATTATATTCATTATTTCTCTACCCAAACTAGCAGTGGCAACTCATTAGTCGTAATGGTTTAACTCATCCCCACTTAGGCTATTTTTAGACTTAACTTCTTTGAATAAACCTACCAAAAAGGAGCATTAATATATAAATTAACTAGAGAAAAGGAAATTTTCAGAATTGTGTAGTTTTGAAACCAATGTGATAAATAGAGCATTTGCTCCTGTAGAGCAAATGCTCTATTTATCACAATGGTTTCACAAAGTGACTTTTACAGAAGTGTCAAAAGGCGTCAATATACGGGAATGGGTTAATCGTTTACACCATAGAGACACCTTTCTGGCACCTTTACAAACAGAATATACCCAGACCAGACAGTTTACAAACAGAATATACCCAGACCAGACAGTTTACAAACAGAATATACCCAGACCAGACAGTTCTGTTTGCTTATGGAATAATATTGATCTATTTCTACAGTTTCTGCAATGGTGAAAACTCTTTAATGATGCCATTATAAAAATTCAACTGATTAATATTCAAACAGTCATTATTTCTGATATAAATATTCATGGAGCAAAGGGTTGATAGAGAATTAAAGACTTTTGTATAGATCTGTAATACACACATTCTTAACCCATTCCCTTATAGGCCATTTTTAGACCCAATCAAAAACAGGCAACATTTTAGAAATGTGTAGTTTTGAAACCATTATCGCTGTCCCTCATATAAATGTGTTTTCATGCATTTGCAAACAGAGTAGACCAAGATCAGACAGCTCCTAGAGGAGCCATCTGATCAGGGTCTGCTCTGTTTGCTAATAGAATTTTATAGATCTGTTTCTTTAGTTTCTAAACTTGCTACAATGTTCCACCTTCCACATTTCATTATTATTATTTTGTCAATGAATATTCAGTAGGTATTGAAATTTGGAATAAACACAGAACAGGGAATGGGTTAAGATAAATATTTTCACACTGGTTTGAGAAAGTGACTTTTACATAGATGTCAAAATGTGTCAATATGAGGGTGTTGCATGTGAACACAGGAAACCTAGGCCAAGGCAGAAACTAGAATCAGCTTGGTATAATTCCATAGGAATGCAGTGCAGACCATGATCAGAAAGAATGACATCATATAGGAGCCGGCTGATCTGGGTCTACTCCGTTTTCAAAGGTGTATCTATGGAATTAAGGGCTAAAACCTTGAATTTCTTTTAAAAACATACTCGGATTGTTCTGATTCTATCCTGCATGTTTTAGGAATTGAACTGATTGGTAGGCGGGTAATACTTCATGAATATTTATTAACCCTTCCTCCATGAATATTAATGAAAGAAATAATGACATCATGAATATTAATTAGATTGCCACATCATGAATATTAATTAGATTAATGTGCTATAATAGCTCATGGTTACATAAAGTTTTGGCCAAGGCAAAAACTGCAGAATCAGATCTATATCATGTCAAAGGCAAACAGAGCAGACCCTGATCACACGGCTCCGTCTGATCTTGTCTACTCTGTTTGCAAAGGCGTAGAAAAGCGTATTTATGGAGTAAAGTGTTAAGAAAGAGCTACATGTCAAAGGCAAACACAGCAGATCCTGATCAGACGGCTCGTATTGGTCTACTCTGTTTGCAAAGGCGTAGAAAAGCGTATTTATGGAGTAAAGGGTTAAGAAAGACTTTTTTAAGAGCAACATGATGAATACATGTATTAATTTGATTGTTATAATGGCACATGGACACAGGAATTTTGGTAGATATTATTTAATTAGCAAACAGATCAGACCCTGATCAGACGGCTCCTGCAGGAGCCTTTTTAGCTCCACTTTTTCAAAAAGTGGAGGTATTGTCATGACCCTCTCGTCGGCGTCGGCGTCGGCGTCGGCGTTGGTTAACCTTTTTGTTAAGGTCCTTTTCTCAGAAACCATCAAAGATATTTGGTTCATATTTGGTATGTATGTTTTCTATCACAAGGGGAACCCATTTCACAAGGGTAGGTAACTCTAAAATTAATTTGGCCATAATTATGCCCCTTTTTCGACTTAGAATTTTCATTGTTGGTTAAGTTTTATGTTCAGGTCCATGTCTCAGAAACTGTCAAAGATATTTGGTTCATCTTTGGTATACATATTAACTATCACAAGGGGAACCCATTTCACAAGGGTAGGTAACCCTAAAATTAATTTTGCCATAGTTATGCCCCTTTTTCGACTTAGAATTTTCATTGTTGGTTAAGTTTTATGTTCAGGTCCATGTCTCAGAAACTGTCAAAGATATTTGGTTCATCTTTGGTATACATATTAACTATCACAAGGGGAACCCATTTCACAAGGGTAGGTAACCCTAAAATTAATTTTGCCATAGTTATGCCCCTTTTTCGACTTAGAATTTTCATTGTTGGTTAAGTTTTATGTTCAGGTCCATGTCTCAGAAACTGTCAAAGATATTTGGTTCATCTTTGGTATACATATTAACTATCACAAGGGGAACCCATTTCACAAGGGTAGGTAACCCTAAAATTAATTTTGCCATAGTTATGCCCCTTTTTCGACTTACAATTTTCATTGTTGGTTAAGTTTTATGTTCAGGTCCATATCTCAAAAACTGTCCAAGATATTTGGTTCATCTTTGGTATACATATTAACTATTACAAGGGGGACCCATTTCACAAGGGTGGGTAACCCTAAAATTAATTTTGCTGTTGTTATCTCCCCTTTCTGACTTAGAATTCCACTACACTATCCAGCACTAAAGAAAGTGGAGCGCGCTGTCTGCGGACAGCTCTTGTTAATCTTGCAAAGGCATAGAAAGGTGTATATATGGAGTAAATGGTTTATTAAAGAGGTTTCTGCTCCAGAAATAATACTGGACATAGTGACACTGTCCCACCAGATCTGGACATCGGCATCTTCACCTTTGATGGTAAGAAGCTGATTTCAGGAAGTCATGTATACGTCATAGTCATATGCTGGCTTAACGGAAATCTGTGTTAACCCTTTACTCCATAGATACAATAATATATATAGACATTTTTATGCCTAGATCAAACAGCTCTTGTAGCAGCTGGTTGATGTGGGTCTACTGTGTTTGCTTATGGAATAAATTAGATCTGATTCTACAGTTTTTGCCAATTCAGTTATAAAAATGATATTCATAAAGTTATTATTTCTCAGATGAATAGCGTTAAAACAAATAAGGAAAAACTTGTGTGATATGCAAGATACAGCACATAGCGGTTTTACATAAAGATAGTGAGTGGGGGTTATCTGGGTTTATCTTTAACCCTTACAACGCTGAATTTTCAAATGGACTCTTCCAAAATTCAAATAGGTCAAGCTTATAGTGAATATTTAGGGATGTTTTCTAAAGAAAAGTGTAACATGACAAACAGTGCAGACCCTGATGAGAGGGCTCCCCTAGGAGCCCTCTCATCTGGGTATACACTGTTTGCAAAGGACATTAGTGACTCGAGTCCCGCACTGTAAGGGTTTAAGTGCGGGAACTGAATATATATAAGACCTTTACTAACAGTGTAGACCCAGGGTCTGCACTGTTTGTTATAAAATTAATTTTCTTCAATGATGAATTTTGATAAAAATAATTGTTTTATTTAATATTCAAAAAGAGGGGTTGGGGGAGCGAGTTTTTGTTATTCCACAGGTTAAGGGATAAGTAATGTCCTGTATATAGAACAGTGCAGTTAAGCCATTACCTCATAGGCTATATTTAGACGCAGCCTCTGAATAATTCTAAAATTCTCCTTTTCTATATAGTTAATGCTCCTTTTCAGTAGATTAATTTAAAGAGGTTGGGTCTAAAATAATCTAGGAGGGAATGAGTTTTAAGCAATTTTTAGCTCGTCTGTTTCGAAGAAATCACAAGCTATTGTCGTAACCCTGGCGTCAGAGTCACCACAGGTTCGAAGTTGGAATCCTAGCCGGGGCATTTAGATTTTTCATGTGAGGAAGCTTTCCAGCTCTGTTGGCATGTGGTATGGTTGGTGGTTCTACCTTGGTGTTCTTTGCATGGCAGGCAGATACATTGTACCGTACACACAAAACTTCCTCCTCCACCTGTAATTAATTGGACATTGTGATATGACTGATATACAGTAAGTGGTTAACCCCTCTAAACCGGAATTTAGTAATTAGCTGATGTTTAACCCTTTGTAAGTTTCCTTCTTATAGACGTAAAAAGCATTTGCAGAGTAGACCTATAGGAGCCTTCTGATCAGGGTCTGCTCTGTTTGCTAATGGAATTTGACAGACCTGTTTCTTTACTTTCTAAAATGGCTACAAAGTTCCACCGTTCTTATTTCGTTATAACTGTTTTATCCATGAACATTCAGTAGGTATTGAAATTTGAAATAAATATAGATAAGGGAAAGGGTTCAGGAAACAAAAAACTATTTTGAGTAATGAAAAAATCGTTTTTGCAGGCTAAGGTTTTATTGCATTAAAAAGGCTAAATGTTTTTATTTCCTTTTTAAGGTGGCTGCTTAATGCAGGAAGGAAAGGAACTTTCTGCATGACTTTCACCCTGCATTATGATTAATCTGCTTCTTGTCTTACAGGGCAACATTGATAGTAGATAACCAAGTTGAATGTCCAGTTTAAAGGGGTTTTACTGTACTGTTAAAGTGATGTAAAATTCTGATACAAACAATAATCGGGTAGAGAGTTTGCTTTATTAATATTTATTTCAAGAAATAATGACGTCATGAATGTTAATTAGCTGAACTTTTTAAGATGTCATAATTAATTATTTATTAACGCAGGAAATGTATACATGCCATTGCAGAAACGGTAGAATCAGACTGTTATTAATCCATAGGCAAACACAGTGGACCCTGATCAGATAGCTCCTACAGGATCTACTCTGTTTGCAAAGGCATTTGCAAAGGGGTATTTATGGTGTAAAAGGTTAATCCTTTCCTCCATAAAATAAATACGGGTACGCTTTTCTACGCCTCCGTAGTCTGTAATAGCCACTTTTTGAAACCACTGTGATAAATAGAGCATTTGCTCCATAGGAGCAAATGCTCTATTTATCCTAATGGTTTCAATACTACACATTTCTTACATTTTCCTTTTTTCTAGTTAATGCTCCTTTTCTGTAGATTTATTACAAATAGCCTACGAGGGAATGGGTTAATCTTGCTGCAATCAATATGTTTGCAAGTGTAGACTAGGAGAAGTATGTGCAGACCTTCTTATTTCAGTAAATCTGATTACAGAGGTTATGATGTTATCTGATTATGGTGTTTACTTGCATGTCTGGGGGTAACTGTATTTGGCAACTTTTACCCGGTAGTAATTAACTCTTTGAATGCTGAATTTTCACAGTTCAATAGGTCATCAGCAAGAGTCCATTCAGTATGAAAGGCTTAATATGCTAGGACATTTTGATTGACAATCAGCCTAGGAGGCATCTGATCTGGGTCTGCACTGTTTGTAAATGCTAGTGCACTGGTTTCCTGCATTGACACGTCACAGGGTTAACCCTTTCCTCTATGAATATTCATATAAGAAATAATGTCATGAATATAATTTAGGTATATTTGTTATAATAGCACAGTGACACAGAAATGTTTGGCCATAGCAGATGCTGTACAATCATATCTATAATGTTATATATCATAACGAGGGCTTGGTGGAAAACTATTCTAACTCCTTCACTTTAGTGAAGGAGTTAGAATAGTTTTGCACCAAGCCCTCGATAAGCAAACAGAGCAGACCCTAATCAGACTGCCTCTATAAGAGCCGTCTGATCTAGGTCTACTCTATTTGCAAAGGCGAAGAAAGGTGTATTTATGTAGTAGAGGGTTAAAGTGGAATGTGTTGGCTACTATAATTATGTAAGTAATGGACTGGGTTAAGACAGGTTTGGTTCTACTGTGCTTGAGATGACAGTTTGCTCTTTACAACATAGGGTTTGGTGTAGAGAAATGAAGAAGTTATTCTTGAAAATGTTTTAATTTACACATCATGCTTGACTACACCCATAATAAATGTCTTACCGGTACATTGTTATCAGAGGTCCAGATAATTATAAGATGTGTAAATTTAAACATTTTCAAGAATAACTTCCTTATTTCTACACTCTTTAGAATAGTCTCTTTGAGGCGTTCTAAAGAGAGGTCACAGCATAGGGTTTGGTGGAGAAAGGACGATTTACCGTATTTTAATACACGTGAGTACATGATCGCCATGTCACATTAGTATAGATTTCAGACCAAAGATTTCACAAGCAAATAGAGCAGATCCAGATCAGACGGCTCCTTCAGGAGCCATCAGTTCTGGGTCTACTCTGTTTACAGAGGCATCAAAAGGTGTCTCTATCAGATGAAGGATACGGGCAAATTTTTAATAACCTGCATGCTAACAGTTTGGATCCAGATGACTCGCTGAATTACTCCGATTTTGTATCCAAAATATTTCACCGTAACCTTTTCCCTCTTATAAATGCATTTTTACGCATTTGCAAACAGTACATTTGGAATAAACATAGAACAGGAAAAGGGTTAATTAAATTGACGCACAAGAGTGCCATTTAACCCGTTCCCGCATATTGACGCCTTTTGACGCTTATGTAAGTCACTGTGTGAAACCATTGTGATAAATAGAGCATTTGCTCCAAAGGAGCAAATGCTGTATTTATCACAATGGTTTCAAAACTTCACAATTCTGAAAATTTCCTTTTCTGGTAGTTAATGCTCCTTTTTGGTAGATTTAATGAAAGAGGTTAGGTCTAAAAATAGCCTAAGTGGGAATGAGTTAAGAGTAAGATGGGAAGTTTTGCAAAACAGGAACAGCACTTATCCCTTTCATGTAAGAAATAATAATGTTGTGAACACTTAGTAACAGAATTTATATGATGTCACAATGTACACCAGTTTTTTTTAGTAAAGGTAGAAACTAGTGTCAGATCTGTTATATTTTCATTTAGGAAACTCAGCAGACCCTGTAGGACCTGTCTGATCGGGGTCTACTTTATTTTTAAAGGTTTAAAAGGCGTTTGTATGTCAGAGGGAAAGGGTTAACCAAACTTTGACCACAATGGGACTTAACCGCCAAAGAGTTGTCTACTTAACTATTGGCGCCTTTTATCTCTTTTCTACAAATTGCTGCCTGCTTAAAGTTTCAGGGTGGTCTATCCTTTAAGTTAACCTTTTTCTCCATAAATATGCCTTTCTACGCCTCTGTAAAAATCACTTGTTGAAACCATTGTGATAAATAGAGCATTTGCTCCTAAGGAGCAAATGCTCTTATTTATCACAATGGTTTCAGAACTACAAAATTCTAAAAATTTCCCTTTACTCAAGTTAATGCTCCTTTTCTGGTAGATTTATTCAAAGAGGTTGGGTCTAAAAAATAGCCTATGAGGGAAAGGGTTAAGTTAATGCCTTTGCAAATGGAGTAGTCCCAAATCAGACTGCTCCTGTAGCAGCTGTCTGATCAGAGTCTGAAATGATATGCATGTAGATCTGAATCTAGTTTCTGTTATGGTTAAAAAATTGCTTAGCTCATGATGATTAATATTCATGATGCCATTATTCGCCATTATTTGTCTCATAAATATTTCATTAAGTTAAGGGTTAAAACACACAAGTGGAGTGTCAAACAGTTTAGATCCTGATGAGGCACCAAATTACTCAGTGATGCATCTGGATCCACACTGTTTGCATTTATTAACCCTTTCCCTGTTCAGTGTTTATTTCAAATTTCAATACATACTGAATATTCATGGACAAAATAGTTACAATGTAGCCACTTTAGAAAGTAAAGAAACAGATCTATCAAATTCCATTAGCAAACAGCAGACCCTGATCAGACCAAGATCAGTAGGAATAAGGAGTTATCTGATCTTGGTCTACTTTGTTTTCAAATGCGTGAAAAGACATTTATCTGAGGCCTATCGGATATTAGTCACTTTCGTATGACCATGACAGTGAAAGAGTTGACCATTTTCTTTATACTTCATGAGCAGTTTGATCTGGGTCTGCAATGTTTGTCATTCAAAATCAAATTTAAAACCTTTTATACTGAACGGACTGTATGGTTAAACAGTGATGGGGTATTCCGCTTAAAACCTGAGTTGCAAAGGTTAACCCTTTACAGTAAATTACTCCATGGATACACCTTTGCAAATAGAGTAGACCCAGATCGGACGACTCCTGTAGGAGCCGTCTGATCAGGGTCTGCTTGTGTTTGCTTATAATAATGATATAATATAGATATGATTTTACAGTTTCTTCTATGGCAAACAATCCTGTGTCCGTGTGCAAAATACCATCTGATTAGGGTAAACTGATCGTGAGTCGGACACCTATTCCACGTTCGCTCATGTCAAACGTCTGTGGGTTCAGCTAGACACTTCCGGTGCTCACTGGTACCTGGCCTGATCTCTTTTAAGCTCTTCTAGCGCTTTATATGCATCAAACACACATGTAACAGGGCCAAAACGTACGATAAGATAGGTAACCCTAATTCGATCGTGACTCGGACACTTTAGATATTGAGTCGGAAGGTTTCAATTTCTTGAAATATTCATTGTGTGATACGTTAATTAAGTTCTGAATTGTGAGACTTCATAGTATTATGTGTCATAAAAAAGATAGACCCTAGATATATATCTAGAATCTACTATATCGTAGAATGACATGATTCCCCTGCTGTTCAATCATAGGAGATGACCCACCAGGTACAGAGTGTATTATATAAACGCTACAGCGTCCGACTCAAAATCAGTTTGACATATTATATATTATCAGAGAGCGTTGCACTTCTTGTTTACTAAAAACCTGAATAACAGATGTCTTTTAAATGTATATTTATTTTTTTTCAACAATAACATGATTTCCACCATTTGTAACACTTGAATAATGTCGCTATTACTCAAGAAACTAAAACCGAAGGCGGTTTTATCTGACTTTGACGTTTAAAAAATGGTGCTTTTGGGTGGTTTCTAACGTTGTTGTTGTGAAGAATGGATTCAAGTAATTGAGTTCAAGGTAGGTAACTCTGGTGAAAATAAGCATTAAGGTACCCGGCAAAGTAAAGATTATGCTAGTTAGACTGATTTCAAGCAGTGTGTAAAGGGGTTGAAAAACGTCCGACTCTCAATCGTGTCCGATTCAAGATCAGTTTACCCTATTATTCCTGATGTCATTGTTTCTAAATCTTACATGAATATTCATGGAGTAAAGGCTAATATAAAATCATATGTACTTTCAGGGGAGGTAACTAGAGTTGGGCTACACCAAACAAAACCATGACGTCCCGTGACTCGGGGAATTATAATGTAAACCGTTCTGCGGACTCTAATGCCAATACAGACGGTGATGTTACATTAATATCATACACTCCATCTGGTAAGAAGTCGCCAGTAACCAAGCGGAATGGAGGTAAGAATAAACCAGTGAATAGATATTATGTTTACATCAAAATGTGTTTAAGAAAAGCTCCTTTATTGATCCCCATGTTGTGACCACTCTTTAGAATCGTCTTTATGAGATGAAGGAGCTGCCTGATCTAGGTGTACCCAGTTTGCCGAGGCGTAAAAAGGCATCTCTAACCCATTCCCTCATAGGCTGTTTTTAGACTCGGCCTTGTTGAATTTAATCTACTTAAAAGGAGCATTTACCAGATAAAGGAATATTTTAGAATTGTGTAGTTTTGAAACCATTGTGATAAAAAGAGCATTTGCTCCAATGGAGCAAATGCTCTATTTATCACAATAGTTTCAAAGGTGAATTTGAAAGATCTCTTTCTGTACTTTCTAAAATGGATACAATTTCCACTTTCCATTCATACAGCCTTTATTTCTGACATGAATATTAATTAGGTAAAGAGTTAATTAAAGCAGCTTGCAGACTATTAATGGGAACATTATTACATGAACAAGATGATGTGTACAAATTGGCTA
The DNA here is from genome assembly GCA_963576725.1 of Azorinus chamasolen. NCBI lineage: Eukaryota > Metazoa > Mollusca > Bivalvia > Cardiida > Solecurtidae > Azorinus > Azorinus chamasolen. The sequence continues at coordinate 46,278,092 of OY755245.1, forward strand.
ATTTTGTTGAGGTGCTGGTGTTCAGAAAGAATTTGCATTACCATATTGGCAATTACCAGACTGAACGCTTTGTTTGGCAGCTGCGAATTTGTGATTACCTATATACAACGAGTTTGCCGAGTCCAGATGAGAGGCCAAGTATATCAATATCTCATCAGGATCTAAACTGTTTGTTACACTGACTGGATTTAACCTTTGCTCCATGCGTATTCGTGTAAGAAATCATGACATCATGAAATGTTAAATTAGTTTTTAAAATGGCATATAGACCCTTAGATTAGTTTTTAAAATGGCATATATAGACCCTTTTATACTCCATAGATACGCCTTTCTAAGCCTCTGTAAAAATCACCTACTGAAACCATTGTGATAAATAGAGCAATTGCTCCTATAGGAGCAAATGCTCTATTTATCACATTGGTTTCAAACTACAAAATTCTAGAGTTTTACTTTTCTCTAGTAAATTATCCTTTTGGGTAGATTCATTCAAAGAGGTTGGGTCTAAAAATAGCCTATGGAGGAATGGGTGAACACATGAAATTTTTACCGAAGAGGAAACTATAGAATCATATCTATGTTATTCCATAAGCAAACAGAACAGACCCTGATCTGATGGCTGCTATAGGAGTCATCTGATCTGGGTCTAGACTACTCTGTTTGCACATGGGTGAAAACACATTTATATGAAGGAAAGGGAGCAGACTCTGATCAGACAGCTACTGTAGGAGCTGGCTGATCTGGGTCTACTCTGATCACAAATGTGTGAAAAAGCCTGTATTTCATAAAACACTTTCATACCTTTGTAAACGGAAAAGATCCAGACCTGGTGACTCCTATAGAAGCTGACGATCAGCTAATGAAATATAAATCTGTTTCTACAGTTCGGTGCCATGGTAACATGTTTTCTTGTTCATTATGTGAAATAATTATTAACATTAAGCTAATTAACATTTAAAGAGTCAATATTTTTACTAAATATGAGGTGAAGGAGTTGAAAGACATTTTTGTACTGAAATGAGTTGAACAAGTTTTGGCTAAGTCATTGATTTTATTTCTAATTTTAGCCTGTCTTGTTTTTTAACCCTTTACGATCAAGGCAGCTGAGCAGTGGTATTCCATCACCTTTAGTGGTACAGTGCTCCCTCTCTACAACGACACCCTTTGGGATACGAAGATTGTATGTGTTGTTCAGAGGGAGTTGTTATAGGGAGGGAAAATCAAACATAGTTAGCTTGTTTGCAGATCCCCAGATAATGTGCATTTCGAGAACTAAAACCGTTATGCCTCTATCAAACCCTATGTTGTGACCCTATGTGACCCTGTGACCCTATCAAACCCTATGTTGTGACCACTCTTTAGAATCGTCACAAAGTATAGGGTTTGATGGAGGCATAAAGAAAATACGATGGAAAAAAGTTGTGTCTGGAGCCTTGTTGTTTCGGAAACAGTGACATGCGTTGTTGTAAGGAGGGAATCGTTATTGAGAGGGCCGTTGTAGGGAGGGAGCACTGTAGTTCTAGTTTCATCAGCAAACACCAGACCCAGTTCAGATGGCTCCTTCAGGAGCTGTCTGATCAGGGTCCTCTCTGTTTGCAAAGGCATGAAACAATGTTAGTAGGAAGGAAAGTTTTTAAACATTGATTTCTGCAAAAATGGTCACTTGGGCTTCCACATGTGGCGAGTTGTGTATGTTTTCTTAGATAAAATTGTTATGTTGATATAGAGGAATCAGTCAGACTAGCTAGTCACAACTGTTAGTGCTTGATCCCTTTCTATCTCAAGCTGTGTTTCATTGGAGGCTCTCACATAATACATGCTACAGGCAAAAACCAAAACCTGATCTGTAGATAAGAAGAGTTTTTAGGAAATCTTTAGTACTTTTGATATTTCTGTCCCTAAATTCTATCTTGCTGATACTCATTTTCATTTAAATCACCCAAGAATGAATAATAATAAATTGATAATTGATAATAATAAGAGGTGATGAGGGCAATAAATAAAAGTGTTTAATCAAATACAGTAAAACCCGGCTAATGCTACCACCTAAAAGAGATATACTTCTGGGTGCTAGATGCAGGTGGTAGCTTAATGCAGTACAAAAGCAATGCAGAAAGCTCCTAGAAGAGCTTTCTGCATTACTTTTGTCCTGCATTAAGCAACCACCTGCTTATTAAAACACCTATGTATATCCATTAAGTGGTCGCATTAGAGGGGTTCTTACTGTACTCAATATTTTCCATAAAACTCTGTGTTGTGACCACTTGTTAGAGGTGTCTTGAAACTTTTTAGAGGGATAAAGATGAGTACATGGAGCAGCAAGATGGGGTTGGCTGAGATTTTTTTTGAGAGATTTTAATAGAAGAGAAAGTTGATTTTTTACAAGGACATCTGAACAAAGCACAGGCAGTTTTGACCATGTCAGAAATTGTAGAATCAGATCTGTTTTATTTCATAAGCAACCAGAGAAGACCCGGTTCAGACATCTAAAACAGCTGTTTGATCTGGGTCAACTCAGATTGGAAAGGCATTAATTATCTGTATTTCGTAAGCAAACAAAGCATGATAGACCCTGATCAGATGACTCTGTTTGCAAAGGGGTTAAAAGGTGTATCTTGAGTAAAGGGTTAATCGTATGTTTTAGGTTATAGATGGGAATGAAACGAATTTGGGACAGACAAAATACAGTACATGCTGAAAATGTCTGATAAAAGACACTAAATCATGTTGATTTGCACTCATGTTTACTTTGTAAACACAAACCTTGACAAAATTATTCCCCCATTTCAATACAGTTTATTTAGTCAGTTTAGACCATTTTTGTGTCACCTGCTGAGAGGCAGTGTGTTACATTGGGATCACTTTTCCATTGTTTGTCTGTCCGTCTGTCCTTCTGCCACTTCTCCCAGCAGGTGACACATGATTGTGTTCCTTTGAACACTCTTGTTGCAACTTTAAATAAGAATGAGGTAGTAGCAAATGGTGATGACACAAGTTTATCAAATAGCTGTTTCACTATTTTCCTAAGCTTGTCCAAAAACATGTACTTTGGTTATAATTAGTGTATTGTATTCGACACTTAACTCATTCCCTGTTCTATGTTAATTTCAAATTTCGATACATACTGAATATTCATGGAGAAATTGGTATAATGAAATCTGTATGGTAGAAAGTTGTACCCATTTTAGAAAGTAAAGAAACGCATTTTCAAATTCCATTAGTTTTCAGAGCAGACCCTGGGTCTACTCTGTTTGCAGATGCATGAAAAAAAGGTTTATATGAAGGAAAGGGTTAAACAGTGTTAATCCTTAACTCCATGGGTATTCATGTAAGAAATAATGATATCATGAATATTAATTAGATTATTTTTCATAAATACAGGTATATGTTGCACAGGAAAATTTGACCGTGGTAGAATTTAAAGAATCAGATATATATAATACCATAAGCAAACAAAGCAGACCCTGATCAGATTGCTCTTACAAGAGCTGTCTGATCTGGGTCTTCTCTATTTGCAAAGACAAAGATAGGCATATTGGTGGAGTAAAGGTTGATGCTGGACACAAATGTGCTGGCGTTTTGCAAACAGTGTAGAAGAGCACACAGATTAGAGTCTGCACTGTCTGTCATTCAAAATCACAAAGTTTACCCTTTCATTCTGTATACCGATGAACAATGATGGATCATTCCACAATGAAAATAAAGCATTCAAAGGGTTAACCCTTCGCTTGCTATTCACGTCAATATACCTACTTGTAAATAGTGAAGACCCAGATGAGACAGCTCCTACAGGAGCTGTCTCATCAGGGTCTGCACTATTTACAGGTTGATTGTGCAACCACTGCACTCCACAGCAGTGATTGCACAGCGATATACTTGTACACAGTGAAGATATATGTAATTATACAACAGAGCAAGGGTAAAGAAGGAGAAATGTATTTTAAAATTCAGCAAGCAAAGGGTTAATTGACATGTTCACAGGATATTTTAGTATTGGCACACACTGTCAGATCTATTATAATTTCATAAACAAGCAGAGCTGACCCTGATCAGACGGCTCCTACGGGAGCCATCTGATCTGGGTCTACTGTACAAAGATGTAAAAAAGCATATATGGAGGCAAGGCTTATTCCAGACATCAGTCTGTGTGCTGGATGTGTTTCATTCTTTCATTTGTATAGCATGCTTCCGTATGAATTCTCAACCCACTTCCTCTATTTTTAGATCCAACCTCTATTTTTAGATCCAACCTCTATTTTTATATTCAACCTCTAAATAAATCTACCATAAAGGGGCATTTACTTGGAAAAAGGGAACTTTTAGAATATGTAGTTTTGAAACCATTGTGATAAATAGAGCATTCACTCTATAGGAGCAAATGCTCTATTTATCACAATGGTTTCAAAGAGTGACTTTTACAGATTTGTCAATAGGCATCCGTATGAGAGAATCATGAATGGGTTAATCAAATATACTTGTAATTGTTTTGTTTTCAGCGTACCCTGATAACGGAACCATGGAAGAGAAAGAGAAGTTTCTGTCCATCAACTCCACACCAGTCAAGCTTGACCCTGGGTTGGAGACCCTGGACAGAGGTCTTGGCTTGATGACTGAAAAACCAGCCTCCCATCCACCAAGGGACAGGTAACAAACATTTCTATAAGTTGTTATGCATATTGGCAAGACAGTTACATGTATGTACAGTCAAACCTGGTCTAACGGCCACCTTTAGAAGAGCGCCACCTGTATATGAGCGCCACATTCAAACAGTCCCGTGCAAATTCACTATATAAACTTACTGTATAAGACAGCCACCTGTTCAACGCAGCCAGCGGCTGCATATAATCGGTCCCAAAAGCATTTTTTACCTGTATAAAAACGCCGATATTCGGTGTGCGAGGCCGTGTTTTACCTATGCGGAAGTTATCGATTATTTCCCTTTGTCTAAAATACTCTTTGAAAAGGAGGTAGCGAACAAAATCTCGCAGTTTCACGAAGGAAAAGTTTCTTTCGGCAATTTCTTCCTCTGCTTTCTGGATCAAATGCATTAAAATTGTTGGATATTTTCGCTTTATCGTAGCATGCTAGAAATATTAAGACCAATATTTTGCAATGCACTGACCAAACAAGCCCATAACGAGTAAGAAACGCCTTAAAACTGCCTTTGTATAGAGGGCATCCTGGCTTCATAAATCGTGACATTAACGAACGACGCTGACTGCACAGCTATAGTTTCCCTTCAAAAAGTTATCTTCATTTTTCATAATGTAAACATTTATAGATTTAAATGATGTTCGGATAGCATGGGGAATATGGTTGGCCGTTTTTCATCAAATAAAATGAGATGCGAATAGAACATATGTACAAAAGAAACCTTACATGTTTTTTCGTTGTTTTGATTTTAATTTATACTTCCACATATTCATCTGCATGTAATATTGTATTTTTAAACAATTAAAACTATTTCAATATACATGCATTTTTTGTCAACAGTTTACAGGCACAACTTAGCAGGATATCTTCAGCCCTAATGAAACCTTTATAAGACAGCCACCTGTATATAACAGCCAGTTTCTCTTGGTCCCAAAGGTGGCTGTCTTACACAGGTTTGACTATATTGACAAGGCAGTTTTGCATATTGGCAAAGCAGTTATGCATATTGGCAGGGCATTTATGTATACATATTGGCAAGACAGACGTTTAGATAAGAGATATAAAATCAAAGTGTCCAGAAGAAACTGTGGAATATGATCTTAATATATTCCATAAGCAAATAGACAGGGTCTGGGTCTACTCTGTCTGTAGAGGCATTACCTATGGGGTAAAGGATAAAAGTGCAAGTCATTAGGAGTCTGTATTTTGTCAGTCACAGTTGATGAATGCATACTACTTTTGACAGCATTGTCTGAACAGAGTCTGTCCTGTTTATGAAATAATATAGATCTGATTTTACAGTTCCCTTGTTCGTGTTGCTGTTATAAAAAAAACAATTATTAATATTCATACAGTCATATAAATGTTTGTCATATACAGCATTGTACTTTTGATACTTTAAATCTTTACATTTCAGATTCCGTATTGTGTTTTTCATCTTTCTTGTTCATGGTGTCGGTGTTCTTATGCCATGGAATATGTTCATCACTGCAAAAGCTGTAAGTAGCACCTTCTAAAGGGCTGATTTGCTTACTCTTAGATTCTCAATTATTTGTCTTCTGAACTCTTTCCATCTTACAAATGCTTTTTGTGTCACCTGCCGAGAGGCAGTGTGTCACTTAGGGATCACTTTTCTGTCGTCTTTCTGCCTGTCTGTCTGTCTGTCTGTCCGTCACACTTTCTTGTTTTTTGGCTGTCATTTCAAAACTAATCGTTATAGAGTTTTCAAATTTCACACGTGTCTTCCTCTCATTGAGGACCATTGATGTAACTAGGGTCCATCACTCTGCATGCAATACTTTTTTAGTTATTCCCCTTTATTCTGATTTTTGTCACACTTTCTTTTTTGGCTGTCATTTCTAAACTAATAACTATATAACTTTCATATTTCACATGTAACTAGGGTCTATCACTCTGCATGTAATACTTTTTTAATTATTCCCCTTTGTTCTGATTTTCGTCAAACTTTATTTTTTTGGCTGTTATTTCTAAACTAATCATTATAGAGCTTTCAAATTTCACTTGTGTCTTCCTCTCAATGAGGACCAATGATGTAACTAGGGTCCATCACTCTGCATGCAATACTTTTTGAGTTATTCCCCTATGTTATAATTTTCACACTCCAGCATATTAACTGTTTTTGTGTCAGTTGCGAGCAGGTGACACATGTGTTCCTCTGAACACTCTTGTTACATAAATTAAATAGACCCAAATCAGATGACTCCTGTAAGAGCTGTCTGATCAGAGTCTGCTCCATTCACTTATGGAATTACAAAGACCTGATTTTACCGTTTCTGCCATTGCCAAAATTTTCCTGTGTTCATTTGCCATTATTCATATTTATGATGTCATTATTTCTTACTTCATTATTCATGGAACAAACAGCAGATACACAAGATAAATGAAGCAGAACACAACTTTTTGCTTCCATTTTTATGCAAATACATACATATGGCCAATTTGCAAACAGAGAAGACCCAGATAAGAGAAGTATCTGATCGGGATGTGCTCTTTTGTTGATGAAACCCTATCAAAGAGATGATTCTAAATGAGTTCTAACCCTATCAGAGAGGTTGATTCTAAATGAGTTCTAACCCTATCAGAGAGATTGATTCTAAATGAGTTCTAACCCTATCAGAGAGATGATTCTTAATGAGTTCTAACCCTATCGGAGAGGTTGATTCTAAATGAGTTCTAACCCCATCAGAGAGGTTGATTCTAAATGAGTTCTAACCCTATCAGAGAGGTTGATTCTTAATGAGTTCTAACCCAGAGAGGCGATTCTTATGAGTCCAAACCCTATCAGAGAGATGACACATTTGAATTATCTGTAAAAGTCACTTTTTGAAACCATGGTGATAAAAAGAGCAATTGCTCCATAGCAGTTTCATAGCTTCACAATTCTAAAAAAAATATTCTAGTAAATGCTCCTTTTGAGTACCGTAGATTTATTCAAAGAGGTTGGGTCTAAAATTATGAGGGAATGGTTTAAAGAGGCAATGCTAGTGAGTCTAGACCCTATCTGAGAAGCAAATACAAAGAGTCTTTATAATCTAGATCTCACAGGATCTGTCTGATCAGGAACTACTCTGTTGCAAAGGCATACAAATAGCAGGGTTATCAAATAAACTATTAACCCTTCCCCTTATACAATCATGTTTTCACACATCTGCAAACAGAGTAGACCCAGATCAGACTCTGATCAGGGTCTGCTCTGTTTGCTAATGGAAGTTAATAAATATGTTTCTTTACTTTCTAAAATGGCTGCAATGTCCTACCTTATATAGTTCATTTTAACTATTTTGTCTATGAATATTAAGTAGGTATTGAAATTTGAAATAATCATAGAACAGGGAAAGGGTTAATTTGGAATAAGAGACAACACCATGTACACATACTACCTTTCATTATATGTCTCTTTTGTTCTTCAGTATTTTGAGGACTACAAACTTAATACCGCTGAGAGTGAGAAAGCCATCTACAGATCGGAGTTCATGTTTTACCTCGGCATTGTGTCACAGGTGTCCAACGCCCTCATTAGCTGTGTCAACACTTTCTTCCAGTTTGGAGGGTGAGTTGGAATTGGGAATGTTTGATGCTAACACTTTAAGGATATTCAGTAAAACTCCCTCTTGAGAAGACCCTAGAGGTAAAAGGGTTAACCCTTTTCCTCATATAAACGTGTTTTCACGCATTTGCAAACAAAGTAGACCCAGATCAGACGGCTCCTATAGGAGCCGTCTGATCAGGGTCTGCTCTGTTTGCTAGTGGTATTAGAAAGATCTGTTCCTTTACTTTTTAAACTGGCTACAATGTTCCACCTTCCATATTTCATTATAACTATTTCAGGGCTTTTTCTCTCTTAATTGGGAAGGGGCCTTAGCCTGCTGATTTTGGGAAGAATTATCTCTAAAATTGCTGATTTGGGAAACAAAAAAGCTGGTGTAAACTGCATGATTTTAAAGAAATTTTCAATTGGGAAGGGGCCTTTTACAGGCCTCTGTTATAGAAGGTGAAAAACCCCTGTATTTTGTCCATGAATATTCAGTAGGCACTGACATTTTGAATGAACATAAAACAGGGAAAGGGTTAAGCAACGATACAACTTTCCCTGTTCTATGTTTATTTCAAATTTCAATACCTACTGAATATTCATGGAAAAATAATTATAATAAAATATGGAAGGTGGAACATTGTAGCGATTTTAGAAAGTATAAAAACAGATCTATCAAATTCCACTAGCAAACAGAACAGACCCAGATCTGACGGCTCCTATAGGAGCCGTCTGATGTGGGTCTACTCTGTTTGCAGATGCGTGAAAACACGTTTATATGAGGGAAAGGGTTAAACCTTTACGTCCTAGACGGCTCTTTGAGGAGCTGTCGATCAGGGTATGCTGTGTTTGCTTACGAAATGATATAGATCTGAATAATCTGATTCTATATTTTCTGTCAAAAATCCCGTATTCGTATACCTTCGTAAAAAATCTGCTAATATTCATGACATCATTATTTCTTACATATTGAATATTGAACAGGGAAAAGTAATGCCTTTGCATACAGTAAAACCAGATCAGACAATTCCTATATAGGAGCCATCTGATCAGGGTCTGCTCTGTTTGCTAATCGAATTTGATAGATCTAATGCTTTAGTTTTTAAAATGGCTACAATGTTCCACCTCCCATATTGCATTGTAAATATTTTGTCCATGAATATTCAGTAGGTATTGAAATTTGGAATAAACATGGAACAAGGAAAGGGATAGACCTGATTCTACAGTTTCTGGCATGGCCAAAAACTGCATGTGATCACAGGGCTCAAGCTGGAGCACTCCATCAGGGAAAAGTTTTAGTGGGATTTTGGGAGATCTTAGTGGGATTTTGGGAAGAAGTTTTTGTCCTAGTTTAGTCTTCCGATATGTTCTGTATATTTAAAATTCTCCCTCACCTTAAAATGGGGAGTGAGTAGGGTAAGAGAAGTTATTTCGTCCCAAATTGCCTCTAGCTTTAATCTTGGTTCATATACCATTATCTTACCTCCTACAAAATTCTTGTCATCCCATTGGTCAATAGAGGTCACGAGAAACCCCCATAGATTCCGTATGGGGGTACTAAAAGCATTAAAAATCCTTATGATGGCTTTACAAGAGTTAATTCCCTTGCTTAACAGTTGGAATGCTTTTCTATCATTTATCATAATCATTATTAGTTATGCAGTGCTTAGTGTCCCTAATATGGACTATACACTGCCAGCAAATATTTATATGGGACGAGGCGAAGTATTTACACGCATGTAAACATCATAGGCCTACGTGTATGTCTTGCCGTAGGGAAGCAAGGGAATTACCTCCCTTTAATAGAATTAAATGAAATATTTTGTATTTGCCTCAAATCTCGTTTATATATTTTCTTTTTTCTTTTTTATCATTGTAAAACTAATTAATGTTTATATTTCAACTCCAATTAAAGCATAAATTTTATGTATGCATATTTTAAAATTGTAGTGATAAATATAAAGTATTATTATATTTAACAGAAAAGCATATGGCTGTCAAATAGATAATCTTGAGATGTCCAGTAAATACGATACTTCCAACACTATTTTAGTCCATTGGGATTCTCCACGTTGTGAATACTCATTAGAATCATCTAGAAAAGACAATTCTTATGAGTAGTCATAACATGTGGTTGATAGACGTTGATTTTAGTAAATCAATATACAGTATCTCTCCTATCTAAAGCTCTGACATATGATTGTGATAATATGACATTATTAGATAACTGTCAAACAATACAGAGTTTATACTTTACTGCGATATTATAACTATTAAAGTGATTTGGTAAATGAATATGATATAAGAAATGTCAACATTTCATGATTAACTGTGATATATGGAAGTACCGTACATGTATATAGGTTCTCTAGAGTCAGTGAAAGTGATTTTCTTTTCTTTAAGAATATGACAAAATTATACAGATTTTCCATTGATAGTGGACAGATGGTTTTACCCATGTTGAAACGTCTATTATTTGTTCTTCAAACTGTTGTGTTATTGATTATATAATAATTATTTATGCTTATCCTTACAGTTTTAAAATATGCATAAATATAATTTATGCTTTAATTGGAGTAAAATATAAACATTAATTAGTTTTACAAATGTTAAGAATTAAAAATAAAATATATAAACGAGATTTGAGGTAAATAAAGAATATTTACTTTAATTCTGTTAAAGGGAGGTAATTCATAATTCAGGTAATTCAGGCCTATGATGCAAATATGCGTGTAAATACTTGAAATTAAAGGTAGTCGGTAAGATAAATTCGTTATGCAGTGCTTAGTGTCCCTAATATGGACTATACACTGCCAGTAAATATTAATATGGGACTCGGCTTCGCCTCGTCCCATATTAATATTTGCTGGCAGTGTATAGTCCATATTAGGGACACTAAGCACTGCATAACTAATATTATAAGAATTAAGCTACTTAATATGCATACATGTACATTATTTCTTGAATAAATATTCATGAAGTAAAGGGTTAATAATACAAAAGGTTGCTATGCATGTTGCGGGCTTGAAAGAGTTGACCTGTGCATAGCCACAGTCTTGTCTCTCGGACCATGATGTATGTCTATGTACCAAAACTCTTTTCTATGTTTACAGACAGACCTCAACTGTGAGGATAGCTATTGCCTTGTTTTCTATGGTCATTATCTTCATCTTCACGGTCATCCTCGCAATGGTGGACACATCTACAAGTAAGTGGATGACCTAGTGGCCATACTGAACCCTTCACTCTGTGTATATATGACTTTACAAACAGAGTAGACCCAGATCAGATGGCTCCTATAGGAGCCATCTGATCTGGGTCAGCTCTGTTTGCTTAAATGGAATTTTATAGGTGTATAATCTTATAGATCATGGGATTACACAGTTTCTCTTAAACCTTTCCAACATATAAACGTGTTTTCACGCATCTACAAACAAAGTAGACCCAGATCAGACGGCTCCTAGAGGAGCCGCCTGATCAGGGTCTGCTCCGTTGCTAATGAAACTTGATAGATGTGTTTCTTTAGTCTTTTAAATGGCTACAATGTACTACCTTCCATATGTCATTATAACTATTTTGCTAATGAATATTAAGTAGGTAATCTAATTTGTAATAAACATAAAACAGGGAAAGGGTTAAGGTAAAAACAAGCCTATGTTCATTTACCATTATAGAAAATTCAGATAATGAATATTCATGTGTCACTTCCGATATGAATATTCAATAGAGAAAGGGTTAAGACACGCCTACCCTGTTGTATACTGTAAAAAATGATTGGAATTTCAAATAGTTTGGATTCTTGCGAGGTGAGAGTTAACCCTGCCCCTTACATAGACCACTTTCGGCACCCTTGCAAACAATAGAGACTGAGTAGACCCAGATCAGACAGTTTAAAAGGAGCTGTCTGGTCTTGGTTTGCTGTTTGCTTAACCTTTTCCTCCATAAATACGCCTTTCTACGCCTCTGTAACAGTCGCTTCTTGAAAACATTGCGATAAATAGAGCATTTGCTCCTATAGGAGCAAATGCTCTATTTATCACAATGGTTTCAAACTACAAATTTAAAAAATTGCTTTGCTCTAGTTAATGCTCCTTTTCGGTAGATTTATTCAAAGAGGTTGGATCTAAAAATAGCCTGTTAATGAATGATGTAGATCTGATTCAGAAGTTTCTGTCACAGTCAAAAGATGTCCTTTGTTAATATGTAATTATAAGAATTCAGCCCATGAATAGTCATGCAGTAATAAAAGCCTGAATTAATATTCATGGAGGAAAGGGTTAATTAGCACCATGTCTAATCTTGAAGATAGATATGATCTGCAGGACATCAAAAGTATATCCATTGAACTGTTTTCTTTGATACTTACCTAATTGAATGCATGTAGATAGGCTGTGTGGATTGAAAATATTGAAGAAAAGCTCAACTATTTCTCCATTAGCCTTTTCCTTCATATAAACGTGTTTTCACACATTTGCAAACAGAGTGGACCCAGATCAGACAGCTCCTGTAGGAGCCGTCTGGTCTGGGTCTGCTCTGTTTGCAATGGACTTTGAATGATTTCTGGATATTTTTTACTTTCCAAAATAGTAACAGTGTTCCACCTTCCATATGTCATTATAACTATTTTGTCTGTAAATATTCAGTACTAGGTAAATAAAATTTGGATTAAAACATAGAACAGGGGGAGGGTTAAACGCCATGCTGTGACCACTTTAGATATCCTCTCTTTGAGATGATTGTAAAGAGTGGTCACAATATAGGGTTCAGTGGAAAAAATGATGATTTCAATAATTGAATATGCAACTTTGAAAACAAAAATTTCTGCCAACCAAATAAGTGAATTCTTTCTTTTAAACCTCCATCTCGTGTTTTTCAAAGGATAAAAGTCTTGGTGTTTTCTTTGCCTTTTTATACCCTACCATAAAATGGCCAGGAGTATATTATATCATTGCCACTGGCTGTCAGTCTGTCCTTGCATTCTTTGATCTTTGTTTTCCACGCTCTTTTTTTTCTCTCACAGTTCTTGTAGATATTAATTTTTTTGTATATGATTATTTCGTATATTACTAAATAACAGTGAGTTGCAGATCATGTTTGACATTTGTTCAGATTTACTCATTTTCAAGAGTGGTTTTTCAGTACCTGAATAATAGGTGTTGAACTTTTAATTTCGGTTCCCCTACATTTATGGGATGTAACAAGCCCTTAGCCTGATGTCTGGTATTTAGGGGTAATTATGTCTCCCCCCATATTTATATGGGGGAGACATATTGTTTTCGTGAGAGTTGTCTGTCTGTCTGTCCGTCTGTCTGTCTGTCCGTCACACTTTTTGTCCGGACGATAACTTCAATATGCCTGATGCCAGTTGATTGAAACTTCATATATGGAAAGAGCATAATGAGAGGAAGTGTCATGCACAAAGTCCATAACTCTGGCTTCACTAATATAGGAGTTATTGCCCCTTGTAAAAAACAACAACACTTTTTTGTCCGGACGATAACTCCTATATGGCTCATGCCATTGGATTGAAACTTCATATATGGAAAGATCATGACGAGAGGAAGTGTCATACACAAGGTCCATAACTCTGGCTTCACTAATAATGGAGTTATTGCCCTTGTAAAAAAAATTCACAATTTTTTGTCCGGACGATTACTCTTACATATATGGCTCATGCCATTGGATTGAAACTTCATATATGGAAAGATCATGACAAGAGGAAGTGTCATACACAAGGTCCATAACTCTGGCTTCACTAATAATGGAGTTATTGCCCTTGTAATGTTTTTTCATAATTTTTTGTCCGGACGATAACTCTATATGGCTCATGCCATTGGATTGAAACTTCATACATGGAAAGATCATGATAAGAGAAAGTGTCATGCTTAAGGTCCATAACTCTTGTTTCACTAATATTGGAGTTATTGCCCTTTGTTAAAAAATCACAATTTTTTGTCAGGATGATTAAACTCCTATATGGCACATGCCATTGGAGTGAAACTTCATACATGGAAAGATCATGATAAGAGAAAGTGTCATGCATAAGGTCCTTAACTCTGGCTTCAATAAATTGAGAGTTATTGCCCCTTGTACATTTGTTTAACGCTTTCTTGTCCGGATGACAACTCCTACATGGCTCTTGCCATTGTATTGAAATTTCATACATGGAAAGAGCATGATGAGAGAAAGTGTCATGAACAAGGGCCATAACTCTGGCTTCAATACTTTTGGAGTTATTGCCCTTTGTTACATTTTTTGTCCGATCAATAACTCCTGTTCGACTGATGCTATTGGAATGACATTTCATTTATGGAAAGGGCATGATGAAAGTAAGTGTCGTGCACAAGGGCCATAACTCTGGTGTCAATATTTTTAGAGTTATTAGCTGTTATCATTTTCTTCTTGAAAAATGTGGTGTGGAAAGCACATAATGAGGGGAAGTATCAATCATCAAGTCCATAACATTTTTAGTGATTTCCCTTTACATATTGTTTTTATTAGAGGGGAGACATCCGTTTTTGTGACAAAAACCTCTAGTTTATAGCTGATATCTTGCACCAATGTTAGAAAGTGTGTTTGGTTTCCGGAGTAAAGAGGATTCCAGTATTTAGAGTGATCTTGTAAAGAAAGTTTTGTCCAGTTTAGAGAGGATTTCTATTTTCTATATGTCTGGTTTGGAGGAGTTCTACTGTAATTCCATAAGCAAACAGAGCAGATCCTTATCAGACAGCACTCCTACTGGAGCTGTCTGATCTTGGTCTGCTCTGTTTACCAAGGGGTGAAAGAACTTCAATATCTCGAACTCGGATAATTCGATCTTAGGGATAACTCGAACTTAATGTTTGGTCCTTCCAAAATGTACAATACAGAATTCCTCTAAAATGTATTACTTTGCATATTTAGAAACACATGTGACAGTTTTGAAATCGGATTTTACTCGAGATTCGGTTATCTTGAAGTAATTTAAATGGTCCATTGAAGTTCGAGATATCAAAGTTCAACTGTATATATGAATGAAAAGATTTAAGAGATTTCTGGTACTCAATTGTGATGACTCTTCTTTTTTCAGTTCCATTTACTTTCTTCATCCTTACAATGGTGTCTGCATCACTGCTTAACTGTAAGTATACACATTATTAGCTTTTAAAACTACAGATACAAAACCTCTTTTTCTTTCTACTAAACCCTAAGTTTGGTTTTCTTTACCGGTAAGTCTGTACTTGTGAAATATCTACTCTAAAGCTGTTTAGTTTTGAAAGTTTATCATACAGTAAAACCCCTCTAATGTGGCAAAAAAATAGTTCTTGGTTTAAGAGGCAGGTCGTAGCTTAATGCAGGAGGAAAGTAATGCATAAGCTTCTTTAGGAGCAGGAGGAAAATAATGCAGAAAGCTATAGGAGCTTTCTGCATTATTTTCATCCAGCATTAAGCAACCACTTGCGGATAAAGACTGTAATATTTGTTCATTAAGTAGTCACCTTAGAGGGCCAGGGTTCTGCTGTACTTTTTTGTGACACCTTCTTTAGCAGAGAGTTTAGCAGCGACAAGTCGTTCAGCATAACCCGTTCAACACTAAGAAACTATCGTCAGAAAAACAAATCATTTTCAAAGCATTTATTCTTCTAAAAAAAATTAGCAGAGTGCCAGACCGTTCAGATTCTGATGAGACATTGAGTTACTAGGGATCTCATCTTGATTCAGACTGTTTGCAGATTTGTTTATGAATTGATCCTCTGTTTTGAAAGAGAAAACAGAAAAAGAAAATAAAGTAGCAGATCTGACATGGCAGTTGGGTTGTTTAATCCATTACTCCATAAATACACCTTTCTACGCCTTTGCAAACAGAGTAGACCTAGATCAGACGGCTCCTATAGCAGCCGTCTGATCAGGGTCTGCTCTGTTTGCTTATGATATAATGTAGATATGATTCTACAGTTTCTGCTATGGCCAAGCCTTCCTATATTCATGCACTATTTTAACAATGAATCTTATTAATATTGATGATGTCATTATTTCTTACATTAATATTGATGATGTCATTATTTCTTACATTAATATTGATGATGTCATTATTTCTTACATTAATATTCAAATGTTAAAAAGGTCCTTGAAACACTTTTTCTAATGTTGCAACATAATCATTTAATAATCTTAAATATCTTGTTAGTGAAATGACTGACAGAGTGTCAAACTGCTTTGCTCCAGATGAGACGCCGTGTCACTCTTAGTCTCATCAGGAGCCAAGCTGTTTGACACTCTGTCTGTAATTTCTCCAAAGCTTCATTGAATCGGAAGCACATGAAAATTGTAAGAGATCGGAATCGAATCACACACCATTTTTATAGCAGGTTGAAGCTTTATGAAATAGGAAATGTGATGTGATTTATTTTGAGTGGTCTGCTGTTTAAACATTGTCTTGTGTAATTGTCAGGTGCCACAGGAGTGTATCAGAACAGTGTGTTTGGTCAGGCAGCCATCCTACCCATGAAGTACACTAATGCCATTGTTCTTGGCACGGTGAGTACCAGATGAACTTCTTTTAACTCTTTACCTCATATAAACACCTTTTCTCACATTTGCAAACAGAGTAGACCCAGATCAGACAGCTCCTGTAGGATCCATCTAACCAGGATCTGCTCTGTTTGCTTAATATAGAATTTGATAAGACCTGTTTCTTTAGTTTCTAAAACCACTACAATGTTCCACTCCATATTTCATTATTATTTTTTTGTCCTTGAATATTCATTAGGTATGGAAAATTGGACTAAATATAGGACAGGGAAAGGGTTAACACTTTGGAAACATAGATCCAGATCAGAGGGCTGCTGTAGGGACTGTTTGTTCTTCTATATCATCAGAAACATGATCACATTTTTTTGTATCAAGGACTCACCATTTTGTAAATAGTTTAACAATGTTTTTGTTTTTAGCTCACCAGAGCATGAAATGCTCAGGGTGAGCTTTTGTGATCACCTGATGTCCGTCGTCCGTCGGCGTGCGTCGTCCGTCGTCAGTCGTCAACAATTTGAACCTTTAAAAATCTTCTCCTCTGAATCTACAGGGTTCTCAGCTTTCATCTTTGGCACATAGCATCATCTTTAGGTCCTCTACAAAGTTATATAAATTATACCCCTGGGGTCAAAATTGGCCCCGCCCCAGGGGTGTCTTATTTTCAATAGAAACATGTAGTAAAACTTTGAAAATCTTCTTCTCTGAAACTGAAAGGCTCACAGCTTTCATATTTGGCACATAGCATCATGTTCAGATCCTCTACAAAAGTTATATAAATTATGGCCCTGGGGTAAAAATTGGCCCAGCCCCAGGGGTGGGGAGTTTTCAATAGAAACATATAGTGAACTTTGAAAATCTTCTTCCTTTGAAACTGAAATGCTTCATAGCTTTCATATTTGGCACATAGCATCATATTCAGGTCTTCTACAAAAGTTATATAAATCATGCCACCAGGGTCAAAATTGGCCCCACCCCAGGGGTAGCAAGTTTTTCAAAGCTGACTTACATATAGCTATTTATAAACATTTGCTGGTGTCTATTTTTAGCATACATTTAAAGGGAGATTATCTCCCTTTTCCCCCTTTTTTTTATAACAACTGGATTGTCTCCCTTGTTGGTAGTAACTCTGCAGAAATATTGCAGATCTACCCAAACAATGAAAATTTTTGCACAGTAAATCAGACAATTAACCCTTTACTCCATAAATATGCCTTTCTACACCTTTGCAAACAGAGTAGACCCAGATCAGATGGCTCATGTAGTAGCCATCTGATCAGTCTGCTGTTTTGCTTATGATATAATATAGTGCAAAGTGCATTACATTATTTTCATTTTGTGTACAATATACTTATAATATGTTTGCTAACCCTTTCCCTCATGTTAACACTTTTTTCACACATTTGCAAACAGAACAGACCCAGATCAGACGGCTCCTAAAGCAGCTGTCTGACCAGGGTTTGCTCTGTTTGTTAATGGAATTTGAAAGATGTTTCTTTACTTTCTAAAATGGCTACACTGTCCCACTTTCCATATTTCATTATAACTATTTTGTCTGAATATTCAGTAGGTATTTAAATTTTGAATAAACATAGAACAGGGGAAGGGTTGAAAATAAATTAAGATATGAATAATAATAACTCATGAAGGTGTAATGAAAATATCTGAAATTTTGGATATTATTTATAAGTACATGTATAGATTAATTTATTCTTTCTAAAATTCAACCAATTTGCCCAGGGAAAGGGTATACATACTTTTGTACATGCCCTTCTTTAGATTTGCATTGTTATATGTTTTCATTTACATTTTCTTAAATTTTCTTCACTTGAGGTCCTCTACAAAAGTTACATAAATTATGCCCCTTGAGTCAAAATTGGCCCTCGCCAGGGCTGGCTAGTTTTCTATAGAAACACATAGTGAAAACTTTGAAAATCTTCTCCTCTGATTGTCTGGTGAGCGATGTCAGAGCCTTTCAGGCCCTCTTGTCTTTATTAAGCAAACAATTTATATGTAAATTTTTGATTTCAGAACCTGAGTGGAGTTTTTACTTCAGTGATCAATGTCATTTCTATTGCCGGTAAGTTTTCTAGTGATCTGAAAGGTAAATTGGAAGTCTTACCAGAGGCTGAGATAATTACATGTGTAAATTAAAACATTTTCAAGAATCGGTCTTGTATTTCTCTGCCAAACCCCATGCTGTAACCATTCATTAGAATAGTCTCTTTGAGACGATTCTACAGAGTAGTTACACAATAGTGTTTGGTTGAGAAATGACAATGTCAGTTTTTAAATATGCACCTCTATCTGTTGCTCTGCTTGCTGAAAATTTATCATTGAACCTTTTCACAAGAAAGTATGTTTTACAAAAAGTTTAGAATCAGACAACCAACTTGAATGTTGTGTTAGGGATTTATAGTGCTAACCCATTCCATCATATTCACACCTTTGACACCTGTAAAATCACTTTTTGAAACCATTGTGATAAATAGAGCATTTGCTCCATAGGAGCAAATGCTCTATTTATCACATTGGTTTCAGAACTGCACAATTCTAAAATTTTCCTTTTTTCTTGTTAATGCTCCTTTTCGGTAGGTTTATTCAAAGACTTTAGGTCTATAAATAGTATATATGAGGTAATGGGTTAACAGTTATTGGGCAGTGAAAGAAATAACAGGGTTCGCACAGACCTGGAAAAGTCATGGAAAACGAGGTCTGCCTGGAAAAATCATGGAAAACGGAAATTTCAAATTTTATCATTGAAAAATCAGGGAATTCAGAAAAAAATCATGGAAATTTCCAAATACACCCTTGAATAATTCCTTTATTTGTAGATTTACCAACACATAAATTTTCTTGGCATGAAATTAAAAAAAAGGAGAGTTCATAACCGAAAGTAAATCTGGTCGGCGTTATGAGTAACGTGAATTTTCTACTATGACACCGGTAGCGAACAGTAATTGGTCCAAAAATGGATTTCCGGTGCGCCGGTTCAATTTTCGGAAGTCCTCTGCTCTTTTTGTTAGTTCATTGTTTATCGCATGGTGAAAATCTGCCCTGCGTTCGGTGATGACTTACGTGAGAAACCGGTTGCAACAAGGGCCTTACCATAGTCCACTAGTCTGTATGCTTTGTTTTATAAACACCAAGAGTGTGTAACACATTGTAAGATTATGTGATTCCCTCTCGGCCTAGTAGCTAAACAGTGGTTGCATACGGTCGCCACTAATGAACGCACTGCTGATTCGTCGAGGTCAACAAAGCATGAAAATGTTGCGGCCCGGCAAAGGGATGTGTCTGTATAATCCACAATTTGTACAACAAACTGTACAAAGACTGAAGAACAGTTAAGGAAAAGAGGCAAGAGTTAAACAAAAATTTAAACTGGGGTACTCGCTATACCTACATAAACACAAATAAATAATTGTTCTTGGTGTTTAGCATTAATTTCTAACACAGAATTCAGTTTGCAAGCTTAAAATTATTGCCGGAGTCGTATATCATATATCATTGAAAATAAGTTTTTGTCATGGAAAAATCATGGAAATATCATGGAATTTGAGTGTCAAAAGTCTGTATGAACCCTGAAATAATATTTGCTCATATTTGGATCTGATGCATTTTGAATACTTCCATCTCGATCAAACTTTTGAGAAACTATTGATGGAGTGTGAAACAGCTTAGATCTTCCGAAATGCTGAGTTACTTGCCGTCCTATCTGGATCCAGGTTGTTTGCAAATGCGGGTCAGATAATGGGATAAGGATTAACCCTTTCCCTGTTCTGTGTTAATTCCAAATTTCAATACCTACTGAATATTCATAGATAAATGATTATAACGAAGTATGGAAGATGGAAAATTGTAGCCACTTTAGAAAGTAAAGACACAGATCTTTGAAATTCTATTAGCAAACAGAGTAGACCCTGATCAGACGGCTCATCTAGGAGCCGTCTGATCTGGGTCTATTCTGTTTGCAAATGTGTGAAAACACGTTTTATGAGGGAAGGGTTAATGCTGTACACACTAGTAGAAAATGTGATTACAAGGTCATATAGTGCAGATAAAAGATGAAGTGATGAAGATGAATGATAAACCCTTTCCCTGTTGAATATTCATGGAAGAAATATATCATGAATATTTATTAGATGAAGTATTTACACAGGATGTTTTGGTATTGATAGAAACTGTAGAACTAGATCTTTTATAATTTCACAAGCAAATGGAGCAGACCCTGATTAGATGTCTCGTACAGGAGCAGTCTGACTGAGGTGGGTCTGCTCTGTTTGAAAATTCCTGAATAAGCCTTTATATGGATGAAAAGGTTCAACTGATAGAGACCTCTTTGCAAACAGAGTAGACTAAGATGAAAATGAATGACAGATAAGACTGATATTAAGAGGATAATTCTGGCTTATCTCACATATTAATTGCAAACGGTGTAGAACCAGACCAGATGGCTCCTTCAACCCATTCCCTCATAGGCTATTTTTAGATCAAACCTCTTTAAATAAATCTACCGAAAAGGAGCATTAACAAGAGAATTTTTTTTTTTTAATTTTGTAGTTCTGAAACCATTGTGATAAATAGAAATGCTCTATCTACCACATTGGTTTCAAAAAGTGACTTTTACAGAGGCGTAGAAAGGTGTATTTATGAAGGAAAGGGTTAAAACACAGATGGTCAACTGACCATTGATAAAGGGTGGAAATGGAACTGACCATGTTGATGTGTTATCTATTGCAGCTTCCCCGAACCCACGCACGGCAGCTGTCTACTATTTCATTGTTGCTATTGTTGTGCTGTTGATTGCGTTTGATGCTTACTTTCTCCTGCCTTTGACGGTGAGTTAGATCCAGTGTGAAAAACACAGTATAATTTTTATATTGCATTAATGGAATATTCTGCTTGGAAACATTTAAGTTATCTGTTATGAAAATCTATGAAGAATTGTTTGCAGATGTGAACACTCTAGAGGTCACATTTTTAGCCAAATCTTCATGAAAATTGGTCAGAATGATTGTCCTGATAAAATCTTTGACCAGTTTGAATTGGGTTACTTGGGGTCAAAAAGTAGGTCACTGGGTCTTATCTTAGAAAAATCTTGTTAACACTCCAGCGGCCATAATTTTAGCCCAATCTTCCTCAAACTTGCTCAGAATGTTTGTCTTGGTGATATCAAGTTTGAGTTTGATCATGGGTGGGGTTGAATAAAAAAGTAGGTCACTAGGTCAAATCTTAGAAAAATCACTCTAGAGGGCACATTTTTCGCCCAAGCTTCATTGGTCATATTGATTGTCTTGATAAAATCGATATTCTAAATCTTTGAAAATCTTATTCGCCAGAACCACTACTCATCATCCACTATCAACATTGTTCAAATATTGTCCCTTAGGTCAATATTGGCCCCACCCATGGGCTACCCAGCTATAATCTGAAATCTATGGTAATCAGGTGAGCAATTAAGGGCCATTTTGGTCCTCTTGTTTCTTTGACAATGTGGCTTACTCACTAACATGCCTTAATTTTTATTTTGCAGAAATTTTACCAGTATTACACCAACTCTGTGAAAGGCACTGTTACTGAGCAAAAGTCGATGGTGTTCAGAGACTATGTAGAGGCTTTCCTTGGCTCCTGTAAGGTGTATGGCAAGGTTATTAAAAAGGTAGGCATGCACTGATACAAGTTGAGCATTTTACATATACAGTAAAACACATCTTACCAGGACGGAAAAAATAGTATCTTAACAACAGATGGCAGCATAAAGCACGATGAAACTGATGTAGATAGCTCTTTTGGGAGTTTTCTGCATGACTTTCACCCTGCATTTAGCAACCGCCTGCCCAAAGACATACATTCTTCTAAAAAAGTTATCAAAATTCGATTTACAGGGGTTTTCCTGTATTGGGGCATTTGAACCCTGCTGTGCAAAGGCAATCTTTAGGCTTTGCAAACAGTGTAGAACCAGATCAAGCTTGTTACCCAATATTGTTATCCTATTCTGTTATGCTGACTTGTGTGACTGACAAACTTCTTTGAGACAATTCTACATAGTGGTCACAGTATAGGGTTTGGTGGAGAAATGATTATTTTAGTATTTGGTTATGCACCTTTATCTGTAGCTCTGTTCTACTTTGTGTTTGGCTAAGCCTAAAACGGAATCATAGAGAGGTATACTTCAATCAAATACTGAAATTTATGAATCATCTCCTAGTGACTACTCTTTAGAATTGTAAAAACTGGCCACTACATAGGTTTGGTTAAGGAATAAAGGAGCTACTCATAACCTTATACAGTAAAACCTCTCTATAACGACCACTAAATTACATCAAGTATTTTGTGTTAAAGGTAGGTGACTGCTTAAAGCAAGGTGCAAGTAAAACAGAACGCTCCTCTATGGGAGCGTTCTGTTTTACTTTCACCTTGCTTTAAGTAGCCACCTGCTCTAAATACCAACTAATTAACACAATTTAGTGGATGTTATAGAGAGGTTTTAATGTACTCTATGCAAGAAATAATGTATGCATGAATATTAATTAGCTTAATATTCATAATGGCATATGAGCAAGAAAAGTGTTAGTCCAGATAAATAAAAAAACAGAATCCGATCTATGTTATTCTATAAGCAAGCAGAGCAGACCTTCCTACAGGAGCTATCTGATCTGGGTCTACTCTATTTGTTAAAGCATTTAAAGCATATTTATGGAGTAGAGGGTAAAGTAAAATGTTTATAATGACATGAACCTAAGTATTTTTTTGCCTTGGCAGAAACTGTAGATTCAGATCAACCGTATATAGTTTTATATTTAACCCTTTCCCTCATACAAACGTGTTTTCACACATTTGCAAACAGAGTAGACCCAGATCAGACGGCTCCTAGAGGAGCCGTCTGATCAGGGTCTGCTCTGTTTGCTAATAGAATTTGATAAATCTGTTTCTTTGCTTTCTAAAATGTCTGCAATGTTCCAAGTTCCATATTTCTTTATAACTATTTTGTTAATGAATATTCAGTAGGTATTGAAATTTGGACTAAACTTAGAACAGGGAAAGGGTTAAACAGAACAGACCCTGATCAGACATATAGCTTATTACAGGTGGATTTAAACCGCACAGATTTTTCCATGCATGAAACAAATTGCATTGTTTCGTGCATACAAGAACACACTGGTAAAACCACTGACCTACTTCAAGTCAGCTGGAAGGCTTCCTCGCATGAAAAATCCAAATTTCCAGGTCAGGATTCAAACAACAGCAGTGAGGAGCTAAAGGGGTATACACTGTTTGTAGTGTTAGTGAACTAGTCAATAATTTTGAACCAGCTTTTCTTATTAAATCTATACAGTGATCACTTTACCCTTTACTCCATATATACACCTTTCTATGCCTTTGCAAACAGAGTAGACCCAGATCAGATGGCTCCTATAGGAGCCATCTTATCAGGGTCTGCTCTGTTTGCTTATGTATTAATGTAGATCTGATTCTACAGTTTCTGCTTTGGCATAGTTTTCATGTCTTAACCCTTCGCTTGCTATTCACGTCAATATACCTACCTGTAAATAGTGAAGACCCTGATGAGACAGCTCCTGCAGGAGCTGTCTCATCAGGGTCTGCACTATTAACAAGTTGATTGTGCAACTAGTGCACTCCACCGCAGTGATTGCACAGCGCAATACTTGTACACAGTGAAGATATATGTAATTATACAACAGGGCATGGGTAAAGAAGGAGAAATGTGTTTTAAAATTCAGCAAGAGAAGGGTTAATAAGCCATTTATAAAATTAATGTAATTAATATTCATGGAGGAAAGGGTAAAGGCGTACACTTTTAACATTTTAGTGCCGTTTTCATTACATCACTTTTATTGAACTGAGTCAATAAAGAGTTGTTCACTATCTCTCTCCCTGCAGATATGGCTTCAGCTGTTCGGTGTGTGGTTTACATTCTGTGTCTCCCTGATGCTGTTTCCAGCTATTCAGAGCAACGTTAAGATGATCAAAGTGGATGTAACTCCTGAAGGATCCAATGTCACAGTTACAGAATCTCCGCTCTTTTCACCATCATTTGGTGAGAAATTACATACACTTGTAACCCATTACTTCATACATGTCATTTTATGTCTGCAAACAGAGTACACCCATTTCAGACAGCTCCTGTAGGACATGTATGATCAGGGTCAGCTCTGTTTGCTCATTCCAGTTTTTTCATGGCCACAGATTACTACACCTATGCAAACAGAGTAGACCCAGATCAGACAGCTCCTTTTGGAGCCATCTGATCAGGGTCTGCTCTGTTTGCTTATGATATCATAAAGTATAGATATAATTCTACTGTTTCTGTTGTGGCAGAAAATTTCTGTTACCATCTGCTATTATAACAATAAATCTTTTTAATATTCATGATGTTATTATTAGTCCCCTACCGGCAGCACCTAAGGGGACTATAGGTTTGCACTCCGTCTGTCAGTCAGTCAGTCTGTCTGTCTGTCTGTCTGTCTGTCTGTCCATCCGTCCGTCCGTCTGTCCGTCCGTCCGTCCGTCCGTCCGCACTCACCAATGGGTAGTTGTGTGACTTTTTCTAACTAGTCGCACAAGTAAAATCATTAACCTGGCCATCTCTTGTGACATTAACCTGGCCATTTCTTGTGACATTAACCTGGCCAGTTGTGGGACATAGGGTTAGGGTTAGCTTCCAGATCATTCTTTTCCAAAGTTAGAGCCAAAAATAGTTTTTCTTGTGGGACTAGTCCCACAAGAAAGATCAAAGGAAAAAGTCACACAACTACCCATTTGTTAGCATGTCCGTCCGTCCGTCCGCACTCACCAAAGGGTAGTTGTGTGACTTTTTCTAACTAGTCGCACAAGTAAAATCATTAACCTGGCCATCTCTTGTGACATTAACCTGGCCATTTCTTGTGACATTAACCTGGCCAGTTGTGGGACATAGGGTTAGGGTTAGCTTCCAGATCATTCTATTCCAAAGTTAGAGTCAAAAATAGTTTTACTTGTGGGACTAGTCCCACAAGAAAAGATCAAAGGAAAAAGTCACACAACTACCCATTTGTTAGGATGTCCGTCCGTCCGTCCGTCAGTCCGTCAGTCAGTCAGTCAGTTTTCTGGACATTTTTTCTAAACCTTTACTGATATTGAAGTGATATTTAGTATGTAGCTTTATTATAATGAGTTACAATTTGTTACGCTACAGTGATTTTTCATGGAATTACAGCAGTTGGACTTAGAAATTGTCCGGAAGTTTTAGGTTTTTAGAGTTTTTTTCTAAACTCTTAACAGATGTTGAAGTGATATGTAGTTTTTTATTGTGATGAGTTACAGATCAAGTTTTAATTTTGTTATGCTACATTGATTTTTAGCTCGTCTGTTTCGAAGAAAAGTGGAGCTATTGTGATCACTGAGTCGTAGTTGTCGTCAGCGGCGTGCAAAAACTTTAATGTAGCTCATTACTCGAAAAGTAT
The DNA here is from genome assembly GCA_963576725.1 of Azorinus chamasolen. Lineage (NCBI taxonomy): Eukaryota > Metazoa > Mollusca > Bivalvia > Cardiida > Solecurtidae > Azorinus > Azorinus chamasolen. The sequence continues at coordinate 46,304,270 of OY755245.1, forward strand.
AAGAGGTATCAACATGAAACTTCATTTGCGGAAAAGTTTAGGTTGTGATTTAAATAAAGCCGGTAGGGGACTATGCCATTCATGCTCACATAACTTGTTTCTTAGATGAATACTTATGGAGTAAAGGGTTAAACTAAAATGCTGATTGAGTATGTTATGGTTAATCTGATAACCTACTCCTGATGCCATGAAAAACGAACATGGATAAGTGCTCAGATAGTGAAACAATTACATGCCACTCTAAACCCCCTCTAATGTGATCACCAAAAATGGACCATTAATCTAGGCAGGTAGTAGTTTAATGCAGGACAAGTTATGCAAGTGCAATCTATGAAGTAAAGGGTTTAACATTCATTTTGTTTCTTCAAAAAATTTGTTTTGGTGAAATGTGATAATTGAGGCATGATTAAGCTTTTACCTCATATAAACGCGTTTTAGCATCTGCAAACAGAGTAGACCCAGATCAGACGGCTCCTAGAGGAGCCGTCTGATCAGGGTCTGCTCTGTTTGCTAGTGGAATTTGAAAGATCTGTTTCTTTGCTTTCTAAAATGTCCAAAATGTTCCACCTTCCATATTTCTTTATAACCATTTTGCTAATGAATATTCAGTAGGTATTTAAATTTGGCCTAAATATAGAACAGGGAAAGGGTTAAGCTTTTACCTGATAAAGACGCCTTTTAGCATTTTTGCAAGGAGAGTAAACCCAGATCAGTTGGCCCGTGTATGAGCTGTGTAATCCAGGTCTGTTCTGTAAGCTTATGGAATAATATAAATCTGTAATTATACACTTACGGAATATAGATCTGAGTCTACAGTTTCAACAATGAAGAGACGATTTTTAGGAATGGTTAAAACATAAGATTTAGTGGAGAAATAAGGGAATTATTCCTGAAAATGTTTTTATTTACACATCTTATCTGAGTCTCTGTATAGTGTTAACCCTTTCCTTCACATAAACACCTTTTCACACATTTACAAACAGAGTAGACACAGATCAGATAGCTCCTAGAGGAACCGTCTGATCAGAGACTGCTATGTTTGCTAATAGATTTTGATAGGTCTGTTACTTTACTTTCTAAAATGGCTAAAATGTTCAACCTTCAAATTTTCATTATAGCTATTTTGTCCATGAATATTCAGTAGGTATTGAAATTTGGAATAAATGTAGAACAGGGAAAGGGGTTAAAGCAGCCATTATTTTTTGTGTATTTTCAGAAAAGTACTGGGTGTCCATCTTCTGCTTTCTCAGCTTTAACCTGTTTGCTTTCCTCGGCAACTTGACCTCGGAGTTTGTCAGATGGGTAGGTAGCATTTTCGTATACTGTAACTGTAGGGCAACATCAATCATGTATGCAAAGATAAACCATTTGATTGGCTGAATTTTATATGCACAATGATCCATTATTTACCCTTTCCCTCGTATAAACGTGTTTTCACGCATTTGCAGAGTAGACCCAGATCAGACGGCTCCCGTTTGCTAATAGAATTTGAAAGATCTTTGTCTGACTTGGAATATTGGAGTTATTAACATGAAAAGTATCATTTGTAATTGTGGATGAATTTTGACTTTTCATTATTTTATAGCTGACTTCGATGTTAAGACGAAGGAGCAGAAAAGTAGTCCAAAAATTTGAACATCTTTTAGATGCTGGCTACGTTCTCTATTTAGTAACAATGTTGAGTCCATGACAACGGGGACTTGTTATCATAATTTTACTGCTCTACATGCATATGCAGCAAAATAGGTTGTGTACCAGTCTATGTGTATTGCATTTAGATAGGGAATAGTGTGATTGGGTAAGGCAAAAGTAGCAGCGGTTACTTCCCTTCAGTAGGGGAAGTCACTGTGTAGAAAGTTGGTTACCAGTTTACTCGAAAATCATCAGCTACTTGCTCATTACTGCAGAGCAGCAATAACGGTCAAATATACACCGTGAGACACATGCATTACACCGTGAGACACATACACCGTGAGACACATGCATTCTGTAATTTTATCATTTTGGTGGAAATTTTTGCTCAAAATAGGGGAAAAGGGTATATTCTGGGACGAGGGAAATTGGCCGAATTTAGGCCTAAAAAATGCTAGTGTGACGGCCCTGGGATCCAAACTTTCTGCAAATGTGAGTTGGGTTAGGAATAATGGGATATATTTTAACCCTTTCCCTGTTCAATATTCATATAAAAATAGAGACATCATGAATATTTTTTAGCTGATTTTTATGAAAAGTTGTTTATACAGAGGGAAAGAGTTAAGGTTCAGTGTTTAACCCATTACCTCATAGGCTATTTTTAGATACAACCTCTGCATAAATCTACTGAAAAGGAGCATTAACTAGAGAAAAGGAAAATTGCAGAATTTTGTAGTTTGAAACCATTGTGATAAATAGAGCATTTGCTCCTATAGGAGCAAATGCTCTATTTATCACAATGATTTCACTAAGTGACTTTTTACAGTCGTCAAAAGTCGTCAATATGAAGGAATGGGTTAATGTGGACTCTGGAACAGGCATTATAATTCAGTTTACCCTTTACCTGTTCAATATTTATGAGAGAAATAATGATACCATGAATATATATTGGCTGAATTTTTATAATGTAAAATTTTCAAGGGAAATTTTTTGGCTTTGACAAAGATTGTAGAATTAAATGTATATCATGTCACAAGCAAACGGAGCAGACCTTGAACATTTAAGTGATCAATTTTAGCATAAACATGGTAAACGTTTACCTCATCGGTGATTAATCTAAAAAATTGGGACCTTGAGTCCCAGGACACACATATCTGAAAACAATGAGTCCCCCAGGAAAACCATGAGTCCCAAACTGAACATTTTAGCAAGGTTTTACAGTACTCATAATGAAAATTACAGACAAAACTCTTTAACTTTAATTAATATTTACATACAGCGAAAAGTCATTAAAGTTCTCTATATTTACTAAAGATGGCAACGAATACCAAACTATTGGGATATCCGAATATATTCATTTGATTTGCCATTTCTTATCCATGAACATTATCATCACACTCCATCCCCACATAGTTTCATGAAGTCATTACAAGTCAGTGTAATAATAATTTGAGTGGCCTACGGACCTGGACAAGTGAGTTGCTTGTCATGTAGAAACTTTTTCACACACAATCTGGTCCTTTAAAATGTATCATCTGAGACATAACAAACAAGTTGTGAGTTTGCAGAGAAGCGAAAGTATACATTGTATATGTACCTGACTTCCCTTTCTGGCTAAACCGTGGACTTGTTTCATAAAGTGACGTCTACAGAGTCGTCAATATGTGGGAAAGGGTTAATAAGTACTTATAATGTCAGTATTTATAGTATTTATAATGTAAGTATTTATAATGTAAGTATTTATAACGTCAGTATTTATAATGTCAGTATTTATAGTATTTATAATGTCAGTATTTATAGTATTTATAATGTCAGTATTTATAGTATTTATAATGTATTTATAATGTAAGTATTTATAATGTCAGTATTTATAATGTTAGTATTTAAAATGTCAGTATTTATAATGTCAGTATTTATAATGTCAGTATTTCTAACATAATATATCAATAGGATATAGGGTTAAACAGATCATGTCTTGATTCAAATTCAATCATTTATAGATATAGCAGTCGTCTGATCTTGGTTTACTCTGTTTGCAAAGGTGTATTTATGGAGTAAGCATTAATGCCTTTGCAAATAGTGTTGATCCAGATCAGACGACTCCTGTAGGAGCTGTCTTATTAGGGTCTGTTCTGTTTGCTTATAGAATTGTAAGAACTGGGTCCATGCTTATAAAACTTTTAGTTGAGTCTGAGTTCGTTCTCAAGTTTTTGATTGGTCAGATTTGAGCCTTTGGCTCAAATCTGACCAATCAAAAGCTTGAGAACTCAAATCTGACCAATCAAAAGCTTGAGAACGAACTCAGACTCGACTAAAAAGCTTTATAAGCATGGACCCTGATTCAACAGACTCTGCAGTGGCCAAAATCCTTTGTTCATATGCTGTTAAAATATTATATTTATACATACATTATAATGTACATATTGAATATGTTGCTCATAGTAATTTTTTTACAAACTTATATTAAACAAGTCTTGGAAAATGTTATTAAGCGAGCCACACATAAACTATTTCGGCTAAAAATGCCGTTTTTGACATGTCCTTCATGTATATTTCTGCATGACGTTGCGGTATTTCTACGTGGCGTTGTGGTATTTCTACGTGACGTTGTGACGTTACAGCTTATATTAAATGTGTGTAATATAGAGGAATATGTGATGGCTATATTAAGTCGAATACAAGGGAAAAGTTATGTGACAATATTCATGGAGTAAATGGTTTATTTCTTTTTTAGCCTGGACCCAAGCATGTTTGGATTCCAATTGTGCTGCGAGGCTTGATACTGATCCCTGTGTATGTGCTATGTAACTATCAGCCATTTGGCATGGAGCGCCGGTTCCCAGTCCTTATCCAAAGTGATATTGTGTATATCATAGCAGGCATTGTTATGGCCTTCACCAGTGGCTATTACAGCAGTCTTACCATGATGTATGGACCAAAGTAAGTAATATATCTACCTTCTTAGTTCATTCTCAAGTATCTGATTGGTCAGATATAAGAATGGCTCAAAATCTGACCGATCAGATGCTTGAGAATGAAATCATATTCAAACAGAAAGTTTTAAAACCAAGCAGCAAAGTCTTGCCAAGTATGGTATAGGCCTTGGTGTTGTTTGTGCCCTGTGCTCAAAAACTATGATCATAGCCATAAATTCATTTATATGTCCCAAAATCTTGATTTGGTGGCATATTTATATTCCCGCATACAAAGTTTTAGAATGACTGGAATAAACTTGGTTGCCGATTGGTCAGGCCGGCGGTCCGTCCGTCCTTCTCTCTGTCCACATTAAAACATGGGTAGTTGGTGTTGTGACACAATTTTCATGTGTTCAGCACCAGGCATTGCAGAATGATCTCCCCTTGAACTTCGAGTATGTCCTCTTTGGGCCTGTAACATGGGTAGTTGGTGTCACAAATCCCACCTTCATTTTTATGCCACAAACCCCTCCATCATTTTTATGCCCCCCAACGGCGGGCATATAGTAATCGCATTGTCCCTCCTTCCGTCCGTCTGTCCTTCCGTCCATCCATATCAAATTTCGTGTCCCTTCTATAATTTTATACCCCCCTTTTGAAAAAATGGGGGTATATTGCTTTGCACATGTCGGTCGGTCGGTAGATTGATGGTTTCCGAATGAATAACTAATAAACGAATTGGCATAGAATCTTCAAACTTAACCCTAACCCCTTAACTGGTTAAATGGTTTCCAATCAATAACTGCTCAAGGGTTTGGCTTAGAATCTTCAAACTTGCTGTGGTAGTTGGTCATGACCACTGGATGACCCATATTGTTTTTGGGGTCACTAGGTCAAAGGTTAAGGTCACCATGACTTTAATAGGTAAAATGGTTTTTGATCAATAACTGCTCAAGGGTTTGACTTAGTATCTTCAAACTGGCTTAGGTGGTTGGTCATGACAACTAGATGTTCTTTTTTAGGTCACTAGGTCAAAGGTCAAGGTCACCATGACTGGTGAAATGGTTTCAGATCAATAAATGCTCAAGGGTTTGGCTTAGGATTTTAAAACTTGCTGTGGTGGTTGGTAATGACAACTAGATGACCCCTATTGTTTTTTAGGTCAAAGGTCAAGGTCACCATGACCTTAACTTGTGAAATGGTTTCCAATCAATAACTGCTCAAGGGTTCGGCTTTGGATCTTCAAACTTGCTGTGGTGGTTGGTCATGACAACTAGATGACCCCTATTGTTTTTGAGGTTACTAGGTCAAAGGTCAAGGTCACCATGACCTTAACTGATGAAATGGTTTCCGATTAATAACTGCTCAGTGGTTTGGTTCGGGATATTCAAACTTGCTGTGGTGGTTGGTCGTGACCACTAGTTGACCTCTATAGTTGTTGAGGTCATTAGGTCAAAGGTCAAGATCACCATGACCTTAACTTCAGGGGTGGGAATTCCGCGGATTTCGATTCACTCAGGGCCGTTTTTTAGATCGATGTAAATCCGATGAGAAATTTGGGGGGGGGGGGGGGTTATGGCGATTAATTCAGGAAATTATTATTTGCCGATATATTCTTTCACTATTCCAAGTAAATCTGCGTTAACAACGTTTATATCACGTTAACAGCGAGATTTCGGTTCAGCTAATCGAATAACGAGACTCTTGTCCAACAGCCAATCAAAACGCTCGTATTATGCAGTGTTTGTTCAACATTTCCAAGATGGCGTCCGTGATATGAAATTTTGTATCTGTACTGTCAATTAATCTGAATTTAAGACAAAAATGAGAAGCATAGGCAGAGATTACGATAACAGTGTGGAAAACAAGTTCTACCCAAGATGGCTAGAGAAAGAAATTACGTTGACATTTGGTAAAGAAACAAGAAAAGTGATAATTTGCGACGATTTCGTGAAACTGAAAGTAAACTTCAGACGAGGGAACCTTGTGTAAACATTGTTCCAAATAAATTACGGAAAACGCGACTGCGTAGCATATAAAAACTTTCTGAAAAGCATTAAACATGTCCAGTTGTTGAAACAGCGGATTTCCAGTCACAGGTAAAAACCTGTAATGTCAAGTATTCACCAGAAAGTTGTCTGTCAATAGCTATCCATAGGTAATGTTAAAGGAACTGGTCAAGATGTATCGATTCAGAAAAAGTTATATAAAATGTTTTTAATAGAATTGGAAGATGGTTTATTGACATAAAAAAGTAACCAGAATCAGAGTTTGAATGTGAACTTTGACTAGAAATTGTGACTGTAATGTGAACTTTGGTGAATTTTGTCTTGAAAGTTAACTGTTACAATACCATGCCAACTTTAAATCAAATTTTGTATCTTTATCTGTGATCACCGAGTTCCATTTGATTTCATTTTAAAATGTGTGAGTTTTAATTGCTTGTGTTTGACAAGAAATTAATATGGCAATGTTGAATGGATCCAGTAATAAACTGAATGTAAATTGTATGGACATGTTCTGTAACTGGTTTGTTTGAAACACAGCTCATCATGTATGACATGCAACTCAAGTATAATTGTAAAAAAACACATGAATTACAGACCCAAGTGAAAATGCAGGAGACGGCTCCTGAAGTGCTCAGGAAAGCTATATTTCATTTTGCGTCGGGGGGCTTTGCCCCCCTGAACCCCCCACATTGGGCGCTGCCCATGTCCCGCAAGGGGCCTAGGCGGCCCCCTTGACCCCTGCCAATTTTCCTCTTTTTTCACCAACGGCCATTCTCACCCCTGTAACTTGTGAGATGTTTTCAGATCAATAAATAAACAGTGGTTTGGCTTAGGATTAAGCTGTGTTGATTAGTCATGACCACTTGATGACCTCTATAGCTGAGGTCACTAGATCAAAGGTCAGGGGTTCTGGGGGGGGGTATACATGTTTTACAAACATCTCTTGTTTTATCTGTGAATGGATTTCAAAATAACCTGGCACAAATGTTCACCACACAAAAATGATGTGTTCATGGGTCAAGGTCATCCTTCAGGGTCAAAGGTCGGGGGCATAAGTGTTTCACAAACACACTCTTGTTTTCAACAGATTTCAATGAAAGTTTATATACATGGCCTCTATGAAGTTTATATGTACATTAAATAATGTTTAAATTATTTACCTATCTCCGGGTTAGATGGAGTTTACCTGCCCATGAACTTTAATGGTTTACTGTTGTGACCTTGTAGTATGAGCTAAGTTTACAGTTTTCAACTTAATTCAGTGATCTCTGTGAAGTGTAGATGTGCATCACATAAAGTGTTCTGTATCTAATGTACAGTAAGTTCACACTTAATCGTTTCCTTCATCCAAACGCTTTTTCACCCCTTTGCAAACAGACTAGACCCAGATCAGCTGGCTCCTGTAGGATCTGTCTGATCAGGGTCTGCCCTGTTTGTGTATGAAAATACCATAGACGCTAGTTTCTACCAATACCGAAACTTCCTGTGAGCATGTATCATTATAAAAATTAAGCTTATTATTCAGCTTCTCCATCTGTCAATCTATTTCTATTACATTTATGCCAGGATGTGACACATATGTCAAAGACTCGTGTTTCAAAAATTGGGCCCACAATGGTATTAATTTTATGCCATTTGGTAAAAAAAGGGGCCAAATGCGCAATGGCGCAGTCTAGATTGAACACTGTATTTATACTAGATTTAACATCCAGTTTAGAGGAGTTCAAGTTGTATGCATATTTTGTGTTTCAGGCAGGTGGAGCCAGAGATAGCAGGACGGGCAGGCATGATGATGGCTTTCTTCCTAGTACTCGGCATAACTTGTGGAGTGAACTTCTCATTAGCACTACAGAGAATAGTGACCCGCTGATTGTACACCAAATCTGTTACCATCCACCATACTCCAGGGTCTGATTTCACAAAAAATCTAAACTTAAGATTTGGCTCCAGCTCAAAATATTTGGTTAAATTTGAAACAAGTACTGATAGTGTTTTTTATCCCACAGTGATAACCAACATTGCCTAGCATAATATTGTAAGCAAAATCTAGAATTTAAGAGTTTGAGCTTAAGACAAATCTTGAGTTTAGAAGCTTTATGTAAGTCGGACCTTTGGATTCCTGGCTAATATTCCAGGAACTCATTTTCATATGGAATCTGAATTGTCAGCTCATGCAAATGTAAATTTTCAGGAAAACAAAGGGTCCATAATCATGATTGTTGAATCATGTATATATTAATGATAATTAACCTTTTACCTGATTAATATTCATGCAAGAAATTATGACATCATGAATATTTAGTAGCTGAATTTTTATGCTGTATATGAACAAAGGCTTTTTGGCCATAGCAGAAACTGTAGAATCAGATCAACGTGTTTCCATAAGCAAGCAGAGCAGACTGATCAGACAGCTACTACAGGAGCTGTCTGATCTGGATCTACTCTGTTTGCAAAGGCGTTGAAGGCATTTTTGTCAGGTAAAGGGTGAAAAAGCTGTGCACTAGAGGTTGCTAGTTATATTACCATGTATTCCACTATGAGATCTAACTTCGTTGCCCTACATGAGAAATTACTTTATTTACTGAATTAACTTGCCAAGCAATGCAATTTTTAAGTTATACAAAGTTGCAAGTCTCACTAGTGTTGGATTGATTTGTAGTCTAGTTCTGTGTCAGTGGCATTTACGCTTGAAGTATTGGTGTTTGGACTGCAAGTCTCTCATGTATCGATAGCCATCAGAGACTCGGCCAGTCTAGTAGAGGTCACATGCACAACTAAAAATCAAACTACTGAGGAGAAGTCTGATTGTAAGGCTTTTAGGCAGGTTGTAGCTTAACCCTTTACTCCATTGTATATTTTTAGACACAACCTCTTTGAATCAATCTACTGAAAAGGAGCATTAACTAGAGAAAAGGAAAATTTTAGAATTGTGTAGTTTTGAAACCATTGTGATAAATAGAGCATTTTCTTAAAGTAACTTTTACAGAGGCGTAGAAAGGCGTATTTATGGAGGAAAGGGTTAATGCAGGACAAAAACAATTCAGATAGCTCCTTTTACAGGGCAAAATAATATAGAAAGCTACTTTAGGAATGTTCTGCTTTAAGATAACTATATTTGTTCAGTCAGTGTTCGCTTAACCCATTACCTCATAAGCTATTTTAAGACCCAGCCTCTTTGAATAAACCTACAGAAAAGGATCATTTACAAGAAGAAATAATTTGTTTAGAAATTTGTAGTTTTTGAATCAGTGTGATAAAAAGAGCAAATGCTCTATTTATCACAATGGTTTCAAAAAATATTTGTTACATAGAAGTCAAAATGGATCAGTAGGAGGGAATAGGTTAATAGTAGTTTGCCCACAAGAGCTACAAACAGTCAGTGCATGCAGGGTATACACTGTTTGCCAATTGTCAATCATACCATTTTTGTCAGTTTTCCTGGAACTGTGCCTGTTTAATAGGTTCATCTCTCTGTGGAGACACATTACTGTATTAATGCTTTACTCCTGGAATATTCATGTAAGAAATAATGACATAAAAATTAGATTAATTGTTATAATAGCACATGGGCACAGGAATTTTTTGGTGATGGCATAAAACTGTATATCATAAGTAAACACAGTAGACCCTGATCAGACGGCCCCTACAGGAGCCATCTGATATAGGTCTTCTGTGTTTCCAAAGGCATAGAAAGACATATTTACGGAGTAAAGGGTTAACATGGGTGTTTTAAAGCAGGTGGTAGCTTTATGCAGTACAAAAATAAAGCAGAAAAACTCCTATTTTAGTCCTGCTTGAGGCTACCACGTGGCAGGATTGGACTTTTTTTAGAGATGTTGTTATGGGGGAGATTTACTGTATTCTATTTTTGGATGTGCGAGTCAGAATTTTAATTTATGAATTTTTGTATGATAACATTAGTGCTTTGAGTTTTGTTGAAGTGGCGCTCGCAGCTGTTAGGTATCTGTTACTTTATACCTTGTTAGATAGAATTAGTTTGTGGAAGGAGTGGTAATAAGACTCGTTAGATGCTCCTGAGTAGTGCAACTGGTCCATGTGGATGAGAAATTTCATAACCTAACTGCAAAATACAGCAAAAAGCCTGTAAAGGACTACCAATAAACGATATTAGTGCTTGGTGTTAATGGCTTAATGCAACATGAAAGTTGTGTAGAAAGGTCCTGAAGGAGCTGGTCCTGAAGGAGCTTTCTGCATTAGTTTCATTGTGCATTTAGCAGCCATCTGCTATATTTGTTCATAAACTGGGTCTCTTTAGAGGGTTTTTACTGTAGTAATCGTATATTAGTGAATTTTAAGTTAATGTTCATTGTTGATTTTTCGTGCCGATGTGAGGTTATAGTCTAACATGCCATTCAAAGACTTTGATGTTATCACAGGCCCCTTTTAGCATACATTGACAGCTGTTGTATATTTATGACATTTTTGAAAATTTAGTTATGCATGACACGCTTTAAGTAGTACATGACACTGTTTATGACTAAACTTGTATATAGTTTGTTTCTGTTGATGTGTCGATTTGTTTGCACTTTCAACCAATGTTTTGCTGAGTGACCTTGTTAACCTTCTTATACGCAAAGAAAGCAATCTTTGCTGTGTGGTAAACGGTGTAGACTCAGACCAGAAGTTCCAGTGTTAAATGTATGCTCAGTACTACAGATCAAACTCCATAACCCTTTCCTCCATAAAATACACCTTTCTACGCCTCTGTAAAAGTCACTTTATGAAACCATTGTGATAAATAGAGCATTTGCTCCTATAGGAGCAAATGCTCTATTTATCACAATGGTTTCAAACTACAAATTCTAAAAAATTTCCTTTTCTCTTGTTAATGCTCCTTTTCGATAGGCTATTTTTTAGATCCAACCACTTTGAATAAATCTATCGAAAAGGAGCATTAAAAAATAGCCTATGGAGGAAAGTGTTAATAAGTGGTACTCTGTATTGATGTAAGAAGCAAACAGAGCAGACCTTGATCAGGAGCCCTCCAGTCAGGGTCTACTCTGTTTGTGAAGGCATGCTGTGGCTAGTTTGGGTCTGTACTGATGGTACTTTCGTTACGTGGCATATGTTTAAGGATACCCAGTTTGCTTCATATTTGAAGTTGAGAAGATTAACCCTTTCCATCATATAAACACATCTTCATGCAATTGCAAACAGAGTAGACCCAGATCAGACAGTTCCTGTAAAAGCCGTCTGATCAGGCTCTGCTGTTTTTGCTAATAGAATTTGATAGATCTGTTTCTTTAGTTTCTAAAATGGCTACAATGTTCCACCATCCATGTTTCATTGTAACTTTTGTCCATGAATATTCAGTAGGTATTGAGATTTTTAATAAACATTGAACAGGGAAAGGGTTAAAATCCATTCAAAAAATTGTTGAGTGAGAAATCCATTTTAAACTATATCAAATTCTTATGTGAATATTTTGTATTTAAGAAAATCTTATTGAAGGGATATTTCCTTTATAAGAAATTTATTGACAGAAAAATTAATTGTGTAAATATTGAATTGATTTTCTTCAAAACATTTTTACACCTGTCTTAATTTTTTATACCCCCCACAACGAAGTTTGGGGGGGGTATACTGGAATCAGGTTGTCCGTCTGTCCGTCTGTCCGTCCGTCCGTCCGCACTCACCAATGGGTAGTTGTGTGACTTTTTCTAACTAGTCACACAAGTAAAATCATTAACCTGGCCATCTCTTGTGACATTAACCTGGCCATTTCTTGTGACATTAACCTGGCCAGTTGTGGGACATAGGGTTAGGGTTAGGGTTAGCTTCCAGATCATTCTTTTCCAAAGTTAGAGCCAAAAATAGTTTTTCTTGTGGGACTAGTCCCACAAGAAAAGATCAAAGGAAAAAGTCACACAACTACCCATTTGTTAGTATGTCCGTCTGTCCGTCCGTCCGTCTGTCCGTCCGTGGACACAATTTTGTCCGGCCTTCTTCTTCTACAGTTTTGCTTCAATTTTGTTGAAAGTTCATATATAGCCATATGACCATATAAACCTGTGCACCGCATATTTCCGTTATGATCGGACCACTACTTCAGGAGTTATCTCCCCTTTTTAGTCCCGTACCAATGTTTTCCGGTTTTCTGGACTTTTTATGGAAGTGACTCGAGATATCAACTCTATATTTAGTACAAAGCTACATCTGTATAAGTTACAGCTTATGTTACAATCTCAGTCCGGTTGAATAATTATTTCCAGAGTTTTTGCCCTTGTACTTTAATTTTTTTCTTCAAATTTGGGATTTTCCGGACTTTTCTTGGAAGTGGTTGCAGATATTAACTTTATAGTTGGCATAAAGCTAACTCTACATGATTTACAGCTTAATTCCCAATCTCAGTCTGGTTGAATAATTTTTGCCAGAGTTATGGCCCTTGAACTTTAATTTTTTGTCAAATTTTCAGTTTTCCGGACTTTTCTTGGAAGTGGTTGCAGATATTAACTTTATATTTGGCATAAAACTAACTCTACATGATTTACAGCTTAATTCCCAATCTCAGTCTGGTTGACTAATTTTTGCCAGAGTTATGGCCCTTGAACTTTAATTTTTTGTCAAATTTTCAGTTTTCCGGTCTTTCTTTGGAAGTGGTTGCAGATATTAACTTCATATTTGACATAAAAATAAATCTAGATGAGGAACAGCTTAAGTTCAAATATCGGTCTGGTTGAATAATTTTTGTCAGAGTTATGGTCCTTGAACTTAATGTTTTTCTGAAAAGGTACCTAGCTTTTGAACTTTGGATTTGACAAAAACCTCATGAAAGGGTCTTATTTCTAAGAATTATTCTTCATTTTTATTACATAAATTGGGTTGGGGCATGTATTGTTTTTAAATCTCTTCACATTTCTGCATGTACATATGTTCAGATTGATGATAGGTGTTCTGACAAGCAGACAGGTGGGGGGTATTCGTTAGCCTTTGGCTTACAGTTCTAGTTAATATCTGTATCAACTACATGCACATTTTATCTGAGAAATGTGTCATTAGATACAGACATAAACCCTTACTCCATGAATATTCATGTCAGAAGTAATGATTATGAATATTAATAAGTGGAAGTTTTATAATGGCCAATGAACAAAGGAATTTATTGTCCATGGCACAACTTGCAGAATCGGATCTACAGTAAAATGGCGATAATCCGAGGACTGTCGGGAACTGAGAAAATGCTCGGATTACCGCTACCCATGGATTATCCATGAATTCATACTTTGTGGATTTAACGTGTCAAATATATTGTACAGTGTATGCACATACATGTGATTTTGCCTACAGAATGCTTAACAGATAAATTGATATGTTTGGGTATTTTTAGAAAAGTCTCGTTCAACCAAACGCTTATTACGAGAGTAATCAATCTTTATAGAGTATTTCAGACGAATAACACCGAGTGTTCCGATTATTAATCAATTCAACTCGCCCTGATTTTTCTTATCACGAAACAGTACGGGAGCGAATCGATGTTGTCTTTTAACATCCAAAACTAAAATTTAAATGTCGACGATTGGAAACTTAGGCAAACTAAAATCCATAAGTATGAGGTTAGAAGCTACGACTGTTCTATGTCTAATAGTTTGAAACCAAATTTGGGCTTATTGTGAAGGGTCCATTGAACGGAGCAAACTACAGTGAAACTTCGGTCTCGGCTGTGAATGGTGTTGACCGTTAGCACTTACATATTAAAGTAAAGATTCGATGCATTATACACAATTATGCGCTCACAATTACTGCCAACATACGTGTATACTGTTGGACCCGGTGTTATTCACACATAGTAGCAAACTAACACAGTGGCACCTCTAATTGCTGGGGGCACACGGAGTCGCGAGACATCAACAATGGAGGTGTGATAAATTGACTTCGAAGTGTCCGCGATGCATGCTCGGATTAGGCAGGTAAATTAATGAAGCTAATGATTGAAGGGACCGAGAAGCGTGCTCGAAAAATAGGATGATCGAGACTCGGATTACACGGTACATAGTTGTATTGAAATAATAGATTTCATGTCCGGACATACCAATTCCCTCGGATTAGACCATATACTCGGAAAATCGCTCCTCGGATTATCGCCGTTTTACTGTATATTAATTCATAATAACCAAGCAGAATAGACTCTGATCAGACGGCTCCTACAGGAGCCGTCTGAACAGAGTCTACTCTGATTGCATAGATGTCTCAATCAGGGAAGGGGTTGAATATTGTTATGAATTGATGGTGATCTCTCTTTAATTACAGTCCAGTAGTTTGTTATGTTTTTGAATTGTTGTTACTGAAGTTATTCATTATTAGAGCAGGCACATCACTTCATAAAGCAGTCTTATCTGTGAGAAATAGAAAAAGAGGGATCTTTGCAACAATTTAGACTTCACAAAATGGTTCCATGAGGTTATAAATCTTTCTGCTTGAGTCTGAGTTCATTCTCAAGCATCTGATAGGTCAGATTTTCAACAGGCTCAAATCAGATACTTGAGAATGATCTCGGATTTAGACTAAACAAAATTTTTTAACCCGGGAGTCAAGTTTTGGTCTATATTGTCAGGAGGGTAGGGCTGATCCTACCAAGCCTACTATCTTTACTGTAGTGATCCTCAGTCCATTCTTGAATTAATCCTTTCCTTCATATAAACGTTTTTTCACACATTTGCAAACAGAGTAGACCCAGATCAGACAGCTCCTATAGGAGCCGTCTGATCAGGGTCTGCTCTGTTTGCTTTTGTCATGATAAAGATCTGATTCTACAGTTTTTATCAAAGTAAAAAATTCCCTTGAAAAGTTTATATTATAAAAAATGAGTAAATAAATATTCATTTCATTATTTCTTACATGAATACTGAACAGTGAAAGGGTTAAGATTTGATGTAGTACTAATTGTATATCCTAATTGCTATACTGTCAGATCTTACAATACCAATCATGAATGCAAACTTCCATGTCATGAAAATTATTCTTACAATAAGGTGTTTAACCCTTACCTATTAGAGATGCCTATTGATGCCTTTGAAAACAGTAGACCAAGATCAGACAGCAGTTGTTGGAGCCGTCTGATCAGGGTTCGCTCGGTTTGCCTATAGAATACTTTAGATATGATACTGTAACATTTTATCATAGCATTGTATTTGCATATTTTGCACAAAAAAAAATAGTTAAATAACCCTTTCCCTCATATAAACGTGTTTTCAAGCATCTACAAACAGAGTAGACCAAGATTAGATGGCTCCTATAGGAGTCGTCTGATCAGGGTCTGCTCTGTTTGCTAATGGAATCTGATTGATGTTTCTTTAGTTTCTGAAATTGCTGCAATATTTCTACCTTCCATATTTCAGTATAACTATTTTGTCCATGAATATTCAGTACACACTGAAAATTGAAATAAATACAGAACAGGTAAATAGTTAATAATCCAAACAGGTGAACATGCCATAAATATTCATGAGGTAAAGGGTTCGTGAATTACCTTGTACACATTCATTTGAGCTGAGTTGATTAAATAATATATAATAATAATATACGTTGTAGCTTGCAAACAAAGGGGAATAATCTCAAAAGACTAATAGTACATGGATGATCTCTTTTGAGCAAAACTGTCCAGCCTTGTGTTCAGTACTAGCTCCGTTGGCAACCGGTTGCTACCAGTCTTGCCACCAGTCTGTTTGCTTTGTTTTATACACACCAACAGTGTGTACCACAATGTAAGGTTATGTCATTCCTGCTAGGCCTAGTAGCTAGTCTTATACAGTTGAACTCGGATAACTCGAACTTTGGGATAACTTGAACTTAAAAGTTTGGTCCTTCCAAAATCTTACAATACAGAACTGCTCTAAAATGTATCACTACATGTATCTAGAAACACATTTCACAGCTTAATGCAGGTCTACAGTAGGAGCTTTCAGCATTACTGTAGACCTGCATTAAGCTGTGAACTTGAGAAATTGTCCAGATTAGAAATCGGATAACTCGAACTTCTGTTATCTCGAACTAATTTATAGAGTCCCTTGAAGTTCGAGATGTCGAAGTTCAACTGTATATGGTGACCACTACTAAAACACACGGCAGATCTTCGTATGTCTTTTTACCCTTTACTCCATGAATACTCATGTAAGAAATGATATCATGAATATTAAAATTAGATTATTTGTTATGATAGCACATGGACACAGGAATGTTTGACCGTTGCAGAAACTGGAATTATATCTATTATACCATAAACAAACAGAGCAGATTCTGATCCTACAGGAGCCATCTCATCTTGGTCTACTCTGTTTGCAAGGGAATAGAAAGGTGTATTTATGACGTGAAGGGTTAACCCTTCGAATGCTGAATTTTGAAATTGGATTGGTCCATTCTTGTTTAACCTTTTCCCTCATATAAATGTGTTTTCACGCATTTGCAAACAGAGTAGACGCAGATCAGACGGCTCCTATACTGATCAGAGTCTGCTCTGTTTGTTACTGTGCAGATACTGGAACTCTCTGATCTGGGTCTACATTGTTTTGCAATTGGCAGTGCTCTAATTTCCAGCATTCAAGGGATTGACATGCAAAACATTAGCATACAATGTCTGGATGTACTTTAGATTTTGATATTTTTTTTGTGTTTGTGTACAGCCTTTAGTTATTAATCATCATCTTGCATCATCCTGTGACATCATCTTGTAAAAATATTGAGGTGCTTTACTGTGATTTTTTCTATTACACTCGCTAATGGACAAACATGTTTTAACAATGTTCTAACAATGTTCTTCCTTATCTGGGTCCATGCTTATAAAGCTTTTAGTTGAGTCTGAGTTTCGTTCTCAGGCTTTTGATTGGTCAGATTTGAGTTCTCAAGCTTTTGATTGGTCAGATTTGAGCCAAAGGCTCAAATCTGACCAATCAAAAGCTTGAGAACGATCTCAGACTCAACTAAAAGCTTTATAAGCATGAACCCAGATGTTAAGAGGCATCTTCTTATGGTAGAGGATAATGTGAGTTTATACTGTTAAGATAACCACCTGATGTTATTCTTTTATCATGATACAGTAGAACTTGCCTATAGTGACCACTTTGAGGTCTCTAGGAGCAGGCGGTTGCTTAATGCATGACAAAGTTATGCAGAAAGTGCCTTGAGGCAAATTCTGCGTAACTTTGCCATGCATTAAGTTACCACATGTCTTGCTTGGTCACTGTAGACATGCTTTTACTATACATGTGTATGGAAAAGGCATTATTTTATGACAGAGGGTAATGTGAGTATATACCATTTAAAAAATCTGGTCATTGACATTAATAGTGTTCTTTTTATGCCCAATCAAGGGGGGGGGGCATATTGTTTTGCCCTGTCTGTTTGTTACATACATACTTAGACTTGGCATGCATGTACAACTTATGGAGGCAAGTATTTTTAGGGGTGACTTATTAAGGTCAAGGTCATACATCAAGGTCAAATTGGGGCATAGTGTTCCACAAACATCTTGTTTCTTATGCTATAGGGTACTATGAGTCAATACCTTTTAAATATTCTCAGGAATGACAATAAAATATCTCTAAACTAAGTTTTATCAGTGTATTTAACCCTTTTCTTGACAGAGACACAGGCAAACAGACTAGGCCCAGGTCAGACAGCTCCCGTAGGAGCCGTCTGATCAGGTTTATGAAATTATAATATAGATCTGATTCTTCAGCTTCTTTCATGATCGAAATTTCCCTTGTCCATAACGTTTCTAAAATTCAGCTAATTGATATGCATATATTCATTATTTCTTATATGAATATTTATGAGGTAAAAGGTTAAGACAGGTGATAGTTTAATGCAGGTTTAAAGCCTTGCAGAAATGTCTCAAAAGAACTTTGTGAATGATTCTCACCTTGCATTAACCCATTACCTCATAGGCTATTTTAGATACAACCTCTTTGAATAAATCTACCAGGACTTTAGTCCTGCATTAAGCTGCCAACTGCCTTTGTCCCTGTGAAATATGCCCCTTTTTTGTGGTCGCATTAGAGGGGTTTTACTGTATGTCTTTTAACACGTTTGCATCTGAAGGGGCCGTCGGATCAGGGTCTGCTCGGTTTGCTTATGAAATAACAATAAATTTGATTCTACAGATTCTGTCACAGCCAAACAATAGTGTGTTCACGTGCTACATGTATTTCTGACATGAATATTCATGGGGCTGTAGGTTTAGTCATGTGACATTTTAATGCATAACGAAACTCGTGAATATGCATGACGTATAAAAGGTACACTTGTCATAGTAATGTGAACACGAGTAAGCAGTTTCGTTCCTGGTCTGATCCTATCTTTGTTGATGAAGTTCTTTTGTAGGGTTTTTAACTTTTTATACTTGGGTTAAACCCATGGGTGCGTAGTGTCCCTTACTCATAACCTAGCAATGTAGACCCAGATCAGAGAGCTCATATCGGACCTCCTCCCGTGATCTGATATACTTTATGTTTTGTTCTTTATTGCTTCATATTTCCCACACAAATACATTAATCGCATACTGATTTGGATCCAACTGTTTGTAACTGACAGCCAGACCGGGCTTAGTAGGTGGACGGTTAACAATGAGAGTAGATATCGGTTTGAGGGAAATGGTAGTGTTCCTGTTTGTTGAGATACGTAACCCTTATCATGATATGAAATGGACTGTTTTGATGTTTTGATCCTGTTATTATATGCTACACTGTACGCGTATCCTGGCTCCCCTAGTGTCTGTTCTTGTTCTTGGCTTCTGGTCATGCTGTGTTTGGATCCTGATCTGACGTGAACCTCTTGATCCAAACTGTTTTCATAGATTGGATCCTGATTACACATATTTGATCCAGATTGTTTTGGGGTTTTTTCAAATGACATCCGTATCTGATTGGCAGGTTAACCCTCTCAACACTGATTTTCCAAATGAATTATTCCAAAGTTCAAACAGACCATGCTTACCTTGAATATTCAGAGATGAATAAAGACTTTAAGTATAACATGACAAACAGTACATGTACATACCCTGATGAGAGGGCTTCAGTGCGAACCCTCTCATCTTGATCTACATTGTTTGCAAAAGGCATTAGTGACTTATTTCCCACACTGAAGCGGTTAAGTGCTGTCTATCGATAATAGGGAGTGCACAAATGATGCATGAAACCACATCAATATTCATGGAAAACATACGGTCATACCTCAACACCCACTCAAAAGATGTCAACCTCAAGGGTTTTCGGACAGGTGGTTGCTTAATGCATGACAAAAGTAATGCAGAAAGCTCCCGCAAGGATTTTTCTGTATTACTTTCGAACTGCATTAAGCAACCAACCGCTCTTACACAGCTCCATGGTTATCTGTTAACCCATTATCTCATAGGCTATTTTTAGATCAAACCGTTTTGAATAAATCTACCAGAAAGGAGCATTAACTAGAGAAAAGGAAAATTTTAGAATTTTGTAGTTTGAAACCATTGTGATAAATAGAGCATTTGCTCCTATAGGAGCAAATGCTCTATTTATCACAATGATTTCACAAAGTGACTTTTACAGAGTCGTCAAAAGTCGTCAGTATGAGGGAATAGGATAAGCAGCCACCTGCCTAGAAATTAATTCTTAACTCTTTACTCCATGAATATTCATGTAAGAAATAACAGAAATAACAATGTCATGCCTATTAATTAGCTTCATATGAACACAGGAACATATGGCAATGACAGAACCTGTAGAGTTATATCTATATTCATAATCAAACAGAGCAGACCCTGATCAGATGGCTCGTATAGGAGATGTCTGATCTGGGTCTACTTTGTTTGCAATGGCGTAGAAAGGCATGTTTATGGAGTAAAGGGTTACTTATTAAAAGTTTGTTTAACCCTTCGCTTGCTATTCACGTCAATATACCTACCTGTAAATAGTGAAGACCCAGATGAGACAGCTCCTGCAGGAGCTGTCTCATCAGGGTCTGCACTATTTACAAGTTGATTGTGCAACCAGTGCACTCCACAGCAGTGATTGCACAGTGAAATACTTGTACACAGTGAAGATATATGTAATTATACAACAGGGCATGGGTAAAGAAGGAGACATGTATTTTAAAATTCAGCAAGCGAAGGGTTAAGATAGATTTTACTATATATAAATTTAAAGTGTTTTATCAACTTAGTAAAACAGCAGTCTCTGGATCTTATTACATTTACAACTGTATGTATTGCTTCACTTCATGTCACATGACAGAGATATTGGTAGTTATAATAAAGCTTGTATTTGGCTATGTCCATAAATGTTCATTGGTAATTATGATAAAGCTCGCATTTGGCTATGTCCATAAATGTTAATTGGTAATTATAATGAAGCATGCATTTGGCTTCATCCATAAATGTTTTATGAGTAATTATAATAAAGCTGGCTGTTTGCTACGTCCATAAATGTTCATTGGTAATTATAATGAAGCTCGCATTTGGCTTCATCCATAAATGTTCATTGGTAATTATAATAAAACTCGCATTTGGCTTTATCCATAAATGCTCATCGGTAATTATTAGCTCACCTGAGCAAAGCTCAGGGTGAGCTTTTGGGAGACTTGAATGTCCGTCGTCCGTCGTGCGTCGTGCGGTGTGCGTCGTGCGTCGTCAACAATTTGCTTGTGAACACTCTAGTGGTCACAATTGTAGTCTAATCTTCATGAAACTTGGTCAGAATGAATGTCTTGATAAAATCTCGGACGAGTTCGAAAGTGGGTCAAGTTGGGTTAAAAACTAGGTCACTAGGTCAAATAGTAGGAAAACCTTGTGAACCCTCTGCAGGTCACATTTTTAGCCCAATCTTCATGAAACTTGGTCAGAATGATTGTCTTAATAAAATCTCGGAGGAGTTTGAAAAATGGGTTTTGTCGGGTAAAAAACTAGGTCACTAGGTCAAACAGTAGAAAAACCTTGTGAACACTCTAGTAGTCACAATTTTAGTCCAATCTTCATGAAACTAGGTCAGAATGAATGTCTTAATAAAATCTCGGACGAGTTCGAAAGTGTGTCAAGTAGAGTTAAAAACTAGGTCACTAGGTCAAACAGTAGAAAAACCTTGTGAACACTCTAGTGGTCACAATTTTAGTCCAATTTTCATGAAACTTGGTCAGAATGAATGTCTTGATAAAATCTCGTACTAGTTTGAAAGTAGGTCAAGTGGAGTTAAAAATTAGGTCACTAGGTCAAACAGTAGAAAAACCTTGTGAACACTCTAGTGGTCACAATTTTAGTCCAATCTTCATAAAACTTAGTCATAATGATTGTCTTGATAAAATCTCAATCGAGTTTGAAAGTGGGTTATGTTGGGTTAAAAACTAGGTCACTAGGTCAAATAGTACGAAAACCTTGTGAACACCCTAGATGTCACATTTATAGCCAAATCTTCATGAAAATTGGTCAGAATGATTGTCCTAATAAAATCTTGGACAAGTTTGAAAGTGGGTTATGTGAGGTCATAAAGTAGGTCACTGGGTCATATCTTAGAGAAATCTAGTTTACACTACAGTGGCCACATTTTTAGCCCAGTCTTCCTCAAACTTACACAGAGTGTTTGTCTTGGTGATATCAAGGTTGAGTGTGATCATGGGTTGGGTGGGAATAGAAAGTAGGTCACTAGGTCAAATCTTAGAAAAATACTTTAGAGAGCACATTTTTAGCGCAATCTTCATTGGTCAGAATCATTGTCTTGATAAAATCAATATACTAAATCTTTGAAAATCTTGTTATGCAGAACCACTGCTCATGATCCACTGCTCATGATCCACTATCAACATTGTTCATATATTGTCCCTAAGTTCAATATTGACCCTACCCATGGGCTACCCTGCAAAAATCTTAAATCTATGGTAATCAGGTGAGCGATTAAGGGCCATCTTGGCCCTCTTGTAATAAAGAAGGTATTTTGCTACGATCATAAATGTTCATCGGTAATTATGATAAAGCTGGCTGTTTGCTACGACCATAAATGTTCATTGGTAATTATAATAAAGCTGGTATTTGGCTATGATCATAAATATTCATTGGTAATTATGATAAAGCTGGTGTTTGGATACGTTCATAAATGTTCATTGGTAATTATAATAAAGCTCACATTTGGCTATGTTCATAAATGTTCAGAGTTAATAGGGTATAATGGTACATTTTGCTCTGATTCTAGGCTATAAAATTCCCTTGTACCTAATTCTATTATAAACTTTCAGCTAAAAGCTCTGCAAGAAAATGATGAACATGAGTGTATATAAACCCTTAATATAATGTGTACTCATGTAAAAATAATGATATCATAACTGAGTACTCATGTAAGAATAATGATATCCTGAGTACTCATGTAAGAATAATGATATCCTGAATAATGATATCGTAATCTATATACAGTTTACTGATAACATGAATCTTTATAATGGTAAAGGAATTCAGGAGAAAATTTTTTTTTATGCCACTTGATGGTTAGCCCTTTTTTTCATATATATGCATTTCTCACCTTTACAACAGAGTAGACCCAGATCAGACGGTTCCTGTAGGAGGTTCCTATAGGAGCCGTCTGATCAGGGTTTGCTGTGTTTGCTTATGGTATAATATAGAGCTGATTCTATGGTTATGTCAGAACCAAAAATGCCAATTGTTCACATGTCATTGTAAACAGTCAGCTAATAAATATTCATGATGTCATTTTTTTTATGAATATTCAACAGGGAAAGGGTTCACAACATAGGGTTTGATGGAGAAGTGAAGGAGCTATTCTTGAAAAAATGTTCTGGACCTCAGATAGTTGTCTTCCAAATTTTAAGTTGCACTGCAGCCAGACTTTGTGTTCATTATTGTTTGAACAATTCGCCAAATGTTGTATATAATTTTATAAAGCTTTTATGGGAAGTTGTTTTTGACATTTTTCCCTTGTTCCAAGTTGTCCATATTTTGGAAGCTTTTTCTTCTTTCTTTTTCTATGTTATTACACTGTCCCATGACCAACTGTGTTTGCACTGAAAGCAGTGCTGTTTTTCTATGTAAATTCTGTGTTGCAATAGGCAAAGCAGGTTTTTCTTTGGAGATACAGTAAAACCCTGCTAATCCGACCACCAAAAAGGGGCATACTTCTGGGTGACAGAGGCAGGTGGTAGCTTAATGCAGCACGAAAGTTATGCAGAAAGCTCCTATAGGAGCTTTCTGCATAACTTTCGTCCTGCATTAAGCAACCACCTGCTTTAAACGGCGCCAGTGGCTGTTAATTAAGTGGTCGCATTAGCGGGGTTTCACTGTATTGTGTTACTCATCTGGATACAATCTGTGGCAAATACAAGTTCAGAAATTTGTTTTTCCCCTTTCCCTTATATTTACACCTTTTGACCACTCTGTAAAAGTCTCTTTTTGAAACCAGTGTGATAAATAGAGCAATTTCTCCAATTTCATAAACAAACACAGCAGACCCTGATCAGACAGCTCCCGTAGGAGCAGACCCTTATCAGATGTCTCATACAGGAGTTGTCCTACCAGGGTATATTCTATTTGCTTTTGAAATGTAACATATTTATTTCTACAGTTTCTGCAATGATAAATATATTCTAAACCCTTTCCCTGTTCAATATTTTATGTGTAAAAATTATGATGTCATGAATATTTATTAGAGATTTTTTATAATTGTCCAATAGGAACAGTTTGATCTGAGTCTTCTCTGTTTGCAAAGACGTGAAAAGGTGTTTATATTAGGGAAAGGGTTAATCATGATACCGTTAATTAATATTCATGGTCATTATTATTTACTTGAATATTCATAGAGTTAACCCTTCGCTTGCTATTCACGTCAATATACATACCTGTAAATAGTGAAGACCCAGATGAGACAGCTCCTGCAGGAGCTGTCTCATCAGGGTCTGCACTATTTACAAGTTGATTGTGCAACCAGTGCACTCCACACCAGTGATTGCACAGAGAAATAATTGTAGACAGTGAGGATATATGTAATTATACAACAGGGCGTGGGTAAAGAAGGAGAAATGTTTTTAAAAATTCAGCAAGAGAACGGTTAACTCTCATCCCACCATTGTCTGCTCAAATTTGACATTCCTTATTAAGTTACTGTTTTGTAGAATATGGCTACTGTAAAAGAAGAGCATATGGATCTTGATCATAGTGTTGTTTGGTAGCCAACAATTCAAAAAAAAATTATCGTTTAAATTTTGAAATAATGAATATTCATGAAGTGATCAGTTCATGAGTAAATGTTCATTAGGGAAAGGGTGAAACAAAGATGAACCATTCCTTTATGAATATTCAATATTTAAAGATTCTGCATCATTTATAAGGTTTTGTAGTAGTAGTAGTAATAGAAGTTTGTTAATGTTAGAATGAAGAGGGACAGATGTGTTCATGATGATGTGTATTGATAACTTATAGGTTGTGTGTAATTAACAATAAATGATGTAAAAAATAGTTCAAGTGTTCTGACTATTAACTTACAGAGGTCCAGATAAGATGGGTAAATTTAAACATTTTCAAGAATAGTTCCTTTATTTCTCCACCAACCCCTATACTGTGACCACTCTTTAAAATCGTCTCAAAGAGACGATTCTAAAGAGTGGTTACAGTATAGGGTTTGGTGGAGAAATGACAAGTTTAGTATTTTTTCTGTAACTTTGAAAGTACTAGTACCCTCTTTACATGAATCAGAAACTTAGATAACATATCTGTTTTCTAAGTCTACCCATTTCATGCACATACACACGCAGAGACATGCTGTATAGTCAAAACAGTATGGAATGAATTTCCCTGTTGAATATTCATGTCAGAAACAATGACATCATGAATATTTATTAGCTGATTTTTAGCTCACCAGAGCACAAAGTGCTCAGGGTGAGCTTTTGTGATTGCCTGGCGTCCGTCGTGCGTCGTCAGTCGTCAACAATTTGAACCTTTAAAAATCTTCTCCTCTGAATCTAAAGAGTTCTCAGCTTTCATCTTTGGCACATAGTATCATCTTTAGGTCCTCTACAAAAGTTATATAAATTATGGCCCTGGGGTCAAAATTGGCCCCACCCCAGGGGTGCCTTGTTTTCAATAGAAACATATAGTAAAACTTTGAAAGTCTTCTCCTCTGAAACCAGAAGGTTCTCAGCTTTGATATTTGTCACATAGCATCATGTTCAGGTCCTCTACAAAAGTTATATAAATTGTGGCCCTGGGGTCAAAATTGGCCCCGCCCCAGGGATGGGCAGTTTTCAATAGAAACAAATAGTGAAATCTTTGAAAATCTTCTTCTCTGAAACTGGAAGGCTCTCAGCTTTCATATTTGGCACATAGCATCATGTTCAGGTCCTCTACAAAAGTTTTATAAATTATGGCCCTGGGGTCAAAATTGGCCCCGCCCCAGGGGTGGGCAGTTTTCAATAGAAACAAATAGTGAAATCTTTGAAAATCTTCTTCTCGGAAACTGGAAGGCACTCAGCTTTCATATTTGGCACATAGCATCATGTTCAGATCCTCTACAAAACGTTTATAAATTATGGCCCTGGGGTCAAAATTGGCCCCGCCCCAGTGGTGGGCAGTTTTTAATAGAAACAAATAGTGAAATCTTTGAAAATCTTCTCCTCTGAAACTGGAAGGCTCTCAGCTTTCATATTTGGCACAGAGCATCATGTTCAGGTCCTCTACAAAACTTATATAAATTATGGCCCTGGGGTCAAAATAGGCCCCGCCCCAGGGTTGGGCAGTTTTCATTAGAAACAAATAGTGAAATCTTTGAAAATCTTCTTCTCTGAAACTGGAAGGCTCTCAGCTTTCATATTTGGCACAGAGCATCATGTTCAGGTGCTCTACAAAAGTTATATACATTATGGCCCTGGGGTCAAAATTGGCCCCGCTCCAGGGGTGGGCAGTTTTCAATAGAAACAAATAGTGAAATCTTTGAAAATCTTCTTCTCTGAAACTGGAAGGCTCTCAGCTTTCATATTTGGCACATAGCATCATGTTCAGGTCCTCTACAAAAGTTATATAAAATATGGCCCCGAGGTCAAAATTGGCCCCGCCCCAGGGGTGGGCAGTTTTCAATAGAAATAAATAGTGAAATCTTTGAAAATCTTCTTCTCTGAAACTGGAAGGCTCTTAGCTTTCATATTTAGCACAAAGCATCATGTTCAGGTCCTCTACAAAACTTATATAAATAATGGCCCCGGGGTCAAAATTGGACCAGCCCCAGGGGTACCCAGTTTTCAACAGAAACATATAGTGAAAACTTTGAAAATCTTTTTCTCTGAAACTGGAAGGTTCTCAGCTTTATACTTTGCACATAGCATCATGTTCAGGTCCTCTACAAAAGTTATATAAATTATGCCCCTGGGGTAAAAATTGGCCCGCCCCAGGGGTACCCAGTTTTCAACAGAAACATATAGTGAAAACTTCGAAAATCTTTTTCTCTGAAACTGGAAGGTTCTTAGCTTTCATATTTGGCACATAGCATCATGTCCAGGTTCTCTACAAAAGTTATATAAATTGTGCCTCTTGGGTCAAAAGTAGCCCAGCCCCAGGGCAGGTTAGTTTTCTATAGAAACATATAGTTAAAACTTTGAAAATCTTCTCTGATTGTCTGGTGAGCGCTTCAGGGCCATTCTGGTCCTCTTGTTTTGTAATGGCATATGTACACAGGAGTTTTGGTATTGGTAGAAACTGTAGAGTTGGACCTATACCTATTATGATTTCATTAAAAGCAAATAGTGCAGACCCTGATCAAACGGCTCCTACAGGAACCCTCTCATCTGGGTCTACTCTGTTTGAAAAGGCATGAAAAAGCGTTAATATGAAGGAAAGGGTTACTTCTCGATTTATTAACCCTGTAACTCCCATGTTATACAGTAAAACCTCTAAACCAAAATTATTGTTGAGAAGAATTTAGATACATTTAGGCAGGTGGCTGCTTAATGCAGGGTGGACGTCATGCAGAAAGCTTCTAGAGGAACTTTATGCATGACTTTCATCCTGCATTAAGCTGCCACCTGTTTCCAAGTCCGATATTTATACTAAATTGAACATCCAGTTTAGAGGGGTTTTACTGGATAGGTTAACTCGTTCAAATTGAACATTGGCACTCATCCATTTTTAGCTCACCAGAGCACTTTTGTGCTCAGGGTGAGCTTTTGTGATCACCTGATGTCCGTCGTGCGGTGTGCGTCGTCCGTCGTCAGTCGTCAACAATTTGAACCTTTAAAAATCTTCTCCTCTAAATCTACAGGTTTCTTAACTTTCATCTTTGGCACATAGCATCATCTATAGGTCCTCTACAAAAGTTATATAAATTATGCCCCTGGGGTCAAAATTGGCCCAGCCCGAGGGGTGGCCAGTTTTCAATAGAAACATAGTAAAATTTGAAAATCTTCTCCTCAGAAACTGGAAGGTTCTCAGCTTTCATATTTGACACATAGCATCATGTTCAGGTCCTCTACAAATGTTATAAAAATTATGGCCCTAGGGTCAAAATTGGCCCCGCCCCAGGGGCGGCCAGTTTTCCATGGAAACATAGTGAAAACTTTGAAAATCTTCTCCTCTGAAACTGGAAGGATCTCAGCTTTCATATTTGACACATAGCATCATGTGCAGGTCTTGTACAAAAGTTATATAAATCATGTCCCCTGGGGTCATAATTGGCCCCGCACTAAGGGTGGCCAGTTTTCAATAGAAACATATAGTGAAAACTTAGAAAATCTTCTCCTGAAACTGGAAGGTTCTCAGCTTTCATATTTGGCACATAGCATCATGTGCAGGTCTTGTACAAACGTGATATAAATCATGTCCCTGGGGTCAAAATTGGCCCCGCCCCAGGGGAGGCCAGTTTTCAATAAAAATATATAGTGAAAACTTTGAAAATTTTATCCTCTGACACCGGAAGGTTCTCAGCTTTTATATTTGGCACATAGCATCATGTTCAGGTCCTCTACAAAAGTTTTATAAATTATGCCCCTGGGGTCAAAATTGGCCCGCCCCAGGGGTCGCTAGTTAGTTTTCAAAAGAAACATATAGTGAAAACTTTGAAAATCTTCTCCTCTGAATTTTTGGTGAGCGATATCAGGGCCATTCTGGTCCTCTTGTTCATGTGGGGTTTCCTGCAAAAATATACAAAAATGTATATATAAATGGTGCTGAAAGCCTTTGACATTTAATAGTACAGCAACTTGTTCAGGGGCTCTCAGAGCTGGGTCTAATCGTGCTGCTTGCCTATGACCATGTACGAGAGTTTGATCGCTTTACGTTATAACGGATTGCTTGTTTCATTGGAGTACATAGCCATTAAACTATATGACAAAAACTCTTGGTTTTTTTTGTAAGTCGTCCATAATATTGGTGAAGAGTTTTTACTGTATACATCCTTTACCTGTTCAATAATCATGTAAGAAAAAATAACACCATGAATATTAGATTATCAGATAATTTTCTTTAATGACATATGAACACAGGAAATTTCGGCTCAGACAGAATCTGTAGAATCAGATCATAGCATAAACAAACAGAGCAGACCCTGATCCAATGGCCCCTACTCTGCAAAAGCGTTATGGATTTATAGATCTACAATTTCTGCCACGGCTCAAAGGTCTTTTACGTATTCCATTATAAATCTGTAGCTAATAAATATTAATATTGTTTGTATGATGTCATTATTCTTGCATGTATATACATCAGATAAAGGGTCAAGTCAGGATTGAACGAAATGAAAAACTGGACACAGTGAGGAGGGAAAAATAGGGTAAAACAGAAGTATATTGTGGATATATGTACTGTAGAACTTGTCTTAACCCATTACCTCATAGGCTATTTTTAGAGGCAACCTCTTTGAATAAATCTACCGAAAAGGAGCATAAACTAGAGAAAAGGACAAAATTAGAATACCGTAGTTTGAAACATTGTGATAAATAGAGCATTTGCTCCTATAGGAGCAAATGCTCTATTTATCACAATGGTTTCATAAAATGACTTTTACGGAGTCGTCAATATGAGGGAATGGATTAAGCGGCCATCAAAAAATGTCTAATTATTGGTCTAAGGCAGGTGATACCTCCTATAGGAGATTTCTGCATCAGCAATCTTACAATACAGAAGGATCATGATGTCCCTAAATCACTCAGCTGGGTACAGTCAGTTAGATATGATTGGCGAGGTCAAATCGAGAGCAAAATCACTAATAAAGTATGTTTGTACAACATATCGCCTAATATCAACCACCTTATAGTTTTGACCTTTAGCTTTGAAGTGTGGCCTTGACCTCAAAATCAGTAGAGGTCATCTACTCATCATGACTAATTTCTTCCCTAAAACACACGAGGACACATACAAAGTAATATACCCACCAATCATTTTAAACTTTGAGCATATCTGGGGCGACATATATTTTGTCGCAAGAAATGATCTAAGGGAGTAAATTCTAATTCGACAACAAAATTTGTACTGTATGAATTACTTCCCTTATACATTTCATAACAAATTCAGGCATTATAAATATTGAAAAGGCCTGTCTGAGAGTCTGTCTTGCTTGCCTATGGAATAGATCTAACATAAAACTAGGTCTACAGTTCTGCCCTGGTAACCCCCACACAGTGTTCATGAAAGCTAGCTAATTAATATTCAAATATTTCTAACATGAACTTGTATGTGCAAAGTGTAAGGCAACGTGTGAGACAAGTTATACAGGCTCCAGCTGGATTTTAGGGGTTTATCCACGACACCTATATACATGTATCTACATAATATGTCTAATTATCATCGTTGACATGTCCTCGACATTAACCTGAGACAGAAACAAAGAGAAATATAAAAAAGTTATATATAAGTTTTGAACAAGAGTAAACAATCGCAGATGACTTGTTTGCGTGAAGGACTGTTGAGCTAGAAACGTTTGACAAACATAGAAAGGAAGTTAGGCAGGACATTTGAAAATAACACATGGCAGTGCACAGCAACACCAGAAGCACACATGAAATATGCGCTCTCGCACTAGACCTTCATAGAATGTTCCTTGCTTGTTCCACACGAACCTCATTTAGGGCACTGCGACACTAAACAATTAACGCAGTGCCGAAGGATGTAGACAATGAAGGAATTCTACAAAACCCGACATATTGCACAATAAGAGCGCTCATACATACATGATATAAATATACCATACACATAAAAATGTTTCTTGCATGCTCAACAACGATAACATAGATGTGCCATTAAACCAAAACTAAAACCCATACAAACAACTGGCAGGATGTCTTGCCATACTCTTTTTGCATCAATTATGTTATTTGGGTTTGTTACTGCCTGACCCACTACGGAAATATAAGCGGTCTGTAGGATGAATAGGGGACGAGGCGATAGTCACATGGGGCTAGGTCTGGGGAATATTAATTAGATTATTTTTTTATAATAGCATATGAACACAGGACATTTTGGCTCAAGCAGAAGTAGTAGAATCAGATCTATATTACACCATAAGCAAACAGAGCAGACCCTGATCAGACGGCTCCTATAGGAGCCGTCTGATCTGGGTCTTCTATGTTTGCAGATGGGTAAAATGCACTTACATAAGGGAGAGGGTTAATCAACCACCTGCCTTAGATATAAATAAATATGACTTTATTATGGCATTCGTTTAACCCTTTCGCTGCCTATGCCGGATCTGTGATTACCTATGCAAACAGTTTGGATCTAGATGAGACGCCGAGTAACTCGGCGTCTCATCAGGATCCAAACTGTTTGTTACTGTTACTATGTTTTTGGAACAAAAATGAAGAAAATCAAAAGAATGAAAATTTGTAGCAGACGACAAAGTTAGCAGACGACAGAGTTTGGCAGCGAAAGGGTTAAGAGAGGTTTTACTGTTCAGCGCTTAGACGTGGTGGCTACTTCGGGTCTTCTCGGGTCTTCACTAGACACATTCAGCAGTGTTTTGTTCAGCAGAAAGTCATATAGAACCTAATCAGGAGTATTGTTCTGATGCGATGGTTGGTCTGGGTCTACACTTAAACATTTAACTCTTTGAACGTTGCATGTAGTTTTCATTTATCAACATGTCATTTGCTATTATTCAAAGTATACTCTTAACAATTCAGCCACAGTGACTCGGCATCTCATCCGAGTACAAAATACACTTGAACTTCGATATCTCGAACTCGGATGACCACGGGTTAACTGGAAGTAAAACTTTGGTCCTTCCAAATTTTACAATACAGGAATGTTCTAACATGTATCACTGCGCGTAAATATCTAGAAATACATGTTACAACTTAGCGCAGGTCGAAAATGAAAGTAATGCTGAAAGTTCCTACATGAGCGTTCAGCATTATAGTACTATTACTTTAGAAGTTCAACTCTATTTTCATAGATGTTTACGAAGTTGCCATTAGCTTGCAAAGCGTTATTAATATTCGATATCCGTTTTGCCCCCATCCCACTCATAGGTGTTTGTCGTGTGCTACCCCACTACCCGCCCCCCCCCCCCCCCCACCCCCTCCCGTCTGCAACTACACAGAAACATATCGAATATTGGCCAAAACAATCTCAAAAATGTCAAAACAGTGTCAAAATACCATAAAATAACATTTAAAAGTGAACTAAAAAAATCTGATTTTTTTTTGTTCACATCAATGTAATAGATAATAACAAGGTAGGTATCTCTGACCACAGAAAATAGGTATGCAGTCACTACAGGTGCCGTAACTTTGTCAAATGCCCATGTATTCTCAAAAACTATGCCTTATATATCGTGGAAGGGATATATCTATCTATCTATCTATTTATACTGCAGCACCCTCATATTGAGTATTATGTGCAGCTGCGCGTCAGAGCAGATTAATGAAAGAAAAAGTAAAAGTAATATAGAACAGGATGATTTACAGTTTAAAAAGTCTTGTTATTGATTAGCAAGAAGAATTATTGACAGTTTAAAACAAGATAAAAACACTGCTTTCTGCTCTTAGCCAACCTGTCTTACACCACTGACTGCCTGCTTAAACTGATCCAGATCAGGTAGAAGGGCAATGTGGGATGGCAAGCTATTCCAAAGTATGATGGTTGCCGGAAAAAAGGAGAATTTGTAATAGTTTGCTGATGTGTGTATTTGTCGAAATGAGAGAGGATGCATGTGGCGTGTCAGTCTGATAGGATGCTGGAGATATGAGGGTGCTGGGAGGGCAACCAGGCCGTGGACAATTTTGTAAAACATCACGAGTCTGGAGTCTGCTCGTCTGTCTTCAAGGGTCCGCCAGCCTAGTTCATGTTGCATTTTTGTAACACTCTCATAAGGAGAATAATTTCCTCTGACCCACCTAACTGCTCTTCTTTGAACCATTTCAACCTGTTTAATGCTCTGTTGGGTGTATGGACTCCAGACCACGGAGGCATATTCCACCTGTGGTCTGACGAGTGTCTTATATGCCATTTCCCTGACATCTTTGTTTGTGGTCCTGATGTTGCGTCTCAGGAAGCCGAGGGTGCGGTTGGCTTGCTGAGTTACGTTGCTAACATGGGCATTCCAATAGAGGTCTGAGCTCACAGTGGCACCCAGATATTTTGCATCCCTCACTGTCTCAAGGACCTGTCCATGCAGAGTGTACTGGGTCTTGATGGGACATGCAGACCTGGTAATATGTAAGACATTGCACTTACTGGGATTGAACCGCATGTCCCACTGGTGTTCCCAGTTCTGTAATCGGTCAAGGTCATCCTGGAGAGAGGCACCATCCTCTTCACTTGCAATGGCCAGGTAGACGGCTGTATCATCAGCAAAGAGTCGTACCTGGGATTTTATGTTAACGGGCAAGTCATTAATGTACAAGAGGAAGAGAATGGGATCTAGCACAGAGCCTTGTGGCACTCCTGACGTAACTGGGACAGTGGACGATGCTACTCCATCTAGGACAACTGCTTGGGTTCTGTTGCTCAGAAAAGCCTCAATCCACTTGTGTGTTTTGCCTATTATTCCACAGGTTGTAAGTTTAAAAAGTAGCTTCGGGTGGTTTACAACATCGAACGCTTTACTGAAATCCAGTAGGATAAGGTCCGTTTGTAAACCACGCGAGAGCTTGCTGGCTATATCCTCAACAAGTTGGATGAGTTGTGTTTCACATGAGCGCTTTTCTCGGAACCCATGCTGCAGGTCGTACAGTATATTATGTCTTTCAAAAGTGATCTGACAGCTGGGATGCCACTATGTGCTCCATGGTCTTGCACAGTATACAAGTCAAGGAGATAGGCCTGTAGTTTGCAGGGTCACTCCTATCTCCCCTCTTGTACAATGGGCAGACCATGGCCTTGTTCCAATCACCCGGTACTACACCACTGTCATAGCTTTTCTGGAAGATGACCTGTACAATTGGGGCAATGACATGGTGCAGGGTCTTCAAGACCACAGGCTTTATTGCGTCTGGGTCGGAAGCTTTATCTGGCTTCAATCCTGCTAGTAACCTGTCAATGCCACTGACCCCAAAAGTGATGTCTGACATGTCCGGGTGTCTGGTGCGATCCTGGTAGTCAGTCTGTGTCGGTTCAGGGGTGGTAAAGACAGACTGAAACTGTCTGTTCAGTACATTTGCCTTTTCGCTGGTCTCAGTCAGCAGTCTGTCTGTCATTTTGTCTCGTAGTGGTGCAATACCATGTGAATCCTGTCTAGCATTTTTTATGAGCGAGTAGAGCTTCTTTGCCGAAAACTTGGAGCACCCAGTGGCATTGCTGTCTTTAGGGTTCTTATTTTTCTTAAACTGGTGAAAAAGACTGTCACGTTTCCTAATACATCTCTTAATCTGTTGGGTTATCCAAGGGAGACTGGGTTTCGAGGTTGTTTTTCGCTTAGGAATATACTTTTCAATACCCTTCATCAGTTCAGTTTTAAAATGACTCCAAATTTCATTGACAGATTTAGTGTTACTACCCTGGAGGATTCTATCTCTTGATTTTAACATGAATGTTTCAAAACCAGCCCAGTCAGCTTTCCTGTAAAGCAAAACAGTTCTTGGTAGCTGTATACTTACTTTGGCTCTACTGTTCACCTCACAGATGACAGTATTATGGTCCCCGATGCCTGGTAGGACTTTGACCGATGAGACCAGGGTATGGTTATTTGTAAGGAATAGGTCTAGGACATTTTCGTTCCTAGTTGGTTCCGTAACCATTTGGACTAAGTTAAAATCGTCCAGCAAGTCTATAAAATCATCATATACCTGTGTATGGCAACAGCCAGCCTTCTTTGTGGGCATATGGTCCGAGTCCCAGGAGAGTTTAGGGTAGTTGAACTCTCCCAGGACCCAGACATTGCCAGTTTGTTTACAAGCCATGTCAACAGACCGACGGAATTCAGATGCACTGTAAGTATCTCCCTCATGAGGTCTGTAGTAGGATGCAACATACAGAGATTTGGACCCAACTAACTCAACTCTTACCCATAAGATTTCGCAATCCGTTTTGAGATGGGTTTGCTCACTTGAGACTAGTGTATCCTTGACAAGGATGAAGACCCCACCCCCTTTGCACCAGTGGCACGGTCTTCCCTGTATGTTGTATACCCTTTGGATTTCGGGAAATACTCACTGTCTAAATGGGCGGGCGTCAGCCAGGATTCGGTGCCAACGACAATATCTGGGTGATGAATGTCTAACAAGGTATGAAACTGTTCTTTCTTATTGACAATGGATTGACAGTTTAAGTTTAGAACTTTCAAGTTTGGAATTTTAATAGATTTCGTGTGTTTACCAGTGGCTGGCGGCTTTGTCAGTCGTGTGTCAGTATCTTCTTCCACAGTAAGGTTCATAAAGGGATTTTGTGACTCAAACGACTGGAAGGAAAGGTTTGTGCTACCTGATAGATTTGATATACTAGGGTGGTCACAATTGAAACAGACCCATGTGAATGAGATATCTCTAGCTATGATATCATCATATTTCTCTCTGTCAAAACCATGACAGTCTATGTGGTACCATTGGCTGCAGTTGTCGCAGCTGACAGCCGCATCATTGTCGTGAACTTCTAGTCCACAGCTACCACATGGGTATTCTGGGCTTGGGCCTGGGTTTGTCTCAATGTCAGATGACAAGGATATTAGCAGTAGGCAAAGATAAGTTAGGGCCATGACATTTGGTTTTTTCGCATTCTGGCTTGACTTAGCTAATAGTCTGTATCTAAAAGTTTTCGACAAGCAAGCGCAACAAGTCAATTTCGAGGGATGCCTCGAGACATGGTATTAACGAAACCTCCACTGTACGACAAATTCATTTGAAGACAGGCCTTTAATTCTCAATATAAGTTGGTCGGCTCCGATCTGATAGACCCGTAAGAACGTGGAGGTGTGTCTCATGCGGATAACCTCTAATATTATCGTTAATGTCATTCGCCTTTGCGAGCGTCTCGATGATCGTGACAATTTTATTGCGGCGTGAATTTCAACTGACAAAAAGGATTATTCTTACCATAATCAAGTAAATCTACACCATTTCGTTAAGGAAATATATTTAAAACAATGTGTATCACTGATATATTACAGCATTTGTTCGGTAACCGGCGAATATATTTAGTTTCACTCTTGTCAAATGTGACTTTCGGGTCTATCAGATCGGAGCCGACCAACTTATTTTGAGAATTAAAGGCTTGTTTTCAAATGAATTTGTCGTACAATGGTGGTTTCGTTTGATTACATATTTCGAAGCATCCCTCCCACGAAATATAAGCCATAGTTTTGGAGAATACACGGGAAATTGACAAAGTTATGGCACTTTTAGTGGCCGCATGTCAATTTTCAGTGCTCAGAGATACCTACCTTGTTATTATATTATATTGATGTGAATTTTTTTTTTCAGTTTACTTCAAAATTTCTTGTTATGGTATTTTGACAATATTTTGACATGTTTGAGATTATTTTGACCAATATCTTTCTGTGAGGTTGCAGAGGGGGGTAGCAGATGGGCAGGTAAGGGGGGGGGGGGGGTAGCACACGACAAACACCCGTGATCCCACTGGCCAAACATGCATTTTGGAAAATTAACAAGACTTTATCATGATTAACCGTTCCAAGGCGGTACTCCTGTTTTCAGCCTATGGTCAGCTTTATTGTTTAATATGCGTAATGTTTAATGTTTTTCGTCTTGATATGCGTCCAGTTATGTTTTGTCTTGTGGCTGTGCCGTTTCTTGTTTGATGGTGTTTGGTGCGGTGTATTTTCATATGTGGCTCTCCCTGTTTGACTAGTTCCCCATATTTATCTTATCATAAGTACTAGGAGAGTGGTGCTACTTGCAGTTTTGGTTCTAATAGAGTCTCCAGAAGCCTCGTGTGCCTACAATGTGTCTAAATATTGTGCAATGTTATCACAATTTCGCCCACAGAGTTCAAAATGCCAGTGCCTCGTTAAAACAAAACAAAAAAACCCACACGTCTGTTTACTGGCAAATGCAGAAAAATCCTGTTTTAAGCGACTACTTACTGAATTAAAAAACGAGTTGTTTTTTAACCCTTTAGCTCATAACTGTTTATGTAAGAAATTAGTTTCATAAGTAAACATAGCAGGCCATGATTAGACGTATAGGAGTGGTGTGATGTGCGTCTTACCTGTTTGCAACAGCATAGAGAGGCGCACCCACCTAATGGTTTAGCGATGACTAGTTGGTTGGAAATATGAGTACTAACCCTTTACTCCATTAATTTAAACAATATCTTCATATTGATACATTTGACCCCTCTGTAAAGGTCACTTTGAAACCAATGAGATAAATAAAGCATTTGCTCTATGGGAGCAAATGCTCTATTGATCAAAATGGTTGCTAAACTACACCGTTCTAAACCTTATATTTACGCATTTTGATCCCTCTTTAAAAGTCACTTTTTGAAACCATTGTGACAAATAGAGCATTTACTCCATAAGTGCAAATGTTCTATTTATCACAATGGTTTTAAAACTACACAATATCTAAAACTTATATTTTTTCAAGCAAATACTCCATTTCAGTAGATTTATTCAAAGAGGTTTAAATAGCCTATGAGGGAATGGGCTAAGAAATACTGACATAGTGTATTTTAGTTTGCCGATTCTTTATATGGTATATGAGCACATATATCGTTGGCCATGATAGAAGCTGTACAATTAGATCTATATTATTTCCATAGGCAAACAGAGCAGATCTTGATAAGACGACTCCTACATGAGCCGTCTGCTCTGGTTCTGCTGTGTTAAAAGGCATATAGGCTACATGCAGTAAACATTTAACCCTTTCCTCCATAAATACGCCTTTCTACGCCTCTGTAAAGGTCACTTTATGAAACCATTGTGATAAATAGAGCATTTGCTCCTATAGGAGCAAATGCTCTATTTATCACAATGTTTTCAAACTACAAAATTCTAAAATGTTCCTTTTCTCTAGTTAATGCTCGTTTTCGGTAGATTTATTCAAAGTGGTTGGATCTAAAAATAGCCTATGGAGGAATGGGATAAAAAGCGGGTAGTTGTTTGATGCAAGACAGAAGTAGGCCCTAATGCATGTACTGTTTCTGCATTGCTTTGTCCTGCAAGTAGGTACCGCTGTTCTAAATACTAACATTTGCAATGTATTAACCCTTTTCTCCACGAAGATTCATGTAAGAAATAATGACACCATGAATATTGATAAACTGCATCTTTATATTGGCATATGTTTTTATACTGGTGGAAACTGTAGAGTCAGATCTGTTATAATTCCATAAGCAAACAGAGCAGACCCTGGTCAGGCCGCTCCTATAGGAACCGTCTTATCTGGATCTACTCTGTTAGTAAAGGCGTAGAAAGGCATATTTATAGAGTAAAGGGTTAAGGCCGTTTAGATATCACAGTAAATGTGTCCAGATAAGTAGATAACATTTATTTCCTGTTAATATCAGAGGCATTAGTGGTACAGCGGCCGCCTCTAAATAAGATTGTTTGTTCGAACCTCAGCAGAGGCTTACACATTCCTATAGTTATATTTAATATAATACCTGAATTAGTAACGACATGGCTCTCCGAAAACACCTTTTTTGCCCGATACTGTCCGAATGGCAGAATTATATTGATATGACGTCGTAAAGTTATGATGCAAACTTGATTGGAAACCAGTTTTATCACATGGTACTATTTATATCCAAGTTAACATAACGAGTGTGTACATTTGTAATATAACACGCATATGGTATAAGTAAATATAAATACAAAAAACGCTTGTTTTCTTGTGGGGGCGTTTTTTCTGTGCGTTTATTTTTCGTAAAAAAGAATATTACACGATTTTATTTATTATTCAATTTTACCAT
The DNA here is from genome assembly GCA_963576725.1 of Azorinus chamasolen. Classification (NCBI taxonomy): domain Eukaryota; kingdom Metazoa; phylum Mollusca; class Bivalvia; order Cardiida; family Solecurtidae; genus Azorinus; species Azorinus chamasolen. The sequence continues at coordinate 46,343,095 of OY755245.1, forward strand.
TCTCGTTGACTAAAATAAATATGACACTGTGCAATCCTCGTGTCACATAAACTTAGTCAACTGGATTTGTAAACTTAATAGCACAGTACATTTAAATGAACAGTAATGTAATATCGTTTATATACAGCAATCATTTTCTGAGCGGCTACTAGAAAGAAATCTAAAAGTACATGATAGATTAACACAGTGCGAAAGTATTGCACACTGAACATACTACTGCTGTACTTTTATTCTGTTATAACCATTTACATGTACCTGGTGAAGAAATAATGAATGAATTACTATTTTTTAAGAAACTGAATGCTTAAATACATGTAATATCAAGAATAATGAAATGTTTAAACAGGGCAGACTCCGATTAGGCGTTTCCTGCCTGATCTGGATTTACTCTGTTTGCAAATACATCAAAGGTGTCTGTATCAGAGGGATTGGCAAATTACTCCATAGTTACGGCTTTTTACGCCAGCGCAAACATACGAGTAGTAGACCAATATCAGACGACTCCTGTAGGAACCATCTGACCAGGATATGTCATCTTTACTTATGAAATAATGATAAAGATCTGATGCTGAAGTTTCTGCCATGACCAAAAGTTCCAGTGCACATAAGCCATTATAAAACATTCATGTAATGGATCACAATGTCTTATTTCTGATATGAAAATCCATGATATTAACCCATCTCCTCATATTGACGCCTTTTGACTCCTCTTTAAATGTCACTTTTTGAAACAATTGTGATAATTTGAAACCATTGTGATAATTTGTCATAATGGTTTAAAAACTACAAAATTCTAAATTTTACCTTATAGGTATTAAATGCTCCTTTTCGGTACAGTAAGTAATTAAGTAAGTAAGTAAGTAAGTAAATTGTTTACATTTATTGAAAATGGTTGGGTCTAAAATAGCCTATGATGGAATGGGTTAAATGTTAAGCAGTTCCTTTGTGCTAAGGGTGAGTAAGTGTTAATATAACGTTAACCCATTCCCTCCTTTCGCACGTTTTGAAATATCTGTAGCTAAACCCTGTCCCTGTTCAATGTTTATTCCTTTCAATACCTACTGAATATTCATGGACAAAATCGTTATAATGAAATATGGAAGATGAAACATTGTAACCATTTAAGAAAGTCAAGAAACATATCTGTCAAATTCCATTAGCAAAGAGAGCAGACCCTGATCAGACGGCTCTTGTAGGAGCCGTCTGGTCTAGGTCTACTCTGTTTGCAAATGCGTGAAAAGGAGTTTATATGAGGGAAAGTGTTGGTACAGACCAAATGTTACGCAGAAAGTCTCTGCAGGATCGCTCTTCACTATTACGCTCGTCCTGTATTAACCCATTCCCTCCCAGGCTAAATTTAGACCTAACCATTTGAATAAATCTACCGAAAAGGAGCATTTACTAGAAAAAAGGAAACTTCTAGAATTGTTTAGTTATTAAACCATTGTGACAAATAGAGCATTTGCTCCATAGGAGCAAATGCTCTATTTATCACAATGGTTTCAAAAAGTGATTTAAAAGGCGTCAATATGAGGGAATGGGTTAAACAATTACTTGCTTTTAAAAACACACATCTGTATCAATTAAACGGTCGCTTTAGACAGCTTCTATTGTAAGATCATGCGTTTTATTTTCAGTTTCGATTGACCCTTTCCGTCATGAGTATTTATGTAATAAATAATGACACAATAAATACCAGTTAGTTAAAAGTGTATAGTAGCATATGTACAATGCCTGGCCATGGCAAATCAGATCAATATACAGTAAAACCTCTCTATAACGGCCTCTAAATTATGGTAATAAGTTGGTACTTAGGGAAGGTGGCTGCTTAAAGCAATGTGAAAGCAGGTGGCAGCTTAAAGCAAGGTGAAAGTAAAACAGAACGCTCCTATAGGAGCGTTTATAGGAGCGTTCTGTTTTACTTTCACCTTACTTTAAGCTGCCACCTGCCTTCAACACAAAATACGTGATATAATTTAGTGGCCAGTAAAAATTCCATAGTTAAAGAGAGTGAAACATGTTTTGTTAAGGCGTCAGATGGTGTGTATGTATCAGGTAAATGGTAAATTATCCTGACAAATTTAACGCCATACTGTGTCTGGTCAAAGTAAAAACCACAGAATGACTAAATCACAACAAATGATAAGTGAAGTTTCAACTGATAATTAACCATTAGCCGGCTATCCGCGGCCTGACTCACATCCGCAAACAGCTTGGATCTCAGTTAAGACGCCGAGTAACTCGGCGTCTCATCAGAATCCAAGCTGTTTGACACTCGGTCAATAGTTTCTCAAAAGCTGGATTGATCGGAAGTAGTCAATTTTCGACATTGCATTCAATTTAAAGCAGACATTATTTAATTGTACAGCGGGGTCAGCTAATTGTCACCGTCGCCTAGTGGTTTATTGTATGTATTTCAATGTTATGAAAGTATTACTCATAAGCGTGGGAACTCTTGTGGTTGAATCATTTCCACACTTAATTTTCAAAACGAAAGACAATGCCTTCGTTGGAATAATGTACAGTAGAACGTATCTTAAACCGCCATTCATTTATTGAACATCGGAGTCTTTAAAAGCGGTCGGTTGCTTAATACAGGGCAAAATAGTACAGAAAGGATATTTCTGCGTATTTTTTTACCTGTATTAAGCAATACCACCTGCCTTACATACCCATAATTAGACCTCTTTTTTATGGCCGCTAATGGCATGTTCTACTGTATACAGGTAAACGAATTCAAATGTATGACTACTGGGGACCATTTTAAGTCTTAACCCTTCTCTTGCTGAATTTTAAAATACATTTCTCCTTCTTTACCCATGCCCTATTGTATAATTACATATATCTTCACTGTGTAGAAGTATTTCGCTGTGCGATCACTGCTGTGGAGTGCACTGGTTGCACAATCAACTCGTAAATAGTACAGACCCTGATGAGACAGCTCCTGCAGAAGCTGTCTCATCTGGGTCTTCACTATTTACTGGTAGGTATATTGACGCGAATAACCTTTTCCCTCATAGTAACGCCTTTTTGATATCTTTACAAACAGAGTAGACCCATATCAAACGGCTCCTGTAGGAGGCTCCTGTGGGAGCCGTCTGATCAGGATTTGCTCTGTTTGCTCATGGAACAATATAGAAATGATTCTACACTTTCTGCTATAGACAAAAAATAATGTGTTCATACGCCATTATAAACATTCAGCTAATAATCGTGAGTGATGTCATGATTTCATATATGACTCGTAATGAATATTCATCAGGTAAATAGTTAACCCTTTCCTTCATGTAAACACCCTTTCACGTCTTTACAAACAGAGTAGACCTGATCAGGATCTGCTCCGTTTGTTTATGAAATTATAATAGAGCTGTGACTTGCTTCTATCAAAACCAACACCAAAACATCCTGTGCACACGTGTCCTTATAAAAAAACTCACCTCATAAATAGGCATGATGCCATTACATGAATATGAAACTATCGCAGACGTTGATCAGATGTCTCCACCGGGAGTCGCGTTGCATGTCCATAATATGGTTATAATAAAATTATGTCCAACTCAATATTAAACTTTCCATCCTTATCATATAATCCTACTAACCGCGGCATAGCCCTTTACTCAAACAATACGTCTTTCTAGGCCTTTGCAAACAGAGTAGACCAATATCAGACAGCTCCTATAGGAGCCGTCTGATCAGGGTCTGCTCTGTTTGCTTATGAAATAATTCATGTATGATTATACAGTTTCTGCTATGGCCAAACATCGCTGTGTCCATGTGTCGCTGTGTCCATGTGTCGCTGTGTCCGTGTCGCTGTGTCCATGTGTCGCTGTGTCCATGTGCTTGTACAGCAAATCAATCTAGTTTATATGCATGACATCACAATGTACATAGTCATGGAGGAAAGGGTTAAGTCGTCATATTTGCAAACAATTGGACCCAGTAACTCGGCGTCTCATCAGAATCCAAGTTATTTGCAGTTGGTCAATGGCTTCTTAACTCATTCCCTCCTAGACTATTTTCCAACCGCTTTGATTAAATCTACCTAAAAGGAGCATTAACTTTAGAAAAGGAGAATTTTAGAATTGTGTATTCGTGAAACCATTGTGATAGATAGAGCATTTGCTCCTATGGAGCAAACGCTTTATTTATCACAATGGTTTCAAAATATGAATTTTATAGAGGCGCAAAAATGCGTCACTATGGGGCGATGTGTCAAAATGTCCTCAATAGCTCGATCAAATCGGAATTGGTCAAAATGACACCAGATCGCAGTTTATGCAGACACGATATTTTGCAAAACGGGATAAACGCTTTAAATTACATGTACATGTACATGTACCTTTAAACCCGTTACTCCATGAATATTCATGTAAGAAATAATAACATCATGAATATTAATAAGATTAATTGTTATAATAGCTCATTGACACGGGAATGCTTGGCAATGACAGAAACTGTAGAGTCATATCTATGGTATATCATAAGCAAACAGATCTGACCCGTCTGTTCTGGATCTACTATGTTTTCAAAGACATAGACAGTCGTATTTATTGAGCAAAGGGTTAAACTTTATCCTGCCATAACATGTCTGCCGAAACTCTGGGCTTTTGTAATATAAATCCGTTCAAGTGATTTAGAAGCTACAGGCCGAATGTCGAGCAGACTGAACCCTGATGAGACACCGAGGCGCTCGGCATCTCATCTGAATCAACACTGTCTGTAAATGTAAGTTAGGTTGCGCTTAGCAGAAAGATAGTTAACCTTTAACCTGCAGAGCAACTTATTTTTTACAGAGATTTTCATCTACTACATTTTCAAATTTCAAGCTATAATCAACGTGTCTACATAAATGCAATCAGTGTGTCAAACGATTTGGATCCTGATGAGACGCCGAGTTACTCGGCGTCTCATCTGGATCCAAACTGTTTGCATAGGTATTCACTCAACCGCCCATAGCAGGCTAAATGTTTAAACGAACATTTAACCGGTTACTCCAAGAAATGATGGTATATGAACACATGAAAGTAACAGAAGCTGTAGTATCAGGTCTATATAATTCCCCTAGCAAATAGAGCAGACCTTGATCAGACCACTCCTACAGAATCCGTCTGATTTGGGTCTATTCTGTTTGCAAAGACGTAAAAAGGCGTAGCTATGGAGTACATGTTTTAAACATGCACTATTCATACGATAGTGCGTGGGTAATTATGTATGTTAATCTCCTGATTGGCTTGAGAACTTTAGTCCATATACGGCTGGTTTCCTTCAACACACATGACTCATTGATCCACGCTAAACATTTACATGTACCCGACGTTTGTAATGTTTTGAATCAAACTGAGATGGGTTTTTTTGTATTTCCTTGTCTTTTAGTGGATTTGTCTAAACAAGCACACCCTCGGTCAATTTATGAACACATAATATGCAGTAAAACCTCTCTAAACCGGAATTATAGAAGAGAAGAAGTTAGATACTTTTAGGCAGGTTGCTGCTTAATGCAGTGTGAAAGTCATGCAGAAAGCTCCTCTAGGAGCTTTCTGCATGACTTTCACACTGTATTAAGCTGCCACCTGTCTCTCCAATACCGATGTTTATATCAAATTGAAGGCCCGGGTTAGAGGGTTTTTACTCTATATATAATCTATTTATTTCACAATCAAGATGTTTCTTCCGCCTCATGAATAATATCCTCCCTCCTCCGCACTGCACTTCAAGCAATTCAGTTTTCAGCAGAAATAAATGGCCACTTGTTAACCCTCATTCTGCTATTCCCGATATGACTCGCACTTGCAAACAGCTCGGCGCTACGTGGAACGCCGAATAACTCGGCATCTCATTAGGATACAAACTGCTTGACGCTGGGTCACAACAGTTTATCCAACCCTGTCCAGAGCGAAAGGGAAATAGTCAAAATTGCACAAGATCAAACTTTTGGCAGACATTTTTTTTCATTACAGGATAAGGATTAATAAATTGTTCCCCTCATATAAACGCATTTTCACGCATTTGCAAACAGAGTAGACCCAGATCAGACGGTTCCTATAGGAGACGTCTGATCAGGGTCTGCTCCGTTTGCTAATGGAATTTTATAGATCTGTTTCTGTTCTTTCTAAAATGGCTACAATGTTCCACCTTTCAATTTCATTACAACTATTTTGCCCATGAATATTCAGTAGGTATTAAAATATGGAATAAACATAAACAGGGAAAGGGTTAATGAATTCTAATTTTCGTTCCAATGAACATCTTTTGGATACAGTTAACCCATTACTTCATAGGCTATTTTTAGATCCAACCTCTTTGAATGTATCTACAGACAAGGAGCATTAACTAGAGAAAATGACAATTTCAGAATTTTGTAGATTGAAACCATTGTGAAAAACAGAGCGTTTGCTCATATCGGAGCAAATGCTCTATTTATCACAATAATTTCAACAGGTGACTTTTGCAGAGGCGTCAAAAGGCGTCAATATGAGGAAATGGGTTAACGCATTCCCTTATATTGACACCTTTTCACGCCTCTGTAATTGTGGCTTTTTGAAACCATTGTGCTACATATATTTACCGCAATGGTTTCAAAACTACACAATTCTAAAAGTTTCCTTTTTCCTAGTAAATATACTCATTTTCGGTAGATTTACTCAAAGAGGCTGGGTCTAAAAATAGCATATTAGGCAATGGGTTAAACCTGCTTATAGCGACCACACAAATTAAGTATCCTTTCAACCCTGAATTATTGAAGTGGAATATCCCATCCCAGTATTTAACACTCAGTATGAAAGACATAACCATGCTTAACGATTTTGAATAGCAAACAGCATAGATCTTGGTCAGACATCTCCTCTGTGAACGCTCTGATCTGGGTCTACACTGCTTGCAAATGACAGTGCATGTGTCTCCCGGGTTGAAGTGTTAGAATAGATTTATTTAACATGCTTAATGCCGGGCGAAAGTTGTGCAGAAAGCTTCTCTATAGGAGCTTTCTGATTAACTTTTTCATCATGCATTAAGCAACCACCTGCTCTTATACAGCCCGATGTTTGTTCAGTATATACATGAAGTCACTATAGGCAGGTTCGTATGTCATTATGACACAACCTGTAGAAATAGTTCTATGTAAACTATTAAGCCTGTTCTGAGTGTACTGTTTGCAAATGCATGGATAAGATATGAACTGTCTAAGTGTACTGTTTGCAAATGCGTGGGTATGATAGGAACTGTCTGATCTGGGTGTACTGTTTGCAAATGCGTGGATAAGATATGAACTGTCTAAGTGTACTGTTTGCAAATGCATGGATAAGATATGAACTGTCTAAGTGTACTGTTTGCAAATGCGTGGGTATGATAGGAACTGTCTGATCTGGGTGTACTGTTTGCAAATGCGTGGATAAGATATGAACTGACTGATCTGAGTGTACTGTTTGCAAATGCATGGATAAGATATGAACTGTCTGATCTGGGTGTAATGTTTGCAAATGCGTGGATAAGATATGAACTGTCTGATCTGAGTGTACTGTTTGCAAATGCGTGGATAAGATATGAACTGGCTGATCTGAGTGTACTGTTTGCAAATGCGTAGATAAGATATGAACTGTCTGATCTGAATGTACTGTTTGCAAATGCGTAGATAAGATATGAACTGTCTGATCTGAGTGCACTGTTTGCAAATGCGTGGATAAGATATGAACCGTCTGACCTGAGTGTACTGTTTGCAAATGCGTGGGTAAGATATGAACTGTCTGCTCTGAGTGTACTGTTTGCAAATGCGTGGATAAGATATGAACTGTCTGATCTGGGTGTACTCTGCAAACGCGTAAATATAACTCACTTTCAGGTAAATGGTTTAGGGCCACTACTGAGATTTCTTTAACATTGTCACTTTGGAGCCTGTTACCAGTCTTGGACCAGCATCAAATCAGATCAACATTGTTTGTCAGGCTGGATGATACACCACCATATTTATCCTAAAGATTCGCACAAATAATCTCCCCTCTCCAATTATTGGTTAACCATTTCCTTATTCAATAAAATAATGGAATCATGAATATGTACGTTTTTTGTACGGGTACGTCTAATCTGGATCTACGCTGTTTACAAATGCATCAAAAGTCGTTTCATATGAGGAATGATTTAGCCTCACTGTCTATGTAGGCTACTACTTGTCCAAATAAGTATTTGTCTCATTAAATTTTGAAAGAAAATGTATGCATTAATTCGGTATGACTTTTGGACAATCATTTATGAAACAAACAGTCCAGATCCTAATCACAGAGCACCTGTAAAAGTAGTTTAAACCATTTACTTATATTCCTTTAAGGGAGACTATATGAATAAAAGGGTTAATTAACCCTTTCGCTGCCAATGCCGGATCTGTGATTACCTATGCAAACAGTTTGGATCCAGATGAGACGCCGAGTAACTCGGCGTCTCATCAGGATCCAAACTGTTTGTTACTGTTACTATGTTTTTGAAACAAAAATGAAGAAAATCAAAAGAATGAAAATTTGTAGCAGACGACAAAGTTAGCAGACGACAGAGTATGGCAGCGAAAGGGTTAAAGTTTGGTCAGACGCCGTCATTCCCGCATTACTGTTTGCATGACACGGGCCGTACATCGTCTCGTGACGTGGCTGGTGCATGACGGTATATATTTACAACCATGCTCTGTTAGCTAGATGAAGGTCGTGCTTGTTGGCAGACCTACTGAGCAGGATTTGGGGCGTTAGCAGACCTACTGGGCAGGATTTAGAGTGATTATGAATACACAAAATCCTCTCTACAGCGTCCACTCGAATGAAGTCTATTTCTTGTTGCATTAGACAGTTGGTAGCTTAAGGCAGGACGAACGTGATGCGGAATGCTAAACGGCATTATTTTAGCCCTGCATTAAGCAACCACCTGTTTTTAATGTTAATAACACAAAATTAAGAGGTCACTCATGACGCAGCCATGGTATTAACCCTTCTCATGCTAAGCGCGACCTGTCCCGCATCTGCAAACAACTTGGATCCAGATGAGACGCCGAGTAACTCGGCGTCTCATCAGGATCCAAGATGTTTGACACTCAGTCAACAGTCGTAAGTACGAATCAAAAGTAAGCAAAAATTGCGACAGATAAGAGGTTTTGGCAGGCATTATTTTTTCTGCATGGTAAATGGATAAGATTCACACGTTGACCGGATTAAGCATACTAATCCTGTATAAATGTATTACACAGTGGTTAATACTAAATGGATTTCGTCTGGGTTAAAATTAAAGGCTTAAATTTGAAATTTTATTTTGAATTTATTACTCAGGCCTGTTTTGCTTAATTTAATCTATATGGCATGATGTTTGCATGAAGTCTGAAATATAGCTTCTGGATTTTCTTCTGTGACGTCTTCTGTGTGTATGCACATGAATAAAATACCCTTAATGAGTATAAAGATCCTATATGAGTAATTATATAGCATTTACTTAAAAATACCATATCTTTAATTAATGCGATGTGTCTTTAGATAAATTCTAAAGGCTGGAGTGATCAAGTTTAATTTGTAGTTTTTCATGACGAATTTTAGCATTTACATCATACATGCGCCTTTGCCAAAATGAGCAGATCTAGACCAGACGGCTCCCGTAGGAACCGTCTGATCAGGGTCTGCTCTGTAAGTTAGCAGACGACAGAGTTTGGAAGCGAAAGGGTTAGACCACATTTATATAGTGCTCTTTTCACACAGGATATGTGCGCTCAAAAGCGCACATATCTTGTATTCTGTATTTGCCAGCAAAAGAGGCATTGTTTGAATCTAACGTGGGCAGAATAACTGATAGTTTGTACTCTGTGGGCGAGAGTGTGATAACACTGCAAAAATAATATAACCACTTCCTTCATATAAACGCGTTTCACACATTTGCAAACAGAGTAGTATAGATCCAGATCAGACGGCTCCTGATGACGACGATCAAAGGACGACATTGGCAGCGAAAGAGTTAACGAATGTTTTCATCGGCAATATGCAAACCGTATTTGTGACACAGGGGTCTGTACCGCTTTATGGGGAGTCTATATGTACTATATAATAACTATAGTACATTATAGACCCCCATGAAGCGATACAGAACCTTGTGATTTGTGACAGACCAGATGTCATCTTTGAGACAACGCGTTTGATTTTCCTTTAACCCGTTCTAGCCTCATATAAACGTGTTTTCACACATTTGTAAAGAGTAGACCCAGATCAGACGGCTCCTAGAGGAGCCGTCTGATCAGGATCTGCTCTGTTTGCTAATTAATTTTGATAGATCTGTTTCTTTACTTTCTAAATGCCTACAATATCCCACATTATAACTATTTTGCCCATGAATATTCAGTAGGTTTTGAAATTTGGAATAAACATAGAACAGGGAAACGGCTACACAGCAGCGTGAGCTACAATGTACTTTATTTTTTAACCTCTAACTCTCTCCCTAATGAATACTCATGCGCGAATTGATCACCTCATGAATATAAACTGACTAATATTTTATAATAAAATACTTTCAATCATGGATTTAGCTAATAAGACAAGCACTGTAAGAACTATACGAGTTATAAGTTAATAAGTCAAATATATATACATGTACTGCATATGAGTGGTTTGTGTTGATAGGTTTTCTATAAAGGTACTGCATATGAGTGGTTTGTGTTGATAGGTTTTCTATAAAGGTACTGCATATGAGTAGTCTGTGTTGATAGGTTTTCTATAAAGGTACTGCATATGAGTGGTTGGTGTTGATAGGTTTTCTATAAAGGTACTGCATATGAGTGGTTGGTGCTGATAGTCTTTCTGTAAAGGTACTGCATATGAGTGGTTTGTGTTGATAGGCTTTCTATAAAGGTACTGCATATGAGTGGTTCGTGTTGATAGGCTTTCTATAAAAGTACTGCATATGAGTGGTTCGTGTTGATAGGCTTTCTATAAATGTACTGCATATGAGTGGTTCGTGTTGATAGGCTTTCTATAAAGGTACTGCATATGAGTGGTTCGTGTTTAAGGCTTTCTATAAAGGTACTGCATATGAGTGGTTCGTGTTGATAGGTTTTCTATAAATGTACTGCATATGAGTGGTTCGTGTTGATAGGCTTTCTATACAGGTACTGTATATGAGTGGTTGATGTACAGTAGGTATGTTTTCCGCACATATACTGCTGTAGAGTGGTTGGTGTAGAGAGGTTCTATTGCTTATGTACTTTTAACCCATCACCTCATAGGCTATTTTAGATACAACTTCTTTGAATAAATCTACCGAAAAGGAGCATTAATTAGAGAAAATGAGATTTTTTGAATTTTGAAACGAGTGATAAATAGAGCATTTGCTCCTATAGAGCAAATGCTCTATTTATCACAATGGTTTCACAAAGTGACTTTTACAGAGTCGTCAAAAGTCGTCAACATGAGGGAATGGGTTAAGCACGATGGGCCATTTGGTCATGTATTGCATAAGTCTAACCCTTCTCCAGCCAGCTGCGAACTGACTTGCATCGGCAAAAAGCTTCAATCCAGATGAGACTCGGCGTTTCATCAGGGTCCAAATTGTTTGTAACTCGGCAAATACATTTTCAAAAGCTTGATCGAGTCAATAGTAGTCAAACTCGCTCCAGATCCACATCTGAACAGAAACCATCTTCTTCACAACGGGATAAGGGTTATTGCATCACTATTAATCTATAGCAGATTCTGTCTAAAGCGGCCATCAAAAAAGAGGTCTAATTATGGGTCTGTAAGGCAGGTTGTGGCTTGAAATGAAATGCAGGTCAAATGTAATGAGGAAAGATCCCATACGTGCTTTCTGCATTACTTTTGCCCTGCATTCAGCAACCACCTGCGTTTTAAGACGCCTATGTTCAATAAATGAATGGCCGCTTAGGACAGGTTCTACTGTAGATACAGTAAAAACCCTCTAATGCGACCAGCAAAAAGGGGCATAATTCACAGTGGAAAAGGCAGGTGGTAGCTTAATGCAGGATGAAAGTTATGCAGAAAGCTCCTATATGAGCTTTCTGCATAACTTTCGTCCTGCATTAAGCAACCACCTGCTTATAAAGACAGTCATGTTTATTCATTAAGTGGTCGCGTTAGAGGGATTTCAATGTACTGTTAAAACCAAACCAAGCCGTCCACTGTATGTACCTTTACAGGGTTTGTTTTAAACAGTTTGGATCGTCATAGGTTACATGGCGTCTCATGTGGATCCGTTCTGTTCGGAAATGAAATAGCCGACCGTTGCAATACTTCAGTTAATGTACATGATGATGTACATGTCCATAATAAATTAGTAGTTGATAGCGACCGTCAATGTAAAATAATCGGTTGCCTAGTGACCAGTTTGTTGCGAAATCGTGAGGTCGTCTGCTTGACAATTACCCATATGTCGCTATCCGTGACTTGATCCGGGTTTTTTTTTTGCAAACAGCTGTGATCCAGATGATACACCGAGTAACCCGGCGTCTCATCAGGATCCAATCTTTTTGTCGTCACTTGGTACAAACCTTTAGTCTGCTATGGGCGGATGAGTGAATACATATGCAAACAGTTTGGATCCAGATGAGACGCCCAGTAACTCGGCGTCTCATCAGGATCCAAACTGTTTGACACCCTGATTACATTTTGGTAGACAAACTGATTATAGCTTGAATTTTGGAAATGTAGCAGATGACCAATTCTGTAAAAATGATTTGCTCAGCAGGCTAAAGGTTAATAGTTTTTAAAAGCTAGGTCGATTCGGAAGAAGTCAGAATTACGCCGCATCTTTGAACAGAAAAGATTGTTTTGCACTGAGATAAGGGTAAACCCTTATAGCACGACCTGACTCGCGTTTGCAAACATCAAGGGTCCATGCTTATAAAACTTTTTAGTTGAGTCTGAGTTCGTTCTCAAGCTTTTGATTGGTCATATTTGAGTTCTCAAGCTTTTAATTGGTCAGATTTGAGCCAAAGGCTCAGTTCTCAAGCTTTTGATTGGTCAGATTTGAGCCAAAGGGTTGAGAACGAACTCAGACTCAACTAAAAGTTTTATAAGCATGGCTATATATACTGGACTCAGATTAGACGCCACGTAACTCGGAGTCTTATCAGGATTCAAGGTGATTGACACTCGGTCAACCGTTTCTCAAACGCCTTGACGAGTAAGAAGTAGAAGTAAGTAAAATGCAATTGATCAAAGTCTATTAGGCAGATATAATTATTCAACACGATAAGGATTAAGTATTGACAAATGTCTGTGCAAAACAGGGTGAACAAGATCACCTTGTGGGATGACCATGCTACTGATATAGCTACTTCTACTACTGCAATGCTAGGGATGTAACTAAGATTACTACTGTAATTACTGCTAATACTGCTGCTGTAACTACTGCTACTACTGTAACTACTGCTATAGATGTAACTACTGCTACATATGTAACTACTGCTACAGATGTAACGACTGTTACAGATGTAACTACTTTTACTGCTGTAACTACTGCTACAGGTGTAACTACTGTTAATGATGTGACTACTGTTACTGCTGTAACTGTAACTACTGCTACAGGTGTAACTACTGTTAATGATGTGACTACTGTTACTGCTGTAACTGTAACTACTGCTTCAGGTGTAACTACTGTTAATGACATAACTACTGTTACTGCTGTAACTACTGCTACATGTGTAACTACTGTTAATGCTGTGACTACTGTTACTATTGCTACTGTTGTAACTACTGCTACAGATGTAACTACTGTTACTGCTGTAACTACTGCTACTACTGTACTACTGCTACAGATGTAACTACTGCTAATATTGTAACTACTACTACTGATGTGACTACTTTTCCTGCTGTAAGTTGATCCCTGTAACTACTGCTACTGGTGTAATATAACTACCGTTACGGCTGTAACTACTACTACTGATATAACTACTGCTACTGTTTAACTACTGCTACTGATATAGCTATTTTTGTCGCTGTAACTACTACAACTATTGCTACTAATGTACCTTCTGCTACTGGTATAATTACTACTACTTCTATAGCTACTGCTGTAATTGCTACTACTGTGATAACCATTGATAAAACTATTGCTACTGTTAGAACTGCTGTTACTTCTGTAACTACTGATACTTGCATAACTACTAGTATAACTACTGCTATATCTGTTTTTGTTACTACTGCTATAACAACTACTACTGCTATAACTACTGTTATATATATCAACCACTATATATATAATTATTAGTATTACTGGCTTTGCTATAACTACTGTTATTTATATCAACCACTATATATATAATTATTAGTATTACTGGCTTTGCTATAACTACTGTTATTTATATCAACCACTATATATATAATTATTAATATTACTGGCTTTGCTATAACTACTGTTATTTATATCAACCACTATATATATAATTATTAGTATTACTGGCTTTGCTATAACTACTGCTGTAATTACTGCTAAAATGACTGATGTAACTACCGTTATAACGACTGTCACTGCTATAAGGTCGGCTACTCTTATAACTACTGCTATAATACTGCTATAACTACTGCTAGAACTATCGCTATAACTAATGCTAGAAATACTGCTATAACTATTTCTATAAATATTGCAATGAATACTGCTATAACTTCTGCTACATTTACTGTTACGGCTATAACCACTGCTGCTCTTATAATTACTCCTAAAAGTACTGTTGCTGACGGGTGGAATAGCCACCAGATGCAATCGATGACACATTATGTGATCTGGATATTGACCCTAGGCACGCGTGGCATGCGCTGTGCACGTCGAATATTCCAGTCATTGTTTTCATTCATCATTTCTTTGCTAAGGTAATGACACGAAATACTAATACACGATCATGCACCATATTAACAGTGAACATGAATTGCAGTTTATTTAAGTGCCAGCTGAGATCGAACTCTCGCCGGTTTTCACCACAAATTCGGCCACGCTATCAAATGCCCTGCAACTCCATATAAGCAGGCGCGGGTTAAGAGGGGGCGGAGTCGGCGTACGCCCCCCTAAACTTGCTAAAGCAATTTTTTTAGTAATATTTTTATATCTATATACAGTAAAACCTCTCTATAACGACCACTAACTTGTGTTAATTAGTTGGTATTTAGAGCAGCCACCTGCCTTTAACACAGCTCTTTTTCAACATGTATTACAAACACAATATTTATTTATGTCATCAAACATAAAAATCTCCCCCCCCCCTTCCAAAAAAACTTCTACGCCCCCCCCCCCCCCCCTAATCTGAAACCTTGGATTCGCACCTGATAAGGGTTACACAAATTAAAACGATTTCACGCTTTTAATACTTAAGTTTATATGAAAACGAACTTATTGACATGCGACCTTCGGTAACTCATTTCAGAGTCTTTTTCTCCCAGCTTTGCAAATGACATATAGAGAAGTGTCGATTACATCGTTCTAAATCTGTCAAGAGCAGAGATGGCTCCCTTTGGGAAAGATATCAGTAACCCTGCCACAAGCAACGTGACACTGCTCAGTCATGACCAACTTCCATACCAAATATAGGCTCTTCATCATGTCCCTAAATGCGTCCATTCTCTTGTATGGATGTGATACTTAGAAGCTACTTGCCGAGTCTCAGAGAAACGAATCCATGCAATCGAGATGTAATCCCCCCTCTCTCTCTCTCCCTCTCTCTCTCTCTCTCCCACTCCCTCTCTCTCTCTCTCTCTCTCTGTCCCTTTGTATCTCTCTCTCTCTCTCTCTCCCTTTTTGTCCAGCATTAAACTACCACTTGCACAGATCCCTGTTTGTGTTAATTGGGTTAATTCCAAAGATCATACTTTATCCACTCGTAAAATTGATGTCTGCTTAAGTTCCAATACAGAAAAAAAACCTACAAACAAGGAATTTTAGCAAAGACGAATTTATAGTTTTTTAGGCAGGTGGCTGCTTAATGCAGGATGACATTCATACAAAAAGCTCCTTTGGGAGCTTACTGAATGACTTTTACCCTGTATGAACCCATTCCCTCATATTGACGACTTTTGACGACTCTGTAAAAGTCACTTTGGGAAATCATTGTGATAAATAGAGCATTTGCTCCTATAGGAGCAAATACTCTATTTATCACAATGGTTTCAAACTACAAAATTCTAAAACAAAATCCCTTTCTCTAGTTACTGCTCCTTTTCGGTAGATTTATTCAAAGAGGCTGTATCTAAAAATAGCCTATGAGGGAATGGGTTAAGATGCCACCTGCCTTACAGACCGGCGCTGATTCTGATTTGAATACCATGTATCTTATATACAGGGGATTTTTACTGAATTTTGATAAATTTTTATTTACTTCTGCTTAGTTTCAGATTTGCTACATAATTTTAGAGTGACAAACAGAGCAGACTCTGATCTGATCCTGTAGGAGCACTCTGATTTCGGTCTACAGTGTTTGCGAATGCCAGTGCACTCCGTTGTCGTATTCAATGGTTAATCCACTTCATCCGCTTGTTTGTATAAGTCGAGTTTTCAAAGTAATTGCTTGAGCGAATATTAGTAGGGTGGATTATACAAGAGTTTGTGCGGTAAATATGAAGAACGCACAGTAGACCCTGACGGATCAGGCATCACTCTCTATGTCCCATATAACCCTTTCCCTGTTCTATATTTAGTCCAAATTTCAATACCTACTGAATATTCATTAACAAAATAGTTATAAAGAAATATGGAAGGTGCAACATTGTAGACATTTTAGAAGGCAAATAAACTGATCTATCAAATGCTATTAACAAACAGAGCAGACCCTGATCAGACAGCTCCTCTAGGAGCCGTCTGATCTGGGTCTACTCTGTTTTCAAATGCGTGAAAACACCTTTACATGAGGGAAAGGGTTAAGCCATTTCCTAATACGCTATTTTTTTTTAGATCCAACCTCCTTGAATATATCTACCAAAAAGGAGCATTAACTAGAGAAAAGGAAAATTTTAGAATTGTGTAGTATTGAAACCATTGTGATAAATTGTGATATTTACCACAATGGTTTCAAAAAGTGACTTTTACAGAGGCGTAGAAAGGCGAAGAAAGGCGTTTTTATGGTTACGCCTTACCCTGCTGTAACAAAATGCCTGCTCAAATCTGGGTCTGGTGCAATATTTACTACTTCCGATTGGATCAAGCTTTTGAACAACTATTGAATAAATGGCAAACAGCTTGGATCGTGATGAGACGCGGAGTTAGTCAGCATCTCATCTGGAACCAAGCTGTTTGCAAATGCGAGTCATGTCGCGTACAGCAAGAGAAGGACCAAGGAATAAATGTTTGTTTTATATACAGTAAACCCTCTCTAAACGGGACGTTTAATTTAATGCGAATATCGGTCTTGGAGACAGGTGGTAGCTTAATGCAGGGTGAAAGCCATGCAGAAAGCTCCTTCTGTATGACTTTCATCCTGCATTAAGCAGCCACCTGCTTAAAAGTGTCTAAATTCTTCACTGCTAGAATTCCAGTTTAGAGGGGTTTTACTGTATATATTTGGGGGGGGGGGGGTATAGAAACAAACACAAGTTTAGATTATTTGTGTATACCACTTTTTTATTGAAAAATTATCAACGAATGAAAACGAGTTGAAACATTTATGTACATGTTCATGAAAATATTACCTGGGACCTAAGAGTCCCCACTTCTGTTGAGAAACAGTTACTTGTCACGCATTCCTACCCACCGATATAAGATAGAAGCAAACCTGGGACTAGTATAAAACAGCTGTAAGTACATTCAAAACGGGGCGATTTATATAAACATTTACAAATAATTCGGATATGCAAGTGAGATGATCAGTAATTCTGTTTCTAATAAAGATTTAACCCATTCCCTGATATTGACGACTTTGACGACTCTGTAAACGTCACTTAGTGAAACCATTGTGATAAATAGAGCATTTGCTCCTATAGGAGCAAATGCTCTATTTATCACAATGGTTTCAAACTACAAAATTTAAAAAAAATCCTTTTCTCTAGTTAATGCTCCTTTTCGGTAGATTTATTCAAAGAGGCTGTATCTAAAAATAGCCTATGAGGTTATGGGTTAAACTGCTCGATATATTGATCATGTTCTTATCAAAATCATAGAAGAAAATTGAAAGCGGATTCACAATTGTAAGTTGTGTTAATCCTTTTCCTCATATACAATTGCAAACAGAGTAGACCCAGATCAGATGGATCCTGTAGGAGCTGTCTGATCTGGGTCTATCCTGTTGGCAAATGCATGAAAAGGCGGTTATATGACGCCATTGGTTAAGACCATTCCAATGAACAGTCATAACCATGCGTTTAGGGAGAAAACCCCACAACATTTTTGCAAAGAGTCCCATAAACAGTAAGAGTGTTCAGTTTTGCATCATCAAGAAGTGAAAAAAATATAACAATACCGAATTAAATCAATGAACAGACCTGTACAAAGACCCTTAGACCTATACTCTCTGGCAGTTCCAGTCAGATTGTCGAACACGCATATGAGCAAATGAAAACTATGCACTGCAGAATAACCTCTCTATATCAACCTCTTAATGTATAAATGCTGGTGTCATTAAACACAGGATAGTTGCTAATGCAGGATGAAAGTAATGCAGAAATCTACAGAAGCTTTCTACATAACTTGCATCCTGCATTAAGCTACCACCTGCCTTAAAACCCCAGGATTTGACTGCTTACATTAATGTTCATAATGTAAATTAAGGTCGTTGCATGGAGGTTTAACTAAAGGTATCTTCTTCTGAATTTTGCAACCAGTGTAGACCTTAACATGTCACAACATCGTGTTATCAAGGTCTGCAGCGTTCTACACACCCAGCATTTGCAGCAATTTATTAGCAAATTTGGCCAAACAAGTGATATCTCTCAAGACACCACAATCCATTTGTGTCTACATCTTTTGTAATTCCTCAAAGCTAAACGTTCTCCAAAAATGGTCCATGTCCAAGTACAAAATAAATGTGAAATAAATACATACTACATGTATATAAATTAGTATACATTCTTCTGTAGTTGTCGTTATTTTACATGTCAAGTACAATTACATAAAAACATGATCAAACACTATAATTATCTGGTAAAGATATAAACAGTGATTCTGACATGGTCAACTAATTTTGTACTGATTCATTTATTGCGTAGTTTTTAATTTAGGAAAATCTTACACTGATTAAACATGCATCTGATATTTTGATTAACCTTTATCCTGCTACCCACGACTAGACTCCCATGTGCAAACAGCTTGGATCCAGATGAGCTATCAGGTAACTCTGTGTCCAATCAGCATCCAAGCTGTTTGACACTCGCTCAATAGTTCTCTCAAAATCTTAATTGAATAAGAAATTGTCAAAACTGTACCAGACCAAAATGTGAGCAGACTTTTTTTTCGCAAGCGGGGGGGGGGGGGGGGGGGGGGTTGTCAGTGATAAATATCATCCGTCACAGGAAAGGGCCCCTCCAATACACAGGGTCCATGCTTATAAAACTTTTAGTTGAGTCTGAGTTCGTTCTCAAGTTTTTGATTGGTCAGATTTGAGCCTCTGGCTCAAATCTGACCAATCAAAAGCTTGAGCACTCAAATCTGACCAATCAAAGGCTTGAGAACGAACTCAGACTCAACTAAAAAGCTTGATAAGCATGAACCCAGATCAATATGCTTGTTATAATAGTGTCTGACCAGGGTTAACTCATTACTCCATGAATACTTGTCAAATAATAATGAATGTATTGATATTGATCAACTTTATTTTTGTATAATGACATATGAACAAAGATTTTTTTTTATCATAGTGTACACCGTAAAATAATATCTATATTATTTCATAAGCAAACAGAGCAGACCCTGATCAGATGGCTCCTGCAGGAGCCATTTGATCTGGGTCTACTCTGCTTGAAAAGGTGAGAAAGGTGTATTTATGGAGTAAAGGGTTAACATTTTCACTGCTAGTCAAAACGTTCAACTACATGACTATATCATGATTTAAGGCACTTAATATCATGCTGAATTTTCAACGCTGAATGATCTATTATATAATTGTTTAACGATACACTCCATTCAGTATGAAAGAATTTAAATTGTGAGAGGATTCTTAATGACAAACAGTGAAGATCCTATACAGTGCACTCCCCAAGGAGCCCTATGATCTGGGTCTACACTGTTCGCAAATGCCAGCTGATTCATTTCTCACATTCCAAAGGTTAAAGTTAAACATCCTGCCTGTTCAAATAACCTTTAACCTATTACCTCATAAATATGACTTTTAACCCATTACCTCGTAGGCTATTTTTAGATCCAACCACTTTGAATAAATCTACCAAAAAGGACCATTAACTAGAGAAAAGGAAACTTTTAGACTTTTGTAGTTTGAAACAATTGTGACAAATAGAGCATTTGCTCCTATAGGAGCAAATGCTCTATTTATCACAATGGTTTCAACAGGTGACTTTTGCAGAGGCGTCAAAAGGCGTCAATATGAGGGAATGGGTTAATGCACTCACAAACAGAATTGACCAAGATCAGACAGTTCCTTTTGGAGTCACATGATCATGGTCTATTCTGTTTGCTTATGGAATAATATAGAACTGATTTTACAGTTTCTGCCATGGCCAAAGAAAATGTGGTTGTCATATACCATTATGGAAATTCAGCTAATAAATATTCATACAGCCTCAGATGAATATTAATGAGGTAAAGGTTAACTGTTTGTAGATGTACATGTGTATGGGTATTCCCTGAGTGGTGCAAGTATATACATTCAAATGTGTAATGTATCAGGGCTGTAATTAAGCTGCATACTAATCTATCAACATCTCTTATTTCTCAGCCAAACCCCATCTTGCTACAGCTCAAAAGAATCCTCCGAGCAGTTGAAGCAAGATAGGGTTTGGTTGAGAAGTACAGTACAATCTCGATTATTCGAATCTTCTGTATAGAAGAATATAGACCCTTTTAGGTAGGTGGCTGCTTAATGCATGATGGAGATCATGCAGACAACTCCTAGAGGAGCTTTCTGCATGACTTTCACCATGCAATAACCTGCCACCTGTCTTAAAGATCGATATTGATAGGTATTTTAGTGTTCGAATAATCGAGATTTTACTGTATAAAAAATAATCAGACTTTCCAAATACGTTTCTCATCTACAGTTCTGATGTATACATAACACAATACCTAGCTAGTTACTACAAACTTCGCCTGCAAAGTTCTGTCATTGTTAATCTTTAGCACTTTTAAGCAAAATGTTGTCAGTACAAGCTGTTGCTGATTTAGGGGAAAACAAAGAAAAACCACTTGTTTTATGTCTCAAAATATGACCAGTGTGTCAAATAACCTTGGTTCTGACCAGAGCCAAATAACTTGGTGTCTATTCAAAGTTCAAACTTTTTACAAAACTCATTATGAATGTATTCATACGATGTTTAAAATTAACCCTTTACTAAATAAATATCCATGCATGACTCTGCCTATAATAAATAACAAATCTAAGGCCTTGTATTAATCATATAAAATAAGGAAATTTATTACTGTTGCAAATTAGATCTGTAACGTATAAACAAATACAGCAGACGCTGGTCAGACAACTCTTACATGAGCCGTCTCTTCTGGGTCTACTCTGTTTGCAAAGACATGAAAAGGCATGCTTATCGAATAAAGGGTTTAAACAATTCAAAAAAGCTTATCAATGATACCCCTTTGTCATATCCAACTACATAACTCTCAGATAATCATTTCTTTAGATAGACTGACAACTTGCAATAAAACCAGGGTCCAAGGTTATAAAACTTCTGAGTCTGAGATCATTCTCAACCCTTTCCTCAATAGGCTATTTTTAGACCCAACCTCTTTGAATAAATCTACCAAAAAGGAGCATTAACTAGAGAAAAGGAAACTTTTAGAATTTTGTAGTTTTGAAACCATTGTGATAAATAGAGCATTTGCTCCTCTAGGAGCAAATGCTCTATTTATCACAATGGTTTCACAAAGTGGCTATTACAGAGTCGTCAATATGAGGGAATGGGTTAAGAATGATCTCAGACTCAAGCAAAAAGTTTTATAACCTCGGAGCCCGGTCTGTGTCACAGGATAAAGCGTACTCGGACATTATATATATCAATGGTTTGATTGGCCATTATTCCACAGTGCTGACCATACCAAACCAGAAGGCACATCTACTGCAGAGCCTTTCCAAAGTGACCCACTTAATCCTTTTGACAATGAATGTTCAAATGGGACTATTCCAAAATTCAAACAGATCGAGCTTACCATGAATATTTAGAGATTCTTAAAGAAAGGTAAGACTAACAATTAGTGCAGACCCTGGTGAGAGGGCTCCTCTAGGAGCCCTCTCATCTGGGTCTACACTATTTGCAAAGGACATTTGTAACTCTTTTCCCGCATTCAAAAGGTTTATGAACAAACATTGGGGATCTACAAGAGCATGTGGTTCCTTAATGCAGACTAAAAATCATGCAGAAAGTTACTACCTGAGCATTCTTCATAACTTTTACCCTGCATTAGGCTACCACCAGTATTAAGCTACCACCAGTCCGAAAACCCAAAAAAGAATTAAGACAAATTTACGAGGATACTGTAGAGATGTCTTACTGTATTTATACAGAGAACATTACAACTGATCAAAGCATGTACAGCTTAGAAAATACATTGTAGCACTATACAAGCTTGAAAAGACTTAAGGTATTAACCATTCTCTCATACAGTAACACCTCTCTGTAATGGCCACTAAATTACATCAATTAATTTGTGTTAAAGGCAGGTGGCTACTTAAAGCAAGGTGAACGTAAAACAGAACGCTCCTATAGGAGCGTACTGTTTTACTTTCACCTTGTTTTAAGCAACCACCTGCCCAACATACCAACTAATTAACACAATTTAGTGACCGTTATAGAGAGGTTTTACTATATTAACGCCTTTTAGTGCCTCTATAGAAATCACATTTCTTAAACCATTGTGATAAATAGAGCATTTGCTTCTGTGTCACAATGGTTTCACATCTACACAATTCAATTGTTTTCCTATTTTTCCTATTAAATACTCATGTTCAGTAGATTCATTGCAAGAGGTTGGGTCTTAAAATAGCCTATGAGGGAATGGGTTACAAGATATAAATATTTATAAGTCTAGAAAATATCCGTTTGATTTCTTTTCTAGTACACATTTTCTATCACCTTGCTTCCAGCAAGTTAAACTTTTGAAAGCTGAAAGGGTGGTTTCTGATATTGGTCCCACCAAAGTTTACACCACTTTCAATTTAATGAGCAAAAGTTCAGTTTTCAACAAAACTTTTAACTGATGGTAAGACTAAAGAAAACATTTGAATTTGTTAAAGCTCCTTTCAAACATAATATAAATCCAGGGTCATACAGGGAAAAGCACTTGAGCATCTGTAAACAAAGTTGACCTAGATTTACTGATTATCTGATAAATGGCTGCACTGTTTGTGTGCCAGATACAGTAGAAAGTCGCTGCAGCAATAACTCAAACCTTCAAAAGAACTCCGGGACTTACACACACATGTGGTAGCTTAATGCAGAACAGCAGCAGTTATCTGTATAAGAATATACTTCTGTTCTGCATTAAGCAGCCATATGCTTTTATCCCTTTCCTCCATAAATACGCCTTTCTAAGCATCTGTAAAGGTCACCTGTTGAAACCATTGTGATAAATAGAGCTCTATTTATCACGATGGTTTCAATTTACAAAATTTAAAAAAAATCCTTTTTCTCTAGTTAATGCTCCTTTTCAGTAGATGCATCCAAACAGGTTGGATCTAAAAATAGCCTATGGAGGAAAGGGTTAAAGACATCTGTGGATATCCATTAACCCTTTACTCCATATATACACCCTAGAATGCCTTTGAACCCAGAGAAGACCCAGATCAGATGGCTCCTATAGGAGCCACCTGATCTGGGTCTGATCTGTTTTCTTATGGAATAGTCTGATCTGATACTATTTTCTGCCATAGTCAAAAAGCCTTCAAAAATTAATCTAATTAATATTCCTGGTGCCATTTCTTATATGAATATTCATGGAGGAAAGGGTTAAGTGGTTGCAATTAAGTATTTCTTCTGTACTACACAGGCTGGCGATGACAAAACAATGAAGACCATTAATAAAACAGCAACATAGTTAAACCTCTCTATAACGGCCAATAATTTGTGTTAAGTAATTAGTATTTAGGACAGGTGGCTGTATCTTTTTTACTGTATCTAGGTCTATAATATTGACAAATGTTCAAATGGCCCTTCTCTACATAACGTGGACTAAATGATGAATAATAATGGAACCAAGTGCAAGTATGCTTCATAATAACAAAATTCAATTCAAACAATTTAAGCAAAATTGTTCGTATGTTCAATGAACAGTCTTTGGCACAAGCTTTCCGGACCAAGTTGTTTGGTTATCAAGAATGCTGCTTGTCTTCTCACATTGCTCTCGTTCCTTGTGAGATGAGATTCTCACTGTATATGTGACGAGATGAGATTCTCAGGCATGGTCACGAGGTCAGTTGTTCAGTTTCCCTTGTTGTGGGAATCTCAGATGAACAAAAACCGTCCCATCCGGTAACTCCGACTAGCAGAAGTCGCATTTGTATAAAACAGCACCAATGTCAGTTACTCTGACGCGCAGGTCACAGTCTAACTGGGAGATACGAGTTCTCTCGGTGAATGGGGTGGAATGGATGGTGAGGAAAAGGTGAAGTCGAACGCACCACTAGAAGTCGAAAAGTCTGATGTGGATGAACACGGTAAATCAAACTCAACCGATGCAAGAGACTTCGAAATGGATGAGACAGAGTCCGGAATATCAAAGCTTTTCTCACCAAAAATGTCTTTTTCGAATTCCTGTAGTTGTTGCATAAAGTTAAGATTTGGGGAGATAACTCCGCGTTTTGACCGCACGTGGTCGAACGCATCTTCCAGGGTCATACTGTTTTTGTGCATGAGGTAAGCGATGCAGACAGTTGCTGAGCGGCTGATGCCTGCTTGACAGTGCACAAGGACCTTGCCTTCGTTGTCACGAACGTTGTCTGAAATGATCAACGAAAAAATGTAAATGTTATTGTTGAGAATGTCAACATCTACTAACGAACCCTTATCCTGTGATATCCTTAAACTGACGAGCATTCGCAAACAGCTTGGATCCAGATGGGACGCCAAGTAAACTTAGCGTCTCATCAGGATTAACCCATTACCTCATAGGCTATTTTTAGATCCAACTTCTTTGAAGAAATCTACCGAAAAGGAGCAATGACTAGAGAAATGAAAATTTTAGAATTTTGTAGTTTGAAACCATTGATAAATAGGGCATTTGCTCCTGTAGGAGCGAATGCTCTATTTATCACAATGGTTTCAAACAATGACTTCTACACAGTCGTCAAAAGTCGCCAATATGAGGGAATGGGATAAAGGTGTTTGATACAGCTTCAACAGCTTCTCAAACATTTGTCTGAAATCATTGAAGGAAAGAATGTTTATGTCATTGTTGAGAATGTCAACATATCCTATCATTGTCAACCACAAAAAAAGGTCAGCCGTCTCAACGAAACTAGTCAGCCATTGGTTGTAAATACACTTTCATGTTCATGTATCGCTTCCAGCTACTGCCCCCAGCCACAACATGAAAACTGAATAATTAATACTACTGCTTTCAATCATTTAAAATAACTGAACTTGAATCAGGCCATAGTGAATACAGATGGACCCTTATCCTGCTACGCGAGACCTGATTTGCATTTGAAAACAGTTTTGATTCCTGACAAGTATTGTCTAATCAGGATTCAAGCCTTGAATCTATTTGCCAAAATGTCAATAATTCCCCAAAACATTTAAAATGCAGGAACATGAGTTGACATATTTTACAGCAGGTTAAGGGTACATATGTGCATGTTTATGTCCTAGATTTTACATGTCCATCACTGGTATGCAAACAAGGAGAAAACATGGCGTTCAACATCCTGTACACATCATAACAAATGGTCGGCATTTGTGAACCGGCTACATCCAGACAATGCTCGGAGCTACAAACTGCTGTATAATTATAGGAAGAGCAATTAAGAAAAAATGTTATTAACATATCACAGCCAACCCCTATCTTGTTGCAATTCATTAGATCCCTCTCCGAGG
Source organism: Azorinus chamasolen (assembly GCA_963576725.1). NCBI lineage: Eukaryota > Metazoa > Mollusca > Bivalvia > Cardiida > Solecurtidae > Azorinus > Azorinus chamasolen. The sequence goes on from OY755245.1 coordinate 46,369,239, forward strand.
CTCCCCGTGTCCCTCTCCGGGGCTCCCTGTGTCCCTCTCCGAGGCGATTCAAATGAGTTAGATAGGGGTTGGCGGAGAAATACGAAATGTTGATAGATTAAACCCATTCCTCATATTGACGACTCCGTAAAAGTCACTTTGTGAAACCATTGCGATAAATAGAGCATTTCCTCCTATTGGAGCAATTGCTCTATTTATCACAATGGTTTCAAACTGCAAAATTCTAAACATTTTCCTTTTCTCTAGTTAATGCTCCTTTTCGGTAGATTTATTCAAAGAGGTTGGATCTAAAATAGCCTATGAGGTAATGGGTTAATACGCATTTGATCTACCAGCCTGTCATGTATACAACTATATGAAGGCGTTTCATAAAAAACCTACAATGCAAATAACCCGTAAAAGGTGACGAAGGACCCGACACTCGTCAACCGCCTACGCCTATGTTTTTTTCTGTTTACATAGATGTGATAGCATATTAAAAACGGTCATGCAACTATTAAATTAAACATGCAATGTTTCAAAAGACCTATATGAGCTTTCTATATCACCCTTTTTCTGCATTAAGCGACCACCTGCTTATAAAGTACCCAATGTTTATTCATTCTGTGGTCTCCATAGACATGTTTTACCATGGGGAGTCTCTTTTGTTTACTTACCGATATATTGTATGGCTTCGTGGAACCAGCAAGACAAATTTGCTGAGTCATTGTCGTTGACGGGAATGTTCATGTAGTCGAAGTCGTGCTCGAAGAAATTCTTGCACGTGGTGGAGACGTTTAACAGGGATGTGATCCCCAGCTCTCTTAGGGTCTCCTGCTGTGATGAATTCTGAGAATCGCCGAGGAAAAGGCCTGGGACAATTTCAACGGGGCCGCTCTGTAAAGAGAAAGACAAACACAGCTATACAGATGAAAGCGCATATATAAATATCTCCATAAAACCCCATGTTGTGACCATTCTTTAATATTTTACATCATGAATATTCATGTAAGAAATAATGACGTCATGAATATTAATTAGATAAACTTGTTATAATAGCATATGGCCACAGGAAGTTTTGGCACTGGCCGGAACTGTATAATCTTATCTATATCATAGTATAAACAAACAGAGCAGACTGATCAAACGGCTCTAATGGGAGCAAAGGCGTAGAAAGGCGTATTTATGAAGTAAAGGGTTCAAATAGAATGGTTTAGAATGAATATTGATTAGCTGACTTTTTATAAAAGCATAAAAACAAGGCAATGAAATATATATTATTTCATAAACTAACAGACAAGGCCCTGTAAGAGCCGTCTGATCTGGGTCTATCATGCAGGTAGACAGTTAAACAGCGTATATATCTACGCTCATTATTCGCCAAGCCTGTCCACATCAAAACACTTCGATGAAAGTATGCGTTCGTGCTTCAAATACTAAAGTCAATGGCCAATTTCCTATCTCTATTTTCAGCTTCGCAGTCATTTGTGGATGAAGAGGTTTTTACAGTTTTGTCGGAAGAGGCATATATATGTATCTACCTATTAACCCTTCAAACACGAAGTAATTTTACATCTGAAAACAATGTTGACTTCTTCAATTGTCCAATAACACTTTGCTTAATTTCCTTTAGAGACTGATAAGTATTCAAACAGTCTAGATCCTTGTGAGGCACGAGTCGTTCGACGTCTGATCTGGGTCCAAACTATTTGAACAGTTTATTATGGTTTAACCTATAGTGTGGAAGGAGTTAAATGATTGTCTGTCGCCGGATTCACCCACTCGGGAATTTCCGTCTCACCCACTCGGGAGTTTCCGTTTGAAACACTTCCCGCCCACCCTAGTCAGCTGTCTGTTTCTTTTGATTTGTGTACTTTTATAAGTGGTGGCTAGAATCAGAATGTGTGTGTGTCTGAGGTATGACGTGGAACAGAGCAGAAAATGCATTGTTTCGTCGAAGAACAATTGGGATAAGCCAGTAACTCAAATACCAACACACAAACCAACTATGTCAACAACGAAATTCCAATCTCATTTGCACTCTTACAAGATCCCCGGAAACTGCACACGTCTGGTAATAGAAGAATCATTTGATTATTCATAATTATTGTGGTTTGAGTGAGCCTTGAACGTTTGTAGAATAAAAGGTCCTTGTTACCGTATGGCGTATTCAACATTTACCTCGCTGTGAAAAACCGCCAACAATATCTGCTCAAAGCAAATCTGACTACGCCCGATTAATTCTAAGCTTAAACTTGAAGCGGATTGTCAAACAGTTTGGATCCTGATGAGACGCCGAGTTACTCTCGTCTGGATATTAACTGTTTGCAAATGCAGTTAGGTCGAGGGTTGCGGGGTTAAGGTAAATAATGCGTCCCAGAATTAGCGCACCGATTGTGACTTTGATAAATTTCAGGTAAAGAAAAGATGTATCCCCGTTCTCTTGTTATGTAGATTTTCCAAAAAGGTGTCTACTTTCAGGTTTTGAACAGTTCTGGTTCAAATAAACTCAAATAGAAATTTAAATTTAAATTGCGTCAATGACAATATTGTCGTTCTTAATTACGTATGCTATGATTTGTAAACAATAGTTTTAATATCTGAAGCAGAGAGCTCTAAAGAGTTATCGTATTTGATATCTGGGTGTGGTTGGGATATACGCAAGCTTGTGGTTGTACTATAATTAACAATGCCGAATACATGTACAACTGTAACAAGGAACTGTGCAACAGGTCTAGTCTATGCTCCTAGCTATTGTCAGATTGATATCTTGCTAGCATAATAGACCCAGCTACGCAGTTTATCGGTAGAACCATCCAATTACACTACGTACATTGTATGGTAAAACCTCTTCAAAAGTATCAATGTCGGGCTTTACATGATTGTCCGTTTGCAGCTCAATGCAGGATAGAAGTCCGGTTAAAGGGGGTTACATGTAGATCTAATACATGTACTTCTTTCAAAAATGGGTAGAACTGATCAAGTAACTCGATTTTCCATCTGGACCTAAAAGGTTCGACTAAACTGCGTTTATAAAAAGATATGGAAGAATTATATTCGGTCAAAAAGTATAGAATGCACTTTAATTGGCAATCAATATGCTGAAACGTTAAATTGGCACATATTCAGATCTGAGTGTACACTGTTAACCTATGTCCATTTATAGGATCGCTGGAGACAATGATTAAATCCGTCGACCGACATACACCTTTTGAAGCTTCTGAAACAGAGCAGACCCAGATCTGACGGATCCTGTAACAGGGTCTACTCTGTTTGCTTATGGACCTATACAGGTCTGATCATATCGTCTGTGGCACGGTCCAAACTTCTTTTGTTCATACACCTTTCTAAAAATTCAGCAAATAGATACATGTATTCATGATGTCATTTGTTCTCACATGAATATTCACCAGGTGAAGTTTTTTAAGCAAAACAATCAAAGCGCAATAATTATGCTACCAGAATAAACCACAAAGAATATTGAATTTCAACGAAGGAGTTGCACATAAAACAATGAGATTTAAAAGTGGGCGTCGGCGTTTTATTATCCTAATGACAAGTTAATTTACATTTAACGGTGCTCGGCGGTATCTTAACCCTTTCGGCGCCAAATTTCTAATTGTCGTCTGCAATCCAAGTTTGTTAAATAATTCAGTAAAATAAGGAAATAAGTAAATAAATGCAAATTTCAAAGGAATAAAGCACATAAATAGAAATAGAGATTGAGACAAATAGTGAAGTCCCTGATCAAACGCCGCCTTGAAAAGGCGGCGTCTGATCTGGGACTGCACTATTTGTCTTGGTGCATTTATGCGACATTGGCGGTGAAAGGGTTAACGCTACTCGTGACAAGACTCGCATTTGCAAACCGCTCGACTGCAGATGAGACGCCAAGTAACTCGGCGTCTCATTACGATCAAAGATGTTTGTCATTCGGTCGATAGTAAATTGATAAAAAACAACAAAATAACAACAATTAAGCAGGTTAAAAGAAAATATTCAAAAACCTGCAGATGACACGTTTCGTAGCAGGACAATGTTTAGTGTTTATTCAATTGAAACGCTAGAGTAGCTACAGGGCCCGTTGCACTTCTGATAATTTCTGTCATGTGTTTTATGTTCTTTGTAATTTTGCATAAATTATATTTTGCATACAGATCCAGTTTATTCTTTTACTACATAGATACATCTTCTTACGTATTTTCAAACAGAGTAGATCCAGATCTGACGGCTCCTATATGAGCCGTCTGATCGGGTCTGCTTTGTTTGCCTATGATATAATGTAGATCTGGACGAAGGTCAAATGAGCTTTCTGCATTTATTGCGTTTTGTACCAAGCAGCCATCTGCTTTTAAAGACACCTATATGATCTTATTAACGTTTAACGCGATATTAACACCCTTTACACCCCTGCGAACAAAGTAAACCAAGATCAGGGGTCGTCTGATCTATCTTTGTATATTGAACTATGTACAGTAAAACCTCTCTATAACGGCTACTACATTATATTAATTAGTTGGTATTATGGGCAGGTGGCTGCTTAAAGCAAGGTGGGAGTAAAACAGAACGCTCCTATAGGAGCGTTCTGTTTTACTTTCACCTTGCTTTAAGCGGCCACCTGCCTTGAACACAAAATACCTGATGTAATTTAGTGGCCGTTATAGAGAGGTTTTACTGTAGTTCTGATTTTAAAGTTACAGTCGATGTAAAAACAACCTATCTCCATATTCATGTATTATTATAAACTATCAGCTAATAAATAGTCATGATTTCAATGGTTTTTACTTGAAGAATATTCACGTAGTAAAGGATTAAGTGAGTGCTATAGAGTGAGTTTGTTGTACACGTGCATTGCAGACCTACATACATTAACCTGTGTATACCAAAGCCGCATTGTGGTTAATATTATTTTAAAAGCTAATTTTGACAGTTAATGTTCTGTGACCATGCCAGGTTTGCGGTTTTATACATGTATACAGTGTATAAGTTTATTAACCCCTGAAATGCGAGACCCGAGTCTATTGGTATGTTTACAAACAGTGAAGACCCAGATCAGAGGGCTCCTATGAGCCCTCTGACCTGGGTCTGCACTGTTTGTCCTCCGAACTCCTCTAGCAGATTCAAACATTTTTTCTAGTAAATGGACTAAGTTATTAAAAACATTGGTTCCCCATTCGACATTGAGTGTTCAGCATTCCAAGCGTTAAGCTGGCAACCATTAAACTAGGCGACTTCAGGCAATCCATGAAAAAAGGTTGAGGTTTTGGTATCTAGATTCGACTTCTTTCCCCGTCAGACTCGATACTATTTGACATTCAGAATTTAGGTTTGAAAAGAAATAAGGAAAAAAACTTAGGTTTAGAAGAACAGCAGACGGTAATATCAGCAAACGATAAGAATTTAACCTTTTTTGCTACGAAATATTGCCGTCTGCAAAATTAATTGTGTCGTCTGCACAATTTTCGTTGGTTTAATCTCCTGTCATTTGCTTTTAAAAAACCCAACACCCATTACCACAGTAACAAACAGTTTGGATCCTGAAGGGTTTATCGACGTCTCATCTGGAGCCAGACTGTTTGAATCAGCATTCACAGATGCGGCATTGACAGTGAAATAGTTTTAGTGCATATAGGAGTAGTGGGTGTTGATCGATCTTAACCCTTTTTTCAATGTGTACTCAGGTAGGAAAATATGACATCATAGGTATTAATTAACTGAATTTTCATATGCGCTATGAACATAAAATCTTGTCATCATGACCGAAATTGTAGAATCATGAGCAAACAGAACAGATCCTGATCAGCCGTCTGATCTGGGTATTTTCTCTTTGAAAAGGCGTAAAAAGGCGTAGTTATGGAGCAAAGTGTTAAACCATGACTTTTACGGTCAATCAAGTTCTCTTCCGCCCATTCTAATTTGTAAATGTTAGAGAAGTCGTACACATATATACATATACAGTTGAACTTGGATATCTCGAACTCGGATAACTCGAAATTCGGGATAACTCGAACTAAAAGTTCGGTCCTTCCAAAATCTTACAATATAGAATTGCTCCAAAATGTATTACTACGATTATCTAGAAAGACATTTCATAGCTTAATGCAGTTCTACAGTAATGCTGAAAGCTCCCGCAGGAGCTTTCAGCATTACTATAGACCTGTATCAAGCTATGAACTTGAGAAATTGTCCAGATTACAAATCGGATAACTCGAACTTCTGTTATCTCGAACTAATTTATATAGTCCCTTGAAGTTCGAGATATTTAAGTTCAACTGTATTTATAAAAAAAAGGTGGCGTCTGATCTGGGACTGCACTATTTGTATTGGTGCATTTTTGCGACATTAGCATGAAAGGGTTAGAGGTTACGTTTTATCTTTTTGATTGAAACCCCCCCCCCAAAACAACCCATAAATGGAACAGTTTAGATCATGACGAGATGCAGAGTTACTCGGCATCTCATCAGAATCCAAACTGTTTGCACTCCTCATTGGCAGTGACATAGGTACTTTACATAGTTTAGTGTCGTCTGCCTGGAGACAAAAAAAATGTCGTCTGCAGCAGTGGCAATTTTCGTTCCGAGATAATGTCTTAAAATGAACGAAACTATGAAAAAGTTCTGCCTACGCGTCTCCGATTTCGTTGAACTGCACTTCAATAAAAGCTCTCTTAACAGAACACTCATATATAGTAGCACCTGTCTGGTCTGGGTCTACTCTGTTTGTCAAAGCGTGAACACACTTTTATATGAGGGAAAAAATGAGCATTAATCAGACATCTGCCCCAAATAGAGCTCAAAAGCTCGGGTTTTATAGGTTTCAGAAAGCGCCACCTAGTGCAGTTTCAGTTCTGAAAGGATACGTGGGTTGTGGCTGTTTTATGGTATATAGTCGACATCTAGATCTTCAGACGGTATGCAAAGTCTATTAACCCTTCGCTTGCTATTCACGTCAATATATCTACCTGTAAATAGTGAAGACCCAGATGAGACAGCTCCTGCAGGAGCTGTCTCATCAGGGTCTGCACTATTTACAAGTTGATTGTGCAACCAGTGCACTCCACAGCAGTGATTGCACAGTGATATACTTGTACACAGTGAAGATATATATGTAATTATATAACTGGACATGGGTAAAGAAGGAGACATGTATTTTAAAATTCAGCAAGAGAAGGGTTAACTTTTGCACAACGGTTTGAATCCAGCTGTGACGCTTTGTCAGTCAAAATAAAACTGTTTGACACAATGTACATTTAAAAAAAAAGGATTGAAGGGAAACTTTTGAAAAAAGCTAAAGCATGCATTTTTTTTCTTTGCAGACGATATTTACTAGGCAGGCGAAGGGACATATCATAAACCATAAATCGTGGGATGAAAATACATGTACATGTACCATAAATGACATTTAACCCTTACAGAGAGGGAAAACAAGTTACTAATGTCCTTTACAAACAGTGTAGACCCAGATGAGAGGGCTTCTAGGGGAACACTCTCATCAGGACCAGCACTGTTTGTCACACTACACTTTTCACTTTAAAAACTCCTGACTATTCACCTTACGCTTGACCTTTTCGAATTTTGGAATAGTCCATTTGAACATTCAGCGTTGGTAGGGTCAACGTCAATGATAACAGCGCACGCATCCGAACGAGGCAAGGCTAAAGTAACACCCTAGTCATGCTCGCCTGTTTTCATGACACTGTGGCTTAGAGAGACCATTTTCTGGGCTATGCAGACAGTGTATATCCAGACGATTTGCTGCGTCAGAGATATGTGTCTTCGTCCTGTTGTGCATGGCTCCCATAAATCTTTATCAATATTTCAATCATTTATACAAACTTTGATTTACATGAATATTTATTAACTGACATTTTTAATGGGCAAATATACTACAGATTGATTGTCAATTTCAGAATCTGCATAATCAGATTTATATTATTCCACAGGCAAATAGATCAGGGTCCATGCTTATAGAACGTTTAGTTGAGTCTGAGTTCGTTCTCAAGTTTTTGATTGGTCAGATTTGAGCCTTTGGCTCAAATCTGACCAATCAAAAGCTTGAGAACTCAAATCTGACCAATCAAATGCTTGGGAACGAAACTCAGACTCAACTAAAAGCTTTATAAGCATGGACCCAGACCCTGATCAGACGGCTCCTACAGGATCAACTCTGCAAAGTCATCCAAAGGCGTCTATAGATATGAAGTAATGAGTTAAAACGGGACATATGCGATGAGATCCTGTGCGTAGGGCTCCTACATACGCCCTCTTATCTGGCATTGCACGGCAAAAAGACGCTCCTTCAAATGATATAAAAAATGATTGCACAAGGGCACTTAAGAACCGTATGTACGGGGTCTATATATACAAATGCCCTTAAATGCCCCAAAACATGTTGAGTTCCCACCGCTTTTATCCTTGTCACTGATTCTTATGGATATTATGTAGTAAAACCCCTCTAATGCGACCACCAAAAAGTGGTCTTAGTCTGGGCCTTCAACTCATTCCCTAATATTGGCACCTTTTGACCAATGGACTCATATTGACGCCTTTTGGCTCCTCTGTAAAAGTCACATTTTGAGACAATTGTGACGAACAGAGCTCTATTTATCACAATGGTTTCAAATCTACAATTCTAAAAGTTTCTTTTTTTCTAGCAAATGCTATGTTTCAATACAAAGAGGCAGTATCTAACTTAGGATATGAGGGAACGGGTGAAGGCATGTGGTAGCTTAATGCAGGGCGAAAGCTATGCACAGAGCTCCCGCTGTGTTGCATAGTTAATCAGATAATCGCCACTGGCAGCGGTTCAAGAGCTCAATGCAAAAGGTGTCCTAGATAGAGTTTAAATGTTACAGACGGGTTCTCTTCTTTTATATCAGTTTAACCATATCATATTAAAATACAGAGAATTAAGTCCTTGACGTCATGGGTTCAGGGTCAAGACAGTTAAATTATAGCGTCCCTCCATTTACTTGATAACCCTTAGGTTAACCTTTGAATGTGGGAAATAATGTGCTGGCAGTTGTAAACAATGTCTATCCGATTTGACGGCTCCTTAACCCATTCCTTCAAATAAACGCCTTTGCAAACAGAGTAGACCCAGATCAGACGGCTCCTATAGGAGCCGTCTGATCAGTGTCTGCTCTGGTTGCTTGTGGTATAATACAGATCTGATTCTACTGTTTCTGATTGAGCAAACATGTCTTGAGCTTGTGCCATTATGAAAAATAATCTAACTGATATTAATGATGTCATTGTTCCTTACATGAATATTGAACAGGGAAAGGGATAAGGAGCTCCACTGACTAGGGTCTGCACTGTTTGTCTGGTGCACATGTTTTCCTTTAGCATTCTATATGGACTCTAAATAGTTCAACGCTGATGGGCCCGTTTTTATTTTGTTCAGCACCTATACCTGACAGAGACGCCTTTGCATACATAGATGACCCAGATCAGACAGCTCCTATATACGTGAGGATCTGCTCTGTTCGCTTATGTATAATATAGATATTATTCTATACAGTTTGTGCATAGTGTCACACTATCATGATCCAGCTAGTTGAATATTTCTTTCTTATAACAGTTTGTATCAGGATCAGGACGTATATACATATCAAATGATGTAATGGCATTGGGGTGTTGTTTAACTGTTTAGCTCTTTGCATGTTAAGTGATTGTCGCCTGCAAATACTTGTCGTCTATCACACTTATAGATCTAGTATTCAGTTAACCCTTTCCTCCATAAATACGCCTTTCTACGCCTCTGTAAAAATCACCTATTGAAAGCAGTGTGATGAATGCAGCAAGATTTGGCTGAGAACTAAGAGATGATATATACATGTATTTGTACGCATCTTATCTAACGGAACACAATGCCTTCGCCGCCAGTGTGCTAGTTGTGAGCACTCGTATTGCCACTCTAAGGGTTGCTATACCCTTTAAATCCTACGGACAAACGTGTGAAAAGCTTTGCAGGCAGTTAGGATCCAACTGAGACTAATGATTACTTAGCGTTTCTTCAAATTCAAAACTGGATGGCAATTTGACACTGGTTTTTTTCTGCAAAGATTTCATGAAAAGAGTACTTTGGCGATTGAATCAGACGTCGGTCTAGCAGATTAAGGTAACTTATCTCTGAAAGGGTTAATGTAAACAGATCTGTTTTATCCAAACCGAAAAGGTATTTCCGGTGGCAAATTGGGGTCATATCTAGGGTTACGCGTGGTTTCTACCGAAATAACCCAGATTACAAATATACATGAACATATTGCTCTGTGTTTTTCACCCCTTACTCCATATCTACACATGTAACGCCTTATAGAAACAGAGTACATGTAGAACTACATCATGCAGCTACTGTAGGTGTCGTTTAATCAGGATCTACTGTCTGCAAATGCGTAAAAATGCATATTTATAGAGGAAATATAGGAGCCACCTGATTATGGTCTGCTCTGCTTGCTATTAGAATTTGACAGATTTGTTTCTTTAGTTTCTAAACTGAGTACAATGTCCCACCTTCCATATTTCATTTTATAACTATTTTGCCCATTACTATTTATTAGGTATTGAAATTTGGAATAAACATAGAACAGGGAAACGGTTGATAATGCCATTATGAATAGTGAAACTTTCGACTATGACAGAAACGTAGAACAACTCCGTCATGATCTAGTACAGTTGAACTTCGATAAGTCGAACTTCAAGGGACCGTACAAATTAGTTCGAGATAACAGATGTTTGAGTCATCCGATTTCTAATCTGAACGATTTGTCAAGACCACAGCTTAATACAGGTCTAAAGTAATGCTGAAAGCTCCTGTAGGAGCTTTCAACATTACTTTAGACCTGTATTAAGCTGCCTCGTGTGTTTCTAGATATCTGTAGCGATACATTTTAGAGCAATTCTGTAGTGTTAGTTTTGGAAGGACTGAATTTTTTCTTCGGGTTAACCCAAAGTTCGAGTTATCCGAGTTCGAGATATCGAAGTTCAACTGTATGTCATTTCATAACCAAACAGGACAGACCCTGATCAGACAGCTTCTACCGAAATCGTCTTGCGCGAGTCTACTCTGAAAAAGCGTTAAGGCGTTTGTATTTTATGCAGTGATTGGACACAAATTGTACCTACATGTACTAGGATATACGACAATAATCTTATAGATGTCACATAAATACTATCTAAATTTAGGAGATATAACGAGACTCTAACGCACTGGTTGGCTTCACTGCAACATTAAAACCAATACAAAGACTAGTTCATGTAGTGTGGAAGGACCGTTTCTAATGTTACTGACTGATGTTCAGCGAGAAGCAGAAGGAGGGGAGGAAGTGTGCATGAATGAGAGAGAGAGAGAGAGAGAGAGAGAGAGAGAGAGAGAGAGAGAGAGAGAGAAGTACCAGATTGACTGTGCTATACAACACAAGAATGATGAGGCGGCGTGCAACATTGACGGCTATGTGATGTGTGATCTTAATGGCTAGGTGATGTATGTTATCTCGTGACAGTGTTGAATTAGAGCAAATTGCTATTTCCGGTGAATTCCAAAGCCTTGGCGTGACAATTTTGAGTTATAAGTGGCTCATCTCCAATTTCTTTTGAACGTCCGACTATACTGTTGAATAGAAATTTAATGCAATTCATGTTAATTGAATACCCGCTATAAACTGGATCCATTTCGCGTATCGTTTGGTAACTTTAGCAGACCTGTAGATACGAAGGATATTCAAAGAATATTAACCATTTCCCTGTTCAGTATTCAGTATAATAATGACATCATGAAACTTTTTTTGAATTTATTTTGCTTTGACAAGGCTGTAGAATATCAGATCTATATCATGTCAACAGCAAATAGAGCAGACCCTGATCAGACGACTCCTATAGGAGCCGTCAGATCTGGGTCTAGGGGCCGTCTGATCTAGGTCTACTATGTTTGCAAAGGAGTAGAAAAGCTTATATATATGGAGTAAAGGCTTAAAATACTTTCATATTTCTCCATCAAACCATATCTTGCTACACAACTCAAAAGAATCACCTTTTCCAGCAAGACAGAATTTGACGGAGAAATATCTACATGTACATGTATTTATCTTTTATGACGTCTCTTACGTATTGCATGCTCTGTAAGATCGAAATTGGTAATTTCAGTAACTTCTTATGGGATTAGTTTTCAACTCTTCGAATGATAAACAGTCGTCTGCAAATAACCACGTCTGCTATGACGTCACTTATCTCCTTTTCGAAACTAAAGTCAGCCTCAAACAGTGTTCCGCATGAGCCGTCAATGTGCTCTCCGGGTCGACGTCTCAACTGGACCCAACCCCCAGGGCCATGTTATACTGTTTTATCATATTTTCACCTGCAGCGTGTAAAAAGTTGGCCAGACTTCACCACACCTGTTGGATGCGGTTAGCTCGTACTATACTAACCCTTTCCCTGTTCTATACATGTACTTATTCCAAATTCCAATACCTAGGTGGAACATTGCAGCCGTTTTAGAAACCAAAGAAATAGGTCTATCAAATTCCACAAGCAAACAGAGCAGACTCTGATCTGACGGTCCCTATAGGAGCCGTCTGATGTATGTCTAGACTCTACTCTGTTTGCATATGTGCGAAAACACGTCTATGTGAATGAAAAGGTTAACATGATTAATCAAATGCCTTCTGTTCTTCTCTGTACAACTTATCGTCTTTTCCCAGTCGTCAATTTCTTCATCAAACCCACAGCTAGCCAAACAGTTTGGCTCCAGATGAGATGCCGAGTTACTCGGCGTCTCATCTGGACCCAAACCGTTTGCAAAGACTGTCAAAGATTCGTCTACAGTTTGCTAAACGTTTATATCAAGCAAGAAACCACAGACCGCGGTATTTTCACCTATCCCGTGTCAGGTTTTTTTCCACCTCCGACCACTGCGGGATTACTGTTGCGGTCAGGTCTGATCCCACTGCGTTGGAGTCAATTATGTAAGATTGTCACGAATTTCTATGACTGGTATTGTTATCTAAATAATGTCAATCCGAAATCCTACCATCCTAAACTCTTTCACTGCTAATGGTGATTACATGTATTACCTACAAACAGTTTGGATCCAGGAGAGTAACTCGGCGTCTCATCAGGATCGAAACGGTTAGCTACTTTGATAATGGTTTTGAAAGGTGAAGGTAGTTTTTATAGTAAACGACAAAACATGACAGTTAACTATATATTTTCAGAAACAATTTCATTAGAATAGTATGTGATAGACGTCAAATTTGTAAGCGTGTGTCAATTTCAGTAGGTCACGAGAGAAAAAGGCAGTGACAGGCTCCTGAACAAGTCTTCTTTCTTGCTGTTTTCTTTAACCTTAATGTGCGGAAATCGAGTACATTATATCTTTGTGCACATGGTAGACCCAAATCAAAGGACCCCTGAGAGAGTCCCCTTGTTTATAATCTGCACTGTAGTCATATTTTTTTTCAGCCATAATTTTTTATACAAATTTTTATAAACTAATATCAGAAAGGGGGAAGTTTAAATTATTCAGTAGATAAGGATTAAGGTTTGTTCTGTTTTTATTTCAGGGAATGTCATGTGCGGATTATCCACTTTTCCACTTTGCATGTTGTTTCCATTTTTCTGAAATGTATAGTCAAAATTCTCTGTATCGACCACTTAACCCATTCCCTTATATTGACGACCTTTTGTAAAATTCACTTTGTGAAACCATCGTGATAAATAGAGCATTTGCTCCTATAGGAGCAAATGCTCTATTTATCACAATGGTTTCAAACTACAAAATTCTAAATTTTTCCTTTTCTCTAGTTAATGCTCCTTTTCGGTAGATTTATTCAAAACGGTTTGATCTAAAAATAGCCTATGAGATAATGGGTTAACAGATAACCATGGAGCTGTGTAAGAGCGGTTGGTTGCTTAATGCAGTTCGAAAGTAATACAGAAAAATCCTTGCGGGAGCTTTCTGCATTACTTTTGTCATGCATTAAGCAACCACCTGTCCGAAAACCCTTGAGGTTGACATCTTTTGAGTGGGTGTTGAGGTATGACCGTATGTTTTCCATGAATATTGATGTGGTTTCATGCATCATTTGTGCACTCCCTATTATCGATAGACAGCACTTAACCGCTTCAGTGTGGGAAATAAGTCACTAATGTCTTTTGCAAACAATGTAGATCAAGATGAGAGGGTTCGCACTGAAGCCCTCTCATCAGGGTATGTACATGTACTGTTTGTCATGTTATACTTAAAGTCTTTATTCAGCTCTGAATATTCAAGGTAAGCATGGTCTGTTTGAACTTTGGAATAATTCATTTGGAAAATCAGTGTTGAGAGGGTTAACCTGCCAATCAGATACGGATGTCATTTGAAAAAAACAAAAACAATCTGGATCAAATATGTGTAATCAGGATCCACTCTATGAAAACAGTTTGGATCAAGAGGTTCACGTCAGATTAGGATCCAAACACAGCATGACCAGAAGCCAAGAACAAGAACAGACACTAGGGGAGCCAGGATACGCGTACAGTGTAGCATATAATAACAGGATCAAAACATCAAAACAGTCCATTTCATATCATGATCAGGGTTACGTATCTCAACAAACAGGAACACTACCATTTCCCCTCAAACCGATATCTACTCTCAGTGTTAACCGTCCCGTCCACCTACTAAGCCCGGCCTGGCTGTCAGTTGAAAACAGTTTGATCCAAATCAGTATGCGATGAATGGATTTGCGTGGGAAATATGAAGCAATAAAGAACAAAACATAAAGTATATCAGATCACGGGAGGGGTCCGATATGAGCTCTCTGATCTGGGTCTACATTGTCGGTTATGAGTAAGGGACACTACGCACCCATGGGTTTAACCCAAGTATGAAAAGTTAAAAAACCCTACAAAAGAACTTCATCAACAATAACGGAGATAGGATCAGACCAGGAACGAAACTGCTCACTCGTGTCCACATTACAATGACAAGTGTATCTTTTATACGTCATGCATATTCACGAGTTTCGTTATGCATTAAATTGTCACCTGACTAAACCTACAGCCCCATGAATATGCATGTAAGAAATACATGTAGCACGTGAACACACTATTGTTTGGCTGTGACAGAATCTGTAGAATCAAATTTATTTTTTATTTCATAAGCAAACCGAGCAGACCCTGATCCGACGGCCCCTACATATGCAAACGTGTTAAAAGACGTACAGTAAACCCGCTCTAATGCGACCACCAAAAAAAGGCATAATTCACAGGGGCAAAGGCAGGTGTTAGCTTAATGCATAACTTGCTTCCTGCATTTAGCAACCACCGGCTTATGAAGACAGTCATGTGTGTTTATTAAGTGGTCGCATTAGGGGGGGGGGGGGGGAGGGGTACTATATCTATGAAGTAAATGGTCTTAAAATTGAACAACATCCGCTTATCTGTAGTTTCCTTGATATACAATGGGATGATAACAGCGATATATTTAGATTAGCCGGAGGATTAGTCATAGTCACCGTGCCAATAAACTACAACTAAACCCGTGAATGCTAAAAGTAGAATAGCCCATCGCCAATTAACAATCGAGTCCATTCAGTAGGAGAGGGTATCATTTGAAAGAGGAGTCTGAAAATCAAACAGTGCGGACCCTAATCAGGAGGGTCCTCTAGGAACCCTCTGATTTGGGTCTACACTGTTTGCAGATGCCAGTAAACTGGTTTTCCGCCTTCAAAGGGCCCCAACAGCCATGATAAAACCTATTTTCATTTACAACACCTGTGTAAATCACTTTGTCAAAATAAATACCAAAATATATTAACTTAAGTAAATACAGATTGGTCTCTCGAACAGTGACCTCCGTTCTGACATATTGGTCATCTTAAACATGTTTACAGTGATCATGCCCACAATTTCATGAGTGGACATGTGGTTCGATTTTGTTCTAAAAGACTGTACACTCTATCTAATTATGACCAATGTCTTAAAGACAGGTGGTAGCTTCGTGTATGTAGGAAGCTACAGAAAGTTATGCAGAAAGTTACCAATTGAGTATGACCCATTTTACAGAGGTAGGTCAGGTCATGTATACATTATGTTAGGAAATATGTAACCCTTTACTCTACAGAGACACCTCTTGGCACCTTTGCAAACAGAATACAGTAAAAACTCTCCAAACCGGAATTCTAGTAGCGGGGAATTTAGATACGTTTAAGCAGGTGGCTGCTTAATACTGGGTGAACGTCACGCAGAAAGCTCCTAGAGGAGCTCCTAGAGGAACTTTCTGCGTGACTGTCACTCTGCATTAAGCTGTCACCTGCCACCAAGACCGATATGCATACTGAAGTCAACGTCCGGTTTAACTATTTCGCTGCCAATGGCGGATCTGTGATTACCTATGCAAACAGTTTGGATCCAGATGAGACGCCGAGTAACTTTTTAAATAAAAATGAAGAAAATCAAAAAAATGAAAATTTGTAGCAGACGACAAAGTTAGCAGACGACAGAGTTTGGCAGCGAAAGGGTTAAAGGGGGTTTACTGTACAATCAACTCAGAGGGCCCTGTAGGAGACGTGTGATCAGGGTCTGTTCTGATAGCTTATGCAATAAAATACATGTATAGATCTATTTCGACAGGTCCTGTCATGGTAAACACTCCCTTGTATACTGTTGACGTGACGTCATTATAGAACTTCAGATAAGTAATATTCAGTTATTACTTCTGACATGAATTAATATTCATGGCGTAAAGGGGTTAAAATGTTTTAGAACATGACAAAACTTAGTTCCACCAACCTTGCTGCAGCTGTTATATTTCGGTGGCGGGGCTAACGTGAAGAAGGGTGGAATATCGTTCTGTCCCACGCACAAATCTGGGCAATGGCACTCGAACTCAGCAAAGCCGCCTGGAAAACAAAAACAACAAAATTTGTATTAGCACCGTAATGTTGAGAATATACAAAATAAATATCAATCTTATAGTGTAATCCAGTGTTATCCCATTACCTGAAAAAATCAGGTTATAAATATCCATAATGGTGCCATTATTACTTACATGAATATTCATGAGATAAAGGGTTAAGCAACCATCTGTTCGTATAGTCCCAATGCTTATTATTTAACCCTTTACTCCATGAATATTCATGTAAAAAATAAAGACATAATGAATATTGATTGATTAGTTGTTATAATAGCTCATGGACACGAGAATATTTGGTCGTGACAGAAAATACATAATCATATCTATATTATATCACAACTTCACAAGCAATCAGAGCAGACCCTGATCAGACTGAGCCGTCTGATCTGGGTCTACTCTGTTCGCAAAGGCATAGAAAGGCGTATTTATGGAGTAACGTGTTAACCCATTACCTCATAGGCTATATTAGATACAGCCTCTTTGAATAAATCTACCGAAAAGGAGCATTACCTAGAGAAAAGGAAAATCTTAGAATTTTGTAGTTTGAAACCATTGTGATAAATAGAGCATTTGCTCCTATAGGAGCAAATGCTCTATTTATCACAATGGTTTCACAAAGTGACTTTTACGGAGTCGTCAAAAGACGTCAATATGAGGGAATGGGTTAAGATGTGGCTTTAGAGAGGTTTTACTGCCTTACAAACAGAGATCCAACCAACACATGAACTGAAAGGCGTTTTGACATTTGCAAAGCATCTGGTGAATGCAGTAAAACTGAAATAAAAAAGGAAGCTCGTATTAGCTTTTTAAGAGGGGGATGCGCACGTCCGTCAGGCTCGCTAATTAAATCTTCTATGATAAAGCGTCACATCCGCTTTTTAACACCCCCCCCCCCCGCAATCTGCAACGTGACTCATATTTGCAAACAGCTTGGATCCAAATGAGACGCCGAGTAACTCGGCGGCTCATCAGGATCCAAGCTGTTTGAGACTCGGTCAACAGTTTCTCCAAATCTTGAACGAATCAGAAGAAGTCGCCAAAATTACACCAGGTCCACATTTGAGCAGACAGTATTTTATTCACAGCGGAGTGAAGGTTAAATATGGGGCTTCTGCAGCAGGAACAAGTATTTCCCCCTTTACGCCAAAAACTCCCGGTGTACAAACGAAATAATTGCCAATTGGGGGATAATTCAACTAATTTGCACCATATCCGCTTCATTGAAAAAGGATTTGGCGTGGCTGTACCGGAAATAGGCTGAAATGGCTTTTTTCCAATTACATCGACCGACTTTTCAAGGTGTGCAAAAATAGTATTTATTTACACTGAAAGCTCCACACATGCATGCACGCTAGAGGAGAAATAGGAATGTGTGTTGCTCTGTCTATCATTTTAAATCGTATTTAAGCAACGGTGTCAATGTATTTGCAAGAGAAGGCCAAACATTTTATAAAATGAATATAGGTATACTAGGTTATCTGATCATAATATTTGCTGAAATCAGGAGCTCGGGGAGGAGTTTACCCGAGGAGATAAATATTTACAGATAAATAATTCTCAATCAACGACTGTTAATAAGCCTTCTCCTTCCCGCTCCTCTCAACGTCATCACGCCCAGCAAACCCAAACAAAAACATTTACCTGGACCCGAGGTTATCATACTTCTGAATTTTGCGTTTGAGCTCATTTTCAAGTACTTGATAACTCAAGATTTTGCTCAAAACCTGATGCATGAGAATAAATTTGAACTCAAGCAAAAATATGTCATAACCTTTGGGCCAGTTTTTTCTCAACCGTCTCCACACTTATGAACGGAAATCAGAAGAAAAAAAATGCAGTGCCAAAGAGTGTTGGGACAATCACCTCTCCTTCCTCACAAAATCTCACGCCTCAACAATACTAAATTGCCTGAATTGGCTTCACAAAGAAACATCAAGGTAGCAGGTCTGGAGAAGTCGTAAAAGAGCAGCGTAGTAAAGATAGCAGGAATCCTACTTTATCTGCTCATTTCCGGTCCGTGAGTATCTAACCCACAGGTAAACACTTCTAACATTAACCCTTTACCCGTTCTATACTTATTCTAAATTTCAATACCTACTGAATATTCATGGGCAAATTAGTTATAATGAAATAAGGAAGGTAAAACATTGTAGCCATTTTAGAAACTAAAGAAACAGATCCATCAAATTCCATTAGCAAATAGAGCAGACCCTGATCGGATGGCTCCTATAGGAACCGTCTGATCTGGGTCTACTCTGTTTGCAGATGCGTGAAACTTCGTTTATATGAGGGAAAGGGTTAACCCTTTACCTGTTCAGTACTCATGTTGGAAAATATATCTATAAGCGGACTTTTCATAACGTACGGTAATATTTTCAAGGGATTGTTTTGCTCTGACAAAAAACTTAGATTATGATCTATATCATGTCATAAGCAAACATGATATGACCTTTCGGTGTTACTTTTGACCTGCATTAAGCTACCATCTGTTTTACAGACCCATAACTAGACTTCTTTTTGATGACCGCTGAAGACAGGTTCTATTGTACACAACTCGCACAGATCAATGGGGTCCTACATGCAGCTTCTTACAGCTACCTGCACTTCTGAGAATCGCTCGATTGCCCATTTACCAGGAACTAAAACAATTGACTGGATACTGCTCAGCTGCTTCACCTGGCTCCGAACAGCCTCGAAACTCTTTGCCAATGCATGAGCGATATTTTCTACTTTTCAGAGAAATGATGAAATCTCCAGATTCTGGCGTACCTTCTGAATGAAAGCGGAAGAGAGGCTCGCTATCTGAGTGTTATTGATAATAACAGTTTTACAACCGATATAGCGGTCGGTGCGCGTCTGTCGGGACTACTTTTCCTCAGGCAGACTCCATTCACAAAATATCGGCAGAACAAGGCAGCTAGTGCAGGGTATCGGGAAATTGGTTCGTGAATGAAGCATAATCTGAATGGAGAAGGAAATCGATGTTGTGGTGAAATGAACTCCGTACGTCCAAAATTAAGTCCACATGTTCCCACGACCTCGATTCCGATATCAAGGTCTCATTGCATCGTTAGGGGAGTGTTTGTAGAATTTTGCTTGGTATTGGCTTGTAAAAAGTAACGTGTTCCATTTCTTTGAATATTTATAAAACTGGGGACATTACCAGGTAGACGTTGATGAGAAGTCTCCACCAAATGTAGCCTCAGAGAAGTTACAGTAATAAACCGTTTTTAAGCAAACAGCAATTGATTGATAAAAAAGTCTTCTACCACAGGCGAGTGCTTAATCACTTCATACAGGGCAAATGCAACGGGGAAAGTTCCAAAAGGATCGTTCTGCATTACTTTCGCATTACCACCTGTCATAAAGACCAAAGCTATACTTCTGTTAATGGTAACTTCTTCAGCGTTTATTTGATGATTTCTTTGTGATATGCTTCTTTTTAATTTAGCATACAAACAAATGATTGATGTAAGTACTTAAAAACGTGTTGCAAGTTGGGACTGTCACTTTGACACTTTCCTTCAAATAAACGCCTTTTCAAGCCTTGCAAACAGAGTATACCAAGATCAGACAGTTACAACTGCAGTTTACCTGTGTGATTATAAAATTATAATACAACTGACTCTACAGGTTTTTACACTATGTAGATATGCCATTATATTCAGCTTATGTATATTCATGATGCGTTATTACGTACATAGATATTCAACAGATAAAGAGATCACAGGGATCACCTGTCCTTCTGAGATAATTTTCCCTTGGTGTTATTTCGTGTTTGTTTACTACAATACCGGAAGTCACTGTCACGCAATACCGTGCAATGTACAAGCTATATTCGCCTCAGGAGCAAAACATAACATCCTTAATAAATAACGAAAAAAAAAACAACTTCCCAAAGCGTAGAAATAAATTACCCTAAGTATTAGGACAAACTTAGGCAAATAATGCAGATCTAGACCAAACGGTTCCTGAAGGAGCTGTTTGATCAGGGTCTACATTAGGTGTAGGCTAAATGCCTTTAGTTTTACTTGAAAAAAGAAGAATTTGGGTACCCGAATACCTAACGGTATTTAGGGTAGATCTACATTCAGAACAGTTTCCCCTATTTTCTTCCCCTTTTACTGAACCACTTCAATATACAAATGCCACTAAGATAAACCCCCTCTAATACGACCACCAAAAATACTAAGCCCGGGTCTTTAAAACAGGTGGTAGCTTAATGCAGGATGAAAGTTACGCAGAAAGCTCCCCATAGGAGCTTTCTGCAAAACTTTCGTCCTGCATTAAGCTACTGTTTGATTAACAGACATCTGTATTTATTTATAACGTGGTTGCGGTAGAATGGGGTTTACTGTACTTGCATCTATCGAAGTCTGAACGTCAACCAACAAAGATAGTGACGTCAATCAGCAAAGATAGTGACGTCAATCAGCAAAGATAGTCACGTCAATCAGCGAGGATCTGAACCAGTAAGTCTATGTGTGACCCGGATCCAAACACTTTTCTAATCCAGTTATTTTTCAATGGCAAAACTCGTATATCTCTAATGAGAGTCGGTATATGTGCAGTAAGTGACTTAACCCTTTCCCTGTTCTATGTTTATTCTAAATTGAAACACCTACAGATTAATCATGGACACACTAGCTATAATGAAATGTGGAAGGTGGAACATTGTAGCCATTTTAGAAAGTAGAGAAACAGATACACATGTATATCAAATTCTATTAGCAAACGGAGCATACCCTGATCAGACGGCTCCTATAGGAGCCGTCTGATCTGGGTCTACTCTGTTTGCAGATGCGCGAGAACACGTTGATATGAGGGAAAGGGTTAAATCCATTACCTAATGAATAGTTTAATGTAAGAATTAATAACATCATGGATATGTATTAACTGAATTTTCATTATTGTATCTGAATACAGGTGTTGCCATGACAGAAACAGTAGAAGCAGATGTATAAACAGAGCAGGTCCTCGTCAGACGGGTTCTGATTTTGTAGGATCTGATCTTCTCTGTTTGCAAATGTGTCAAAAGGGGATCTCTAATAAAGTTTACAATATGTAAAAAGTGCGTGTCTCTTTAGATGCAGAAGTTGTTCAACGCAAATACCGTGGGAGCTTGCTGCTAACTTAGCCCTGCATTAAGCTGCCGTCAGCCTAAAACATACAGAATTAGACATTTTGAGTGCCCGTTCTAGTCAGTTTTTATTGCTTCTTTTTATGAGTCCATGTTCGTGCTAGAGTAAATATGTCAGCAAAAATGATAGACACTGACAGGAATTGAAATCAATGACATGGGATAAAATCTACTACATGTAGTAGGTTAAATGTTCCTTGTTCTGATAAGTTGTTTCTTTATAATACGATAGAGACAGAAAGAGAAGAAAAGTTGTGTTTGTGTAATTGTGTGTGTTTGGGGTGGGGTGGGGGTGCACAGGTAGACAGAATTACCGGGAGTGGCGGTGAGAAACTATTCGTAATTAAGAATTTTAACCGTACCGCAAGTTTCTTGCAGAATAGCGCGCAAAAAAATCTCAACATTTATGTTACCTAGTAACGGAAAATACTGCGTGGGTGTAATGAATGAAGCACTTCGAATTACACGCCTTGAGGCGGAAAACTATAGTGGCTTCACTATGTTGGTTTACTGAACCCTTTCCCTCACAGAGACATCTATTGGCAGTTTTGCAAACAGAGTAGACCCGAGAAATAAGAAGTTTGGATTTTTAAATGCGTCTGATAGCTACAGCTTTGAGCGTACATGTACATCAATCCACGTATGTATTTATAGCTTATCTTGTACGAATGTCTCAGACTCAATGTAGTTTCTTCCATTTCTTTTTGAAAAAGACTTGATCAGAGTATGAACCATTTTCAATCCAACATGTACAAGTACCCCAATGCCGATTTGGACGAATTGTAACGTTTTGCAAACAAAGTAGATTCAGATCAGACGGTTTCTGCAGGGCCCATGCTTATAAAACTTTTAGTTGAGTCTGAGTTCGTTCTCAAGTTTTTGATTGGTCAGATTTGAGCCTTTGGCTCAAATCTGACCAATCAAAAGCTTGAGAACTCAAATCTGACCAATCAAAAGCTTGAGAACGAACTCAGACTCAACTAAAAAGCTTTATAAGCATGGACCCAGATCTGGGTCTACTGTTTGCTCATGGACTTACATAGGTATGATTTTACAGTTTCTGCCACGACCACATATTCCTGTGTCCACTATGTCATTATACAAAATCAGCTGATCAATAGGCCTATTCATTGAGTCATTCTTTTTACATTAATATGTATATATATCTATGACCTAAAGGGTTAATTATAAGTTCCTAACACGGTCGTTGCCAAAATTATTCACAAGACTTGAGTAATCGATTTTAATCTATTCCATTCAGGTCCCGAAGTTAACAATAAAAAAGTGAACCTTCTTTGTCGCCTAACACCGAAAAGATTTACTGGATTGAAGCCTAATAACGACATTGGCGTATTCGTGACGTCATTGCTAACAGTTTGAATCCAGATAAGACGTGTCTAGCCAGGAGTCAAAGTCTTCCAAATTCAAGTCCTAGTTCTTCAATTATCTGTTTAACCCCTTTCCCTGTTCTATATTCATTCCAAATTCCAATACCTACTGAATATTCATGGACAAACTAGTTATATTTATGAAATATGGAAACATTGTAGCCATTTTAGAAGCTAAATAAACAGATCAAATTCCCTTAGAAAACAGAGCAGACTCTGGCCAGGAGGCGTCTGATCTGTGTCAACTCTCAGTACTGTCTGCAGATACGTAAAAAGGCGTTTACATGAATGAAAAGTTTAAAACAGAATAAGCAGGCAACAATAAGCTGGTTTATATCTAATATCTTCAATGGTTTTGGCACGCTAGATACACTGTGTTTATCGTAGTTATTTCCCCACTGACACATTGATCTGATTGTGGCATAAACAAGGTTAACCTTTAACATGTCGTCTGCTTATCACACTATTGTCGTCTGCTTTTTTTCCACACTATTGTCGTCTGATTTTCTGACGCTATTGTCGTCTTCTTTTTTTCCACGATGTTTAATTCGTGTGCAAAAAAATATCAGTTTCAAAGAGACATAGTTGTATAAAATCAGATTCCGCGGATGCTCAGAATTTTCCCTAGATTGTACTTGTCATTTCTTCACCAAACCCTGCTAAGGCAACTCTTTGAGACAATTCCAAAGAATTGCCAATTCATGGGATTTGGTGGAGAAATAAAGCAGCTATTCTTAAATAGCTATAAAACTGTACACTTAAAAATGCTTTAATTTACGCGACTTATTTATTCCTCTGGGTATAGTTTCAGCACTAGGACTATCTCTCGGACTAGGCTGTTGTTGGTCTAACGTATTAAATATCCCGTTCAACATTAGCCCTTTGCCTGTTGAATATTCATAAAAATAATAATGACATCATGAATATTTATCAGCTGTTTTTGTTTTATAATTGCATAATGTAAACATGATGTTTTGGTATTTGTAGAAACTGTAGATTCAGAGTTATTAAAATTTTACGAGCAAACAGAAACAGACCCTGATCACGCAATTTCTACAGGAGCCGTCTGATGTGGGTCTAATCTGTTTGCAAAGGCGTGAAAAATGATTTACGTGTATATGATGGAAAGTATTAACCCATTTGTTCAAACGATCCCATATATGGGACACATGCAAACATTGTAGACTCTGATCAGACGCCGCATAGTGCGGCGTCTGATCAGAGTCTACACTGTTTGCTGATAGGAAATTCAATATAAAACAAAAGGAAATTGAAAATTTAGGCCAGACACACCTTAGATAAAGAATTGATTAATCAAATATATAATCATGGAAGAATCCACTGGGCGTAAGTAACTTTCGTCTGCAAAACTTGTCGCCTGTTTCAATTCTTTAATAACCATAAATCTCCATGCACTTTCTTTCTTCAAAAGAGCAAACTGATGCGTAAATTGAAACATTTTCAAGATTAACTTTAATTCTCTACCGAACTCTATGTTGTGACCAGTCTTTAGAATCGTCTCGAAGAGACGATTCTAAAGAGTGGTCACAATATAGGATTTGGTGGAGGAATGACGATTTTAGTACAATATGTACTTGAGTACGCACATATCTGTTGCTCGGGCAAGTGAGATTGTCAAACACTTTAGATCCTCATGAAATGCCGAAATTACTCGGCGTCTCATGTAGACAAATACTGTTTGAAAAAGTCCAATGTGATAGAAAGGTCATAGAAATAGTCCAATGTGATAGAAAGGTCATAGAAATAGTCCAATGTGATAAAAAGTTGAGCCAGACATGTTCTAAATAATTGCAAAGAATTTGAATGACAAACGGTGCTGATCCTGATAAGATGTTTTCGATTTGGGTCTACACTATTTGCAAATGCCAGTACACTCGCTACCCTCATTCAAATAGCTGGGGTCTTTTACACTGGGGTTATCTGCCGTCCTGGGGACTAGACTAGTTTTTTTTTCTTTTTTTCCTTTGAAATAGGTAAACTCCAGATCAGATTGAAGCAACAAGATTTGATAAATCTATGACGGACTACTTTATACAACGAATTACCAATGTAATAGCAATTATTCAGGGAGTCTATAGAAGACAGAGGAGCGAAGATCTTATCTTTAAAATGCTACTGACGAATATATGACTATACAGTAAAACCCCGCTAATACGACCAGCAAAAAAGGGCATAATTCTGGGTGTCAGAGGCAGGTGGTTGCTTAATGCAGTACGAAAGTTATGCAGAAAGCTCCTGTAGGAGCTTTCTGCATAACTTTCGTGCTGCATTAAGCAACCACCTGCTTTAAACGACACCAGTGGCTGTTTATTAAGTGGTCGCATTAGCGGGGTTTCACTGTATTTGCAAACAGTTTTATCAGACGACAAAATTGGCCGCACAAACTAAAGGTTCATTTTAGTGTAGGTAATAGTACGTGTAAATAAACACTAGGGTGGACTACTCAAAGAGATTTAGTCGCAGTAGGGGAGATCTCTACGATGACTATTTAATTTCTGAAAGCGCGCTGAGCCATGGTCGTTTGCTCAAAATGTCAACCACTTCTGTTTTAAAATATGCGTTCTATTTCTGTCTCTATGTAATTACTATAAGTGTGCAAAACAGTTTTGAACCTGATAAGACTTCGAGTTTACCCAGTGTCTCACCTGGATCTAAACTGTTTGCGAAGATCATAAAAATACACGCTAACCACGCGCTCAAGGCTAGTTTCTTAACTACTTGCATGCCAGTGGCGAAAACGTGATTACCTGTGCAAAGAGTTTGGATCCAGATGAGACACTGCATAATGAGGCGTCTCATCAGGCTCCAAACTGTTTGACGCTGTAACCATATTTTTGCAAAAGAAGCGAGAGAAATTTTATTTAAAAATGGAAGCAGACGACAATTGTTGTAGACGAAGAATGACTTAGCGTGCAAAGAGTTAAAAAGACGAAGGTTTAATTCATAAAAGTATCATTATAGCCTAGTGGGGGAGTCACCAGCCACGACCGTTGACCTTGTAAGTGACATGAACGACGTACAAGATATATCTTCGGCAATTGAGCGCAAATTGATAGACAGTGGCTTGTAGTATGACCCCAGATCCCACTAAGTGTGTCTCGCTGTCTGTTGAACAGCTTAAACATTTGGCGTTGTCATTAAACGCTCCAAAAACTAATCGCTGAGTAAAAACAGTTGTAAATGATCAGTTGAGGGTGTTGAATCTAATCGTTTTCGTCAAGGAACGACTAAAGGACCGTCGTGCCAGATGGTTTGAATACAATATAACCTTTGCTTCACAAAAGCGTCAGTTCATTTCATTTCATTTTTATTGTTATATCGGTTATAGTATTATCTAGAACAGTCACCGATTAAAAGACAGCGAGAAGAGAGAGAGAGAGAGAGAGAGAGAGAGAGAGAGAGAGAGAGAGAGAGAGAGAGAGAGAGAGAGGGGGGGAGAGAGAGAGAGAGAGAGGGGGGTTAGATCAGGACCCACGCTGTTTGTCAGTCGGTTAATATTTTCTCCAAAGCGTAATCGAGTCGGAAATACATGTAGTCAAAATTGTATCAGATCCAGTGGAATTAATAAAGGGACTTATTCAAATATCAAATCCTTTATTTCTCCACAAACTCTATGTTGTGATCGCTGTTTAAATCGTCCCCATTTTAAAGGGTGGTCAAAACGTAGAGTTTAGCTGAGAAATGAAAGAGCTACACTTGAAAATGTTTCAATTTATGCATCATATTTGGGTCTCTGCATATCTAAATATAAGGAGACATTAACCATATTCTCCATGAATACTCATGTAAGAAATAATGACGTCATGAATATCATTTAGATTAATTGTTATAATAGCACACGGACACATGAACTTTTGGCCATGGCAGAAACTGTAGAATCATATTTATATTATATCAAAAGCAAGCAGAGCAGGCTCTGGTCAGACGGAGCCGTCTGATCTGGGTATACCTGCAAAGGCGTTGAATGGAATATTGGTGGATTAAAGGTTAGTACAGGAAAAAAAAACTCTCTATAACGGCCACTAAATTACATCGAAGTATTTTGTGTAAAAGGCAGGTAGCTGCTTAAAGCAAGGTGAAAGTAAAACAGAACGCTCCTATATAGGAGCGTTCTGTTTTACTTTCACATTGCTTTAAGCAGCCACCTGTCCTAAATAGCAACTAATTTACACAATTTAGTGGCCGTTATAGAGAGGTTTTACTGTATTTGACAGCAGGGTACGGCTTTGTAGGTATCATAAAGGCACCAGCATATGAAGACATTCAGATCAGGCCAAGGGCTGCCGTCATGAAGAGGAATAGAGGAAAATCAATGTGCACGGACCACTCCCGTACTTTACAGAGAGATTCGCCTCTTTTCACTGTCAACGTCTAAAATCTTTAACCCGCCAGCGCGTGCAATATGAGCAAACCAGACTCCATCAGTACTGTGTTACATAACAGACCGTAATGAGTGCGAGATAAGTAAAGTCTAGCGGATACTGAATGTAGTCTGATCGATACTGATCTGGTTCAGGGATGGGCGGGGTTTCAAGCTGCTGTTATATCGATGCATAACGGTTCAAGGCAAAACTATAGGCGCACCCAGATGGAGAAATGAGAGAATACAGTGGTATCGATTTATTTGTCGTTAGTACAGAGACGGCGGGAAACATCTTTTACACGATACACGAAGTGTCCTCTGCTTCGGGTGACGCCTGCTTTACCGAGAAATTCCATCGAATACCACAATTTCGATATATCAAAGAAGCTTGGATCCCAGGTTGGGTACATATTAATAATCCCAGACCTAACAGACTAAAATGCGATACAAGCCTCTTACAGAATCAAGACAGCTTCTAGGACAATTGCAAAAGAATGGGGGAAATGAAATACAAATGCAAAAACTTTCTTCCTATGCATAAACTTTCTTCCTAACTCATTTAAAACCGATATTTTGATACATGTAGTATGTTTTACATGTTTGTATAACTGGCCCGTTATGTATGCAGTAAAACCTCTCCATAGCGGCCACTAAATTGTGTTAATTGGTTGGTATTTAGGGCAGGTGACTGCTTAAAGCAAGGTGAAAGTGAAACAGAATGCTCATATAGGAGCGTTCTGTTTTACTTTCACCTTGCTTTAAGCATTCACCTGGCTTTAACACAAAATACTTGACTTAATTTAGTGGCCGCTATAGAGAGGTTTTACTGTACTCACTGATATAATACATTCGCCAAACCCTATAGTGGTGCAACTCTCCGAGGCGATTCTACTGAGTTGCAGCAAGATGGGTTTGGTTGAGAAATAAGAGAGTTTGATGATAGTTCAGAACGTGTCTTATAAATGCATAGTGCTAGTACAGTAAACTCACTCTAAACCGATCACCAACATAAGGTCTTACGGGTAGGTGGTAGCTTAGTGCAAAACGAACATATTGTAGGAAGTTGTAACAAGAGCCACCCGTGTGCCTTTCGCTCTTTGTTACAGACATCTATGGTTATTAATATAGTGACCGCTTGTGAGCGATATTTCTGTACACGTAGGCGCTGCCAATGTTACTTAGTACTGGTGAGATTAATGCAATTCATCATTACCGCGTTCCTGTCCTGAATCTCGGTTACTTAGCGCAATAACTGTTAAACCCATATCAACACATGGCCGCATAGGAATTAATGCCATTTATCGGCTATGCAAACTGGGTAGACCCAGATCAGACGGCTCTTGTAGAAGTCTGCTGTTTATGAACCTATATGGTCACAGTATACGGCTTGGTGGAGAAATGACGACTAGTGGAGCAAAGGTTTAAGCCAGTAATTTTGGTGAATTGTTTAAATTTCACTAATTTTCTGAGCGCCTTTATAAAAAAAATTACACGTATGCCATATTCATGGTGTAATTATTTCTTACATGAATATTCGTGGAGTTAAGGGTTAATCCTCCACATACAGGCCTACTCTCCGGGGATACAGCTTGTCCATATGGCCTACTGACCAGATAGATAACCTAATCCATATCATTTTGTAAGTACATGTAATAACTAGCATGACGTCACACTGTTACGATACAATGATCTAATTAGCTGAACCTTTTACTTGTTACAGATACATTTTGTCTCTTTTGCAAAAAGTGTTGACCCTGATCACACGTTGTAGGGGCCGTCCGATCTGGGCCTGTTCTATTTGCTGATGGAATGAAATACATGTACATGTAAATCCTTCCATGGCCTAAAACCTCCTGAGTTAATATACCATTAAAACTACACAGCTAAAGATATGTACGTTGTCATGATGTCTTAAATAAATATTCATAAGGTAAAGGATAAATAATTCACCGCAAAGTAGTTCTCTGTCGTACAGTATAAACAGTCTATTCCTTTTGAATTTTCATGTAAGAAATAATAACATCATCACCTGAATTGTTACAAAGATACATAAACTATGTACACAGAAATGTTCGGTATCTGTAGAAACTGTGGTCAGATCTATAATAATGTCATAACATGTAAGCAAACAGAGCAGACCCTGCTCGCTCGAAAACAGACTGCATCTCGGGCGTACACAAATATTTTCGATTATTCGTACTATCGAATAATCAATTAGTAAGTCTATCAAAGTTATTATTCGTAATGGGATTGACTCGTGTATCAGTTAAACTGGAACAAAGACCGGACTTAGAAAACCAAAACGGCTGTATCCAAATTACAAGGGCATATTAAGATGTGTAACCTAAACAGTTTTAACTTTGTTCACAATAATACATGTAGTTCCTTTAAGTATCCACCCAACCCTATGCTGTGACCACTTTTTTAAAAAACAAAATCGTCTAGAAGAGACACTTTTAAAGATTGGCCACAGCACACAATTTGAATACGCCTCCTTAATCATCACACGAATATTGTAATGTATTAGCCTAGGTTCAGTCTGTATTTTCTTGTTAGCCTATTTTCAGCCTATTTTCTTATTGCCCCCTTCGGCCAATTGCTGACCGTCCTTCACTGGTAATAAATATCTACGAAAACAATGGGCAAACTGGCTGAACCCTTCCAACACTAAGTAACCTCCGTCTGCGAAATCTGCTGTTTACAAAAATCACTAAAAAGAAACAACCAGAAAAAAGTGCCCGAGTGCCAAACCGCGCTATAGAACGTGACGAGACGCCGATCTACTCAGCATCTCATCCGGATCCAAAACGTTTGCACATGTCATCAAGCATTGGTCCGCACTCCGTCGTGCTGTTCAAAAGTCTTAATGTTGAATGCAAACAGATCTCACCTAAGTCTGTCTCAGTCTCGAGTATATCTGCAGACAAAAGCTGTATGAGAAAATGCCCTGTTTGTGTATTTATAATAGACACACAGGCTATGTATGCACGAGTGTAGGGTGATTCCCCCATAGGGTGATTCCCCCATAGGATGATTGCCCTATGCGCAATTGCCCCTTAGGATAATAACCCTTTAGGATTATTGCCCCATAGGGTGACTGCCCCTCAATATAAAAATATATTATTATTATTTTTTAAAAAAATAATATATAAGTAAAATTTAATAAATTATATGATGAAAATAAATTAGTAGAAAGCTGTGTAGACCAATTGGAACTCTTGTATGTATTGTATTGACTCCAAATATTTGGACATGTAAACCTAAAGAAATGGCATAATCCCCATTAGAAAGTACACACTAAGAAAATTTTTGTACAACTTATATGAAGAATTAATAATTCTTTAATACCTTTGCCTCCTAAGTGCAACCTAACTGGTATTTGCTAACAGTTTGGATCCTGATTAGGCGCTGATTAAGATAGCGTCTCATCACAATGCAAGCTGTATGACCAGTCATTGTGTGAACAAACATTTCTAATTCCTTCTCATCGAAACGGATTAGACCCAAAATAAATTTAAAGCTATATGATCTGGGTCTACCCTGTTTGCTCAATGTCAGATAATAAAGATTCATTAGCTAAAGATAATGTAATACTAGCACATTATTATTTATACTAATTGTGCATGTTAATGCTTTTGTGCAACTTAATGCTTTTGAAGTTGTACAATGGTGCAATGATAAATGTCTTTATCAACCTTTAATTGGATTAACTCTTTCCCTTATGTAAGCGGATTTGAGGCATCTGCTAACAGATTAGACCCAGATCAGACGGCTCCCATAGTAAGCATCAAGGAAAAAACTAAAGCAAATTATTTGACCTTTTAGCATTCAAAAACACTTTTTTAGGGATTTTAATTACCATGGGGGTAGTTAGGAGCATTAGGTAAAATTGGATATACAAATACAATATCTTATTCAGCACAAAGAAAATTATATGGCATTTAGCCTTCAAAAACATCAGATAATTTTACAGTATAAAAAAAGAAAACTAAAAACACTTTTTAGGGATTTTTAATAACCATGGGGGAATTGCCCAGTTTGGCAGTTTTATTGCGGGGCAGTCATCCGGGGGGCAATCAACCAGGGGGGAATAGTCCTATGGGGTAATCACCCTATGGGGAAGTTGTCCGTACCCCGTATGCACAGTGAGTATATCCTCCCATATTTTGACCCGATTTACCTGTTCGTTATCTGCAGAGAAACTGACTGACCCTTTAAACTTTTCCAACACTAAGACATTTGCTTTTGAAATAGGTTTGCACCAATATGGGGCGCCGATCTATTATGTTATAAGCGTCGCATCACGAACCAAACTGTTTTACATTCTGACACTTTTGGAAGCAAAAGAGTTTAACCCATTCCTGCATAGGCTATTTGTAAACCTGACCTCTTTGAATAAATCTACCGAAAAGGAGCATTTACTAGAGAAAAGGGAAAGTTTAGAATTGTGTAGTGTTGAAACCATTGTGATAAATATCTAGAGCATTTGCTTCGATAGGAGCAAATGCTGTATTTATCACAATGGTTTCATAAAGTGAATTTTACAGAGGCGTAGAAAGACGTACATGTATGTAAGTAAAACCTCTCTTAACCGGAATTCTAATAGATAAGAATTTAGACACTTTTAGGCAGGTGGCTGCTTAATGCAGGGTGAAAGTCATGCAGAAAGCTCCTCTAGGAGCTTTCTGCATGACTTTCACCCTGCATTAAGCTGCCACCTGTCTCCAAGACCGATATTCATACTAAATTTAACGGCCGGTTAAGAGAGGTTATACTGTATTTATGGAGGAAAGGGTTAAGCAGACGAAACACACTGCGAATGAGAGTTACTGACGCTTAGCTTCGGGAATTCCATACTGGAGCTCAATCAGAGCAAAATTAAATATCTCCTCTTGGAGAGTGAGGAAAAATCGTAAAGAATTACACAGATTTAATTACTGCATTATTATTGCCAACGGCAATTGCTCGTTTGGCATTGCTCGTCTTAGCGAAATCTCAAGAAAACTGACAACAGGCGAAATTAGACCAATAGGTACGTATTCAAATGCTAATCTGGTATTTCTCTACCAAAGTCTATGCTGTGACCATTCTTTAGAGTCGCCCCAAAGAGACGACTGTAAAGAGAGGTCACAACACAGGGTTTGGGTGGAGAAATAAAGGAGCTACTCTTGAAAATGTGTTAGATAAAACAATATCAGACTAATGATAGATAAACACTTACCGATGATGTAACTGACTTCACTTAGCTCCACTTGCTGTCTCAAACTCTTCAACACAGGATATAGGTTCGAGTCTTTGGCCGACTGCGTGAGATCTCTAGTGTCAGCATCATACACTATAATACGCGTATAATGGCCCGCTTGTAGCAAACTCCGTTTTCTTTCGCAGGTAACAAGGTTTTCCAGCGAAACAAACCCGTTTGATCTTCGTTTCAAGATCGGTGGGCAATATACATTCGTTGCATTTGCGATATGTCCTTCGTTGTAGGCTATGAACGGTCGGCAGTCCAGTACCAAGGTGGTGTTCGCGGCTTCTGCGACGAGGTCTGCAGCCTCTGCCGCTCCAATACCACTTGCAATATTCTCCTCCACTGCAGTCATATCCAACGATATGCTTAAAGTGAGTGAAACGTTTTGGCGCATTTAGCTGTCTGAGTTTAACCCTATCGTAATCCCTTGAGTGATATGTGTGAACTAGTATTGTTGTATACACACACAACCTTTATGAATGGAGTAGTGATACACTTCCGCCACAGATGAATGAAATGTAAATAAGGCAATGTATTCTACCGCAGAGAAAAAATAGTCCCGAATGCACACTCCTGAATAGCTGTTGCAAAGTGATGAAACAAAGACGAACTGTTAAAATTATTTTAATCAAATAAAAGATATGATTTGAATGAAACGTTCCATATGAGTTGTAATGAATAGTAATGATACATGCATGAAGTGATCTAAGATCACAACAACCTAACAACACATATCAAATATCATGACAGCGCAGAAAAGTCAATACACTGGTCACGTGGCGTTACCAGACCCCGCCTTTTCCTCATTTATGGCAATGAATCGCTGAACTAAATTTGGGAATGTGTAACTTTGTGGTTTTGCGGTCACTATATATTCTCTACCTGTTATGACCAATGTGGACTCGTCTGCTTTCGATACTCGGACGTAGTACGCGTATTGAGGGTAATACAGGACGGAAATGGGTTAGAAGTTGCACACGTAAATCATAGTATGATGTTTTCCCTTTGAACGAGTTCAGTACAGACGAAATTAAAACAGTTTGTATCCTAATCCGACGATTGATTAACTAGGTCTGATGGAATATTCAACGAGAAATCATTTCGCGAAATGATAAACCACGAATCATAAGACGAATAGGTGGAAACGCTAAGCAGACGACAGTCTGTGCATAGGAGTGTAGAAAACGTCATGGTTGAGTAGGTATTGTATAGGTCCTTTGATTAGTGAAAACAGTACAGGGATTGATACGACCTATGTTGTCATGAACAACCTTAAGCACGCTTGGCACATTGTCGTCTGCATATTTTTCACGTGTTTTTGACAATGGCGGTGAAAGGGATGATTAATTATAAAGCACACTGTAGACCTTGGTCAAACCGGCGTCTTATCTGGATCCAAACTGTTCGAAAATACAGTAGATCGTGATCTAAACGGACATCCACTTATTGTGAGCATAATAGCCTTAACAAGCAGGTGGTAGCTTAATACAGGTCATAAGTAATGCAGAAAGCTCCCTACAGGAGCTTTCTGCATTACTTATGACCTGTATTAAGCTACCACCTGCCTTACAGATCCATAATTAGACCTATGTTTGATGACTGCTTAAGCTAGGTTCTGCTGTATAACAACTTTGTTTTGACGGGGACATGTTCATGATATATCTTCATGACGCATGAAGTGTTTCTAAGTAATAAAGTTGGTCTGCGGTTTTACTAAATAAAGAAAGCTGAGACCCAGAGGGGGTTCATGGGATTCGGGCCCAAGTATCGAAAAGTGATTGACTCTTAGTTTGCTGGCGCTGGCTCTGATCCATTTGTCGTTCAACGGTTATTTTTCTATTACCTGTCTACAGTACAAACCCCAAACACGTCTACTTCTAGGGTTTTAAAGATTGTCGCTTAATACAGGACGAGAGGAGCTGTTTCATTACTTTCGTTCTGCATTAACTCTTTCCCTGTTCTGTATTTAGGCCAAATTTCAATACCTACTGAATATTCATTAACAAAACAGTTATAAAGAAACATGGAAGGTGG
Source organism: Azorinus chamasolen (assembly GCA_963576725.1). Lineage (NCBI taxonomy): Eukaryota > Metazoa > Mollusca > Bivalvia > Cardiida > Solecurtidae > Azorinus > Azorinus chamasolen. The sequence goes on from OY755245.1 coordinate 46,404,308, forward strand.
AACATTGTAGACATTTTAGAAAGCAAAGAAACAGATCTGTAAAATTCTGTTAGCAAACAGAGCAGACCCTGATCAGACGGCTCCTCTAGGAGCCGTCTGATCTGGGTCTACTCTGTTTGCAAATGCGTGAAAACCCGTTTATATGAGGGAAAGGGTTAAGCAACCACCTGCCCCTGTAGTTCCGTGTTTATTAATAATGTGGTCGTTACAACAAGGTTCTACTGTATTTTCAATATTATTCAATAACCATTTCCCTCGCGTGAACGATGTTTCACATCTTTGCAAACAGAGTAGACTGAGATCACACGGCTCCTATTGGAGCCGTCTGGACAGGGTCTGCTCTGTTTGCTTGTGACATTATAATAAACCTGACTCTACTGCTTCTGTCTGATCTGTTTGCTAATGGCTTAATGAAGATCTGTTTCAACAGTTTCTGTCTGAGCAAAAATATGTCTATAAGCCAACAGGTAAAGTGTTAACAAACGTCTAAAATAGGGTTCGTATTGTTTCGGTGTTTTTTTGTATTAAGTGGTTTTGTCTGACGTATTCATCTGCTGGTGCTATAATTATCAGCGATATTTCGTAATTGGGTGACACACGCCCCCAGGAAGATACATACATACGTACACACACATATTATGTCAACCTTTATCTTGGTAATAGTAACCTGGTTACAGTTTGGATTCTAATTAAACACCGGGTTTCTCGGCGTATAACCAATATCTAAACTGTTTGACACTTGGCAGCCTCTGTTGACGGCGTAGCCAAGATCAGACGACCGATTGATGCAAAACGAAAGTAATGCAAAAATTGCGCAATAAGGGGTGAGGTTGGAGTGGGTGGGGACTGGTGTTAGGGCATTTGTGTAAATATATATCACTGACAAACACTATATTCGGATCCTAAGCAGTTTGTATAAGTGAAGTAATACTGATCTGCATTTCAAATTGGTATCAACCCCGGTCTTTATAAGAGACGGAAGCTGAATGCAGTGTGAACATCATACCGAAAGCTCCAAAAAAGGAGCTCCATAAACATCTTGCCTAAAACTATCTAAACCCTTCCTTACTAGGAAGTGGTAGTCAGGTATAGAGGGGATTCGTATCAACAAGATAGTGTTTTACTAGGAACTAAACTTGATGTGGTAGATATGCACGCCTCTGTTCTGAATGTGCAATAGCTCATTTTTGAATGCATGCACTTTCATACAATCCATGCACTTTCGTGCAATACATGTCCGTTCGTGGAATGCATGTACAGTAAATCCCCGCTAACGCGACCACCTCAAAGAGGTATAATTCTGGGTGGCAGAGGCAGGTGGTAGCTTAATACAGGACAAAAGTAATACAGAAAGCTCCTCTAGGAGCTTTCTGCATTACTTTTGTCCTGCATTAGGCAACCACCTGCTTATAAAGACAGACATGTTTATTCATTAAGTGGTCGCATTAGAGGGGTTCTACTGTACTTTCGTCATGAATTTACTCATTACTCCATGAATATTACTGTAAGAAATAATTTCCTCATGGATGTTAATTACGTTGTTGTTTAATTCATGCAATGACGCTTAAACACAAATAAACAGTTTTAGTCATGGTAGAAACTTTAGAATCATAACTACATGTATATTATTTCATAAGGAAACAGGGGAGCCGTCTGATCTGGGTCTACTCAGTTTGCAAAGGTGTATTTATGGAGTATAGTGTTAACCTTGTGCCTGATAAATATTCATGGCTATGAGTGTTACTTAGTTGTTGGTTTTTCTAATACGTGAAACCCCTCTAAACCGGAATTTTAGTTGAGAAAGCTTTAGATACTTCTAGGCAAGTGGCTGCTTAATGCAGGGTGAAAGTCATGCAGAAAGCTCCCAAGGGAGCTTTCTGCATGACTTTCATCCTGCATTAAGGGGTTTCACTGACTGTAATGACATATATGCACACGGGACTTTTTGATCTTGGTGTACTTTGTTTGCAGAGACGCAAAATAAACGTGTCTCTGTTAGGTATATGGCTAAGTTATAGCACGAGTCGCTTAAAAGAAGTGGTAACTATGCCCTGTCATTCGCCACAAAACGTTATATGTGCAATAGAAACTGTCTGTATCGGCCATGCAATGAATAAACGTGTGGGTCTATAAGAATGTGATTGTTTAATGCTAGCTTTCTGCTCACTTTCGCACTGCATTAAACTAAGGCCTATCTTTAACCCTTGCCTCCATATAAACGCCTATGCACGATTTGCAAACAGAGTAGACCCAAATCAGACGGCTCCTATAGTAGCTGTCTGATCTGGGCCGGCGTTGTTTGCTTATATGATATTAGATCTGATTCTACACTTTCTGACCCAGTCAAACATTTATAGGTCAGTAATGCTGTAATATAGCTCTGCTCATTAATATTCATGAAGTGATTATTGCTTACATGAATATTCAGCAGGGAAAGGGTTAAACATGCAGAATTAGACTTACTTTGAGTGGTCGCTGTAGACAGGTTTAACTGAACACACTTATGATAGCGATACAGTAAAACCTCTCTATAACGACCACTAAATTGTGTTAATTTATTGGTATTTTGGGCATGTCGCTGCTTAAAGCAAGGTGAAAGTAAAACAGAACGCTCCTATAGGAGCGTTCTGTTTTACTTTCACCTTGCTTTAAGCACCCACCTTTAAGCATCCACCTTTAAGCATCCTTACCTTAAGCATCCACCTGCCTTTAACACAAAATACTTGATGTAATTTAGTGGTCGTTATAGAGAGGTTTTACTGTATATGCACCGCCGTAACGAAGTGAATGGTTTATAGTGTAATTGCCTTGTCCATCTGCCCGTCCGTGTGTCCGTGCGTCTGAAGGTACGTTCGTCTATCCGTCCAAACTGTTTCTACAGTATTTATTTTACATGATTTTAGTTACCATTGTTAACTTTTGTGCGACGAAAGCTTGTTAAAGACTGGGCGTTGTGCACATTGTCATGGATACCTCTACATTGGTTTTTGGCTGAAAATAAGGACAAGAGATATCGTTTGCACAACTGTTTCAACAGTATAATTTTCTGCCCCGATCTCCCATATACACTGTAATAGTAAAATCATTTCCTTCATATATATACATTTTAACGCCCTTGCAAACATAATAGACCCAGATCAGACGGCTCCTAAAGAAGCCGTCTGATCTTGGACTACTATGTTTGTGCATGATATGAATATGATTCCACCATTGTTTATAATGCATTTGTTCACATTCAGCTCACAAATATTCACGATTTCATACATGAATATTCATGAAATAAATTATTAAACGCTACGTGTAGGTAGGTAGGTACATGTACACTGTAAAACCTCTCTAAACCGGGCATTCAATTTAGTATAAATATGTATCTTTGAGATATGTGGCAGGTTAATGAAGGGTAAAAGTCATACTGAAAGCTCCTAGAAGGAGCTATCTGTATGACGTTCACCCTGCATTAAACAGCCACCTGCCTAAAAGTATCTAAATCTATCTCTACTAGAATTCCGATTTAGAGGGGGTTTGCTGTTTTTGTATTGAAAACTGTGCAGCGTACAATAAAACGTCAATGTGGCTTGTTATTGACCATTGACAACCTTTTTTAACTGTTATTATTTATTTAACATACATATACAGTAAAACCTCTCTATAACGTCTACTAAATTACATTAAGTATTTTGTGTTAAAGGCAGGTGGCTGCTTAAAGCAAGGTGAACGTAAAACAGAACGCTCCTATATAGGAGCGTTCTGTTTTACTTTAACCTTGCTTTAAGCAGCCTCCTGTCCTAAATACCAACTAAATAACACATTTTAGTGGCCGTTATAGAGAGATTTTACTGTACATGTATGCCTTATTTTATTTACAGTAATAAACATGAGTGTCAACTATTACTACATAGACTAAGAAATACAGCGTGACGTATTGAAAATGGGATAGCCTGACATTCAGTGAGGTGGATATTGTCCGAGTGGTCAGCGACATTCCGGATCTCACTGACCAGGTGGACCACAAATAAACATCCGGGAATAGAGCTGATGAGAAACAGACCCGAGACGTGTTAGTCATTGGCAAGCTGTTTATACATTTACAAGATATTGAAAAAATGATGATGATGATGAGATGATGATGATGATGATGGAGAGAGATAGATAGACAGATAGATAGATAGAGAGAGAGAGAGAGAGAGAGAGAGAGAGAGAGAGAGTCTGAAAACAGACTGAGTGACACACATATACAGTAACACAATTATAAAGCGATCCCTTAATGAGTGAAAACTGGTGTTTGTATATTTTAGCATGAGTATGCTAAACGTAAATGAAACTGATGAGGGTATTTTTGCACACCTTCCATCCTGCATTAAGCTACCACCCGTCTAACCCCTTCATTCATGGTTACAGTAAAACCCCTCTAATGCGATCACCTAAAAAGAGGTATAATTCCGGGTGACAGAGAGGGGTAGTAGCTAAGTGCAGGGCAAAAGCAATGCAGAAAGCTCCTAGAGGAACTTTCTGCATTGCTTTTGTTCTGCATGCAGCAACCACCTGCTTATAAAGACACACATGTTTATTCATTAAGTGGTCACTTTAGAGGAGTTTTTATTTATGAAAGAAACAATGATATGATTAATTGTTTTAGCTGATGTTTTTATAATGGTACACATGTGTATACAGGATTTACTTGACCATGGTAAAATTGTAGACTCTGATTATAATTTCATAAGCAAGCAGAACAGACCCCGATCAGATGGCTTCTGTAGGAGTCGTCTGACCTAGGTCTGATCTGTTTGAAAATACGCGAATATGCGTTAATACAATAAAACCTCTCTATAACGACCACTAAATTACATCAAGTATTTTCTGTTAAAGGCCGATGGCTGCTTTAAGCAAGGTGAAAGTAAAACAGAACGCTCCTATAGGAGCGTTCTCTTTTACTTTCACATTGCTTTAAGCAGCCACCTGCTCTAAATACCAACTAATTAGCACAATTTAGTGACCGTTATAGAGAGGTAAATCGTCCAATACCCAGCTTAAATAATTGATAATTTAGACCTATTCTCTGTGGTCGTTATAGAGAAGTTTTACTGTAGTTTGGATCTAGACGAGGCGGTCAGAAACCTAGCTTCTCATCTTGATGTCTACTGTCTGATATGAAACTCTTCCGAGCTTGTGAAACTGCTTCAGTCTGAGTTCATCCTCAAGCATCTGATTGGTCAGATCTTGAGTGAACCAGGCGGTAGCTTAACCATTTAGCTCTTCAATATTAAATTATGATAGGAATAATGACATTATGAATATTTATCAGCTGACTTTTTTTAAAAAGCATATGTACACATGGTGTTTTAGTATTGACAGAAACTGTAGAGTCAGATCTATTATAATCTCATAAGCAAGCAGAGCAGACCCTGGTCAGACGGCTCCTGTAGGGTCCGTCTGATCTGGATCTTCTCTGTTTGCAAATGCGTGAAAGGGCGTTTACATGAAGGAGGGGGTTAATACAAGACGAAGAAGGTGTCCGTATTACCTTCGTTCTGTATTAAACAGACAGTCGTGTATTTTATTAACCATGTTCCCAGTGGATATTCATGCACGAATTATAACATCATAAAATTAATATTAATGAGCTGAAGATTTAGAATGGCATATGAACTCAAGAGTTGACCATGACAGAAACTGTAGAATCAGAATTATATACAGTATGTGATCCCATAAGCAAACAGGGCAGACCCTGACCAGACGGCCCCTACTCTGTTTGCAAATACACGAAAAGTTGTTTCTATATAGCAAAGGGTTAATTAAGAACTCGTTTAAGAGACGTTGAACTGTTTTGTCTCCTCATCTGCCCTCGGTTTTCACTTAAGCCTTACACTACCGAATATTCTACTGAACTATTCCAAAAGAATTTTTCTAAAGAAATGTGTAACATGGCAAACAGTGCAGACCCTGATGAGAGGGCTCCTCTAGGATCCCTCTCATTTGGGTCTACACTGTTTGCAAAGGTCTTTAGTGACTCGTGTCACGCACTGTAAGGGTTACAACATAACACCTCGCTGTTTCCATAAACAGATCCCTGAGTCTAAAGATAAGCTTACAGATCTGTCCAAATTTAGTATCCCCGTGTCTATTTATGAACTCAAGTACTAGAAACGGCGGACAAATGAGAGTGTGTTTGACAGAATATTATACCCAAGAGCTATATTAATATACAGAGTACATGTATTTTCTCAGACGACGGAACAAATCGGCGTTGAAGTTAATGCCTGTCCATGATCCAGTACTCCATGAATATGCATGTAATAAATAATGACATCATGCATATTAATTTGATTCCTATAAGAGCTTTCTGCATGACTTTCACCCTGCATTAAGCTACCACCTGTCTCCAAGAACGACATATATACTCATTTGAACGTCCTGTTTAGATGGATTCTTCTGTATACTTATATGTATATATAGCTGGATTTTATAATAGTACAGTAAAACCTCTCTATAACGACCACTAAATTGCATCAAGTATTTTGTGTTAAAGGCAGGTGGCTGCTTAAAGCAAGGTGAAAGTAAAACAGAATGGTCCTACAGGAGCATTCGGTTTGACTTGTGCCTTGATTTAAGCAGCCACCTGCCCTAAATATCAACTAATTAACACAATTTAGTGGTCGTTATAGAGAGGTTTTACTGTATTATGAACTTGTAAATGAAATTTTTGACCATGACACAAACTGTAGAATCAGGGTCCTGAGTTTGTTCTCAAGCTTTTGATTGGTCAGATTTGAGACAAACGCTCAAATCTGACCAATCAAAAACTTGAGAACGAACTCAGACTCAACTAAAAAGTTTTATAAGCATGGAACCAGATCTTTATTATTCTATAAACAAACAGAACATACCCTGATCAGACAACACTTACACGAGTAATCTGATCTGGGTCCACCCTGTTTGCAAAATGTATGAGGTAAAGCATTAACCCCTTCTTTCTTATAAACCCCTTTTCACGCGTTTGCAAACATAGTAAACCAAAGATCAGACGTCTCCTATAGGAACCGTCTTATCAGGGTCTGCTCTGTTTGCTTATGAACGTATATAGATCTGATCCTACAGTTTTTGTCAAAAAGTCAAAACTTCGTTTCAAACTTTTACCTTATATAACTTCGGCTTATGAATATTAATGAAATAACCAATTCAAGCATGTTCGTTAGGGAAACGGTCAAAGCAGGGGACTTCTCAATGCAGAACACCAGCTCTCTTATCGACGCTTTCTGCGAAAAACGTTCATCCTGTATTAAAGGCCGATATAGCGTTGATGATGTTGGAAAATTGCTCAATAAATTACTTAAACCACTTAATAAATAAACATGAGTGTCTTTATAAGAAGGTGGCTGCTTAATGCAGGACAAAAGTAATACAGAAAGCTCCTAGAGGAGCTTTCTGCATTACTTTTGTCCTGCATTAAGCTACCACCTGCACCTAGCACATAGAAGTATACCTCATTTAGGTGGTCGCATTAGTGGAGTTTTACTGTATATCCACAAAAAAACCCATAAATTTGATCCGTGTTCCGTGAATGTAATTTATTAACCCGTATCCTCATATAAACGTCTTTTCATGCATTTGCAAACAGAGTAGATCCATATCGGACGGCTCCTATATGGTCTGCTCTGTTTGCTTATAAAATTATAACAGGCCCGACTCTACAGTTTCTACAAATACAAAAACATTCCTGTCTACAAAGGCCGTTATAAAGAAGTGTCTAATAAATAGTCATGATGCCATTATTTCTTATTATGAATACTGAACAGGGAAAGAGTTAAGTACTTTTTGTCAAAATCAAACTAGGATGTCTGCCTCTATTAAGCTTTAAACACGTGGGCTGAAAAACTTTATGTCGTCATGTTAGTGACGTAGTTCAGAGTTGTTTCACTGTATAGTAACCCTTTTCTCAATAAATACACCTTTCTACGCCTTGCAAACAGAGTAGACCCAGATCAGACGGCTCCTGTAGGATCCGTCTGATCAGGGTCTGCTCACAGGGCACCGTCACAATGAATTCCGAACCTCGACAGAAAAAAATGTATGACCACTAGATATATATATAGACAAGGGGTCGAACTTCCTATTTACGAATTTTACCCCTCTCCCAAGTTATGCCTCTGTTGACATTCAATCAAACGGTATATCGGGTAAAGCTTTTTGCCAATAAGTAGCCTAATATATAGCCTACGTAACTGCAAAGCGAAAAACTCCTAGTTGACACGGTTCTATATATACATGTTTCTAGTCTTCATACATTTTTTTTTCTGTCGAGATTCATAATTCATGGTGACGGTGTCCTGTGGGTCTGCTCTGTTTTCTTATGGAATACTATAGATACGATCCTACAGTTTCCATTACGGCCTAAAGTTCCCGTGTCCATGTGTCATTATAAATGAAAATGCAAGGAGTGCAGGGGAGGGGAGAGTGCAGGGGAGGGGAGAGTGCAGGGGAGGGGTGCAGGGGAGGGGAGAGTGCAGGGGAGGGGAGAGTGCAGGGGAGGGGAGGGAAGGGAAGGGTTGGGGTTGGGGTTGGCTTGGGAATGGGATCACTACACATAACAACATCACTTTGATACCGCTACTTGTGGTAGTTTTCGTAGGCTTTAATTGATGTCTATTGTTGTTGATCGGTTTTATGATTTGATAACCCTTAGCTGCTTTAAAAATGATGTTTATTGCAATTTCACTTGCGATTGGAGCTTTTGAGAAATAATTCATCTAGTGTCAATCAGTGTGGATCCTGATGAGACTCAGAGCTCCTTGTCATCTCAAGATATCTGGACCCAACCTCCTTTCAAATGCAAGTCATATTGTTTGTTTGTATTGTAATGTACGTCGCTTAACAGCATTTTGATGTCATATATTAGGGTCGGAGGAATACCCCAGAAGTGTTTCCTTGAATGAAACAAATTGCATTGATTCGTGCTCTGAAGAACAGCCTGGCAGAATCAGTGACCTACCACAAGTCAGTTGGAAGGTTTCCTCACATGAAAAATTCAAATGCACAGACCGGGATGGACAAGAGTTAAGTTGAAGCTTGTCAGCTGATCAATTATTCATAAGCAAATGACAAAGGTGTTATGTATTTGTTTGATAGTTAACGTGATCGAACCCAAAGTTGAATAACAAAATTGTGTGGTTTCTATTTGATCAATGCCTCGTATTTGCTAACCCTCACCCCACTATACACAACATGACTCATATTTGCAAACAGCTTGGATCCTGATGAGACACCGAGTAACTCGGCGTCTCATCAGGATCCAAGCTGTTTGACTCCCAGTCAATAGTATCTCAAAAGCTTGGTCGAATCGAGATTAGTCAAAATTGCACCAGGCCCAAACTTGAGCTGACCTTATTTTTCACAAGGGAGTAAAGTTTACTGATCCCCAAAGGTATAAACAAAAACATCACGTGATATTCTGTTTATAATCAAATCAACTGCATTCAGGAAATTTTAAGGAGTACAGGTGCAAGAAATTTAACAACGAAACTCGAAAATGACCATATATGGGAAATTACAAACGTGTTTACGTTTTTACAGCCCACTGGGTTTTTATCTTCGCTTGCATAACAAAACTGTTCTGTTTTCGAATGCGGCCTAGCCACAGTGTCAACGTAGGATAGTATTAACTCCCTTGTCCTGCTGAAACTATATGTGTGCCAGAACTCTGACCTCTTGCATTGTTTTGCTTTCTTCTGACTCACACAGGCGCTTCAAAAGTGCTGACCGACTGTCAAACAGTTTTTGATCCAGATGAGCCGTCGAGTTACTCGGCGCCTCATCTTGATCCAAGCCATTTGCAAATGCGAGCCAGGCTGTGGTTAGCATAGATAAAAGTTAATGTTCACATGAGATATAAACATTAAATTAATTTAAGAAATAATGGCATTATAAATATGAATTAACCGAATCTTTATAGTGGCACGTGAACAAGGAAAACGCCTGGCCCCGCAAAACAATGCAGAATCAGAACTATAAACATGTACATGTGTTTCCATAGGTAAATATATCACGTTAGATCGGACAGATCCGGCTGGAGCTGTCTTGTCCCGGTCTGCTCTGTTTGCAAAGGCGTGAAAATGCATATGTATGGAGTAAACAAATATCCGAGGCATATACAGTAGAACAAGTCTTAAGCGGCCATCAAAAAGAGGTCAAATTATGGACCTGTGAGTCAGGTGGTTGCTTAATGCAGGGCAAAAGTAATGCAGAAAGCTCCTATAGGAGCTTTCTGCATTACTTTTGACCTGCATTAAGCAACCACCTGCTTTTTAAGATACCTATGTTAAATAAATGAACGACTGCTTTGGAAAGGTTCTAATGTATAGATATTGTATATAGTGTCCCGACATATATATGTATATACACTTTGAAGGTACGACTTTCTTTTGCAGTCGTCTAAAGGAAGTATAATCCTTTTATCATTTAACTGGATGAATAGTCGTCTGCTCTCTCTTTTTCTTCTAAATTTAGAATGTTTATTTTCTCTCTTTTCTTTTCAAACTTTCCAAATACACTTCTCTGCTTTAAGCGACGTGACTCACATTTACGAACAGACTGGTTCCAGACGAGATGCCGAGTAACTCGACGTCTTTATCAGGATCCAAACTGTTTGACACCCGGTCAATAGTTTCCCAAAAGCTTGGGCGAATTGGAGATATCTAAAACTTGCAATAGTTCGGAATTTGGGTTGAAATTATTTTATCATTAGAACGAACGTTGAAATCTCAAACAGTAGTTTTAGACCTTGTGGTCCTCGAAGTCTCATCTTCTAAAAGGTTTCACCACTTCCTCACTTAACTCTTTCACTGGCACGTAGTGTCGTCTGCAACAATTGTCGTATACTTCAAGTTTTATTTTCTTGTTCCCTTTCCATTTCAAGAATGAAATCACAGTATCAAACAGGCTGGATCCAGATTCCTGATGAGATGGCGTCTTCTCACTCGGTGTCTTATCTGGATCAAGTCTGTTAGAAAAGCTAATTGCCATGGTATATATACAGTCAAAACCCGCTAAAGACAACCAAAACTATATCCATGCTTATAAAACTTTTTAGTTGAGTCTGAGTTCGTTCTCAAGTTTTTGATTGGTCAGATTTGAGTCAAAGGCTCAAATCTGACCAATCAAAAGCTTGGGAACAAACTCAGACTCAACTAAAAAGCTTTATAAGGATGGGTCCAGAGGTCTAATTCTAGGTCATAGAGGTAGCAAAATGCAGGACGAAAATAATGCAGAAATCTCCTACAGGAGTTGTCTGCATTACTACCGTCCTGCATTAAGCAGCCATCTGCTTTTACAAACACTCAATAATATTTACTGATCGGTCGCTTTAGAGGAGCTTTGCTGTATTTTAAATATATCTTCCTTATTATGTAAGTAGGTATTTTGTCTGACATGCCACTCCTTGATTTAAAAACCTGCTTTGTTTCCTACACAATCACCTGTTTGAATTTAAACTGCAGCTGTGATAAGTAAAACCAAGTTGAAATAAATGCAATGTCATTCAAATTAACATACACGCAAGAGAGTGGGTGATACATTGGGAGAGACCGTTATCTAAATGCACATGCATGCATTGCATATCATTAACCCTTACTGCGTCGAGAGAAAAATAATGTCTGCCCAAATATGGATGAGATGCAATTTTGACTACTTCTGATACAATCCAGCTTTTGAGAAACCATTTGACTGAGTGGATCCTCGGCGTCACACATCGATTTGCGACTAAGGTCCCAGTTAGCCGGTTAACACATTGGCTGTTTTGATATCCAACCTCTTTGAATAAATCTACCGAAAAGAAACAATAAATAGAGAAAAGGAATGTTTTTAGAATTTTGTAGTTCTGAAACCATTGTGATAAATAGAGCATTTGATCCTTAGGAGCAAATGCTCTATTTATCACAATAGTTTCAAAAGTCACCTTTACAGAGGCGTAGAAAGGCGTATTTGTGGAGGAAAGGATTAAAGGTTAAACTGTTTAATATGTATAACACATTACCTGGTGTATGTTCGTGTAAGACTCCACCCATCAGTTATTTCATTTTTAATTTGTGTTTTAAAATACAGTAAAACCTCCACACTCTGAACATTTAATAATGAAGAACTGATGCCCCTCTTTCACCCCGCATTAAACTGCAACAATGATGCTTGTAATGATAGCATCGACGTTTAACTGTACACACATATATATATACTATAGATATTTACTGCCATTTCTAACGTTAGCGGATCTATAACATACGATCAAACAGGGAAGATCCCGACCAGACGGGAACCCTGTGATCTGGGACTGACCCTGTTTGCAAAACCGTTAAATAGAGTCCCTGTCAGGTATAGGACACTGTCGTCTACTTTTTGTGTATTTTGAAAAAAAGTTACTTTCAACCATTTCCTTCATATAAGCACATTTTCATGCCTCTGCAAATAGAGTAGACCCCGACCACACGACTCCTGTTGTCTAATCAGGGTCTGCTCTGTTTGCTCATGGTATAATATAGATCTGATGCCACAGTTTCTACCTGGACCAAATTATTCTGTGTTAACCCTTTACACACTAGGCTATTTTTAGATACAATCTCTTTGAATAAATCTACCGAAAAGGAGCATTAACTAGAGAAAAGGAAAAAATGAGATTTTGGTAGTTTGAAACCATTGTGATAAATAGAGGATCCGTCTGATCTGGATCTACTCTGTTTACAAATGCATGAAAAGTCGTTTATATCAAGGAAAGGGTTAAACCTTTATTATGGAATGGACATATTAAGACATTGAAACCTACATTATTTGATCAGATATATCTGTTAGCCAGAATAGTATGCCTTAAACCATGTAGTGATACCATTTAACCCTTGCAACGCTGAATTTTCAAATGGGCTGTTCCAAAATTCAAACTGGTCAAGTTGATGGTTTTCGTAAAGAAAACTGTAACATTATATACAAACAGTGCATACCCTGATGAGAGGGTTCCTCTAGGAGCCCTGTAATCTAGGTCTACACTGTTTGCAAAGGACATCAGTGAGTGTTCCGCACTGTAAGGGTTAATCTCTGCTACTCATATGCTACAGATTGAACTGAATATTCTTAAACTAAATTGATCTGTTTTCCTCACTAATGTCAAATTAATTCAGTATTGACGAATTTATTTTGAGTAATTACATGTACTCAAATACGCAGATGAATTGTTCCTCTGCTGCACTTGTAAACATGAACTCATTGTCACAAAAACACAGTAAAGCATTGCCCATCCTGGCACCCAAATACGTATCAGTGTAGATCTTATAACAGATTATGTACAGCTTAATGCAGGGTGAAAGTCGTGCAGAGAGCTCCTCTATGAGCTTTCTGCATGTCTTTCGCCCCGTATTAAGCATCCGCTTGCCTAATGTTCTCGGGTTTTTTTTGGGTTTTTTTTTTTAAAAAAAAACAACATCTACCTTGTCATTCCGAACATGTAGTGGTATCATTTAACTCTTGCAACGCCTTGTCATTCCGAACATACAGTAGAACCCCTTTTAACCGGACGTTCAAATTAGCGTCGATGTCGGACTGAAAGACAGGTGGTAGCAATGCAGTGTGAAAGTCACACACAAAGTGTATGATATACATCTTGTATTAAACAGTCACCTGCATGAAAAGAACAAAAGCCTTCTTTACTAAAATTCCAGTCTAGACATATCTTACTGTTATATTGACTGAGAGTCATTGTTTTCAAAGTCTCTTTTATTCCATTCAGTTTACAATGTATTTCGTCAGCACACCCTTTCAGTATTAACACTTTACATCATTAACCATTCCCACATATTGACGATTATCGATGCCGCTGTAAAGGTCACTTTCTGAAACCATTGTGAAAAATACAGTAGAACCTGTCTTAACCCTTTCCTCCATAAATACGCCTTTCTATACCTCTGTAAAAGTCACCTGTTGAAACTATTGTGATAAATAGAGCATTTGCCCCTATGCTCTATTTATCACAATGGTTTCAAACTACAACATTCTAAAAAATTTCCTTTTCTCCAGTTAATGCCCCTTTTTCGGTAGATTGATTCAAAGTGGTTGGATCTAAAATAGCCTATGAGGTAATGGGTTAAGCGGTCATAAAAGAGGTCTAATTATGGGTCTGTATGGCGAATATGGAAGCTTTCTGTATTACTTAGGCCGCTTAGGACATGTTTAACTGTAAAACATTTGCTCCAAAGGACAGTCACTACTGCAGCTGTTTAATCGGGGTCTGCTCTATATGCAAAGACATGAATAGACGAGAGTATGAAGTCAAAGGTCTACATGTATTAACCGTTTGTCTGAGATAAATGTCGTCCACTACAGTTCTATCAAGAAGGTTTCCATTTTTCGTTTCAACAAACCGTACACGTGAATATACAGTAAAACTCTTTATAATGACCAGTAAATTGTGTTAATTAGTTGGTATTTAGGGCAGGTGACTGCTTAAAGTAATGCGAAAGTAAAACAGAACGTTCCTATAGGAGCGTTCTGTTTTACTGTCACATTGCTTTAAGCAGCCACCTGCCTTTAACACAAATACTTTATGCAATTTAGTGACCGTTATAGAGAGGTTTTACTGTATACACATTTTAGATCCTGACGAGAAAGAGTTACTCGGCGTCCCATCTGGATCCGGACTGTTTGCAAATATCATCATTGATTAGTTCATGGGGTTGAACATATTAAAATACATGTACATTTCATGAGTTAATTGCTAAAATATCATTTGCTCAAACTTTAAAAAGCTGTATCTTATTTCCTTTATTTCTTGACAAATTGTTTTGTTAATGTCGCAATAAGTGTTACAGCTCATATGTAGTCAGTGTCACAATAAGTGGTACAGTTCATATGTAGTTAGTGTCACAATAGGTGTTTCATATGTAGTTAGTGTCACAATAAGTGTTCATATGTAGTCAGTGTCACAATAAGTGGTACAGTTCATATGTAGTTAGTGTCACAATAGGTGTTTCATATGTAGTCAGTGTCACAATAAGTGGTACAGTTCATGTGTAGTTAGTGTCACAACAAGTGTTACAGTTCATATGTAGTTAGTGTCACAATAAGTACTACAGTTCATATGTAGTTAGTGTCACAATTGGTGTTTCACATGTAGTTAGTGTCACAATAAGTACTACAGTTCATGTGTAGTTAGTGTCACGATAAGTGTTACAATTCATATGTAGTACGTGCCACAATAAGCATTACAGTGCATATGTAGTCAGTGTCACAATAAGTGGCACAGTTCATGTGTAGTTAGTGTCACAATAAGTACTACAGCTCATATGTAGTCAGTGTCACAATAAGTACTACAGATCATATGTAGTCAGTGTCACAATAAGTACTACAGCTCATATGTAGTTAGTGTCACAATAAGTACTACAATTCATATGTAGTTAGTGTCACAATAAGTACTACAGTTCATATGTAGTTAGCGTCACAATAAGTGTTACAGTTTATATGTAGTTAGTGTCACAATAAGTACTACAGTTCATATGTAGTTAGTGTCACAATAAGTACTACAGTTCATATGTAGTTAGTGTCACAATAAGTGTTACAATTCATATGTAGTTAGTGTCACAATAAGTACTACAGTTCATATGTAGTTAGTGTCACAATAAGTGTTACAGTTCATATGTAGTTAGTGTCACAATAAGTGTTACAGTTCGTATGTAGTTAGTGTCACCGTAAATGTTACAGTCTATATGTAGATAGTGTCGCAATAAGTGTTACATTTCATATGTAGTTAGTGTAACAATAAGCGTTACTCTTCATATTTACCCTGTTTTTGTTTCTGGTCTGGGTCATTATTGTCAATTCCGGGTGTCAGAGCAACAGATAAAGGCGTGTACTCACTCCTTAATACTAAAATCGTTATTTCTCCACCAAAATCCTATGTTTTGATCACTCTAAAGGGTGGTCAAAACACAGGGTTTGGTGGAGAAATAAAGAAGTTATTCTTGAAAATGTTTTAATTTCTGCATCTTATCTAGACCTCTGAGGTTAAAGGATACCATTCCACCAAATACATTAACCCTTTCGCTGCCAATGCCGGATCTGTCAATACCTATGCAAACAGTTTGGATCCAGATGAGACGTAACTCGGCGTCTCATCAGGATCCAAACTGTTTGTTACTGTTAGTATTTTATGAAACAAAGAAGAAAAGTTAAAAATTGAAAAGTTTGCAGACGACAAAAGTTTGCAGACGACAAAAGTTGCCAGTGAAAGGGTTAAAGTTTACGTGTAATAAACTTATATTATGTTATTAAAATGTATCAATATTGCCAATTTTGCTTGATATCAATTGTTTTATCAACACTTTCCTGCATATAAATGCATTTTCACGCATTTGCAAACAGAGCAGATCCAGATCAGACGACTCCGTAGGCCTATAGGAGCCGTCTGATCAGAGTCTGCATTGGCTGCCTATGAAACAATGTAGCTGTGATTCTACATGTTCTGCCATGGTAGAATGTTCCTTTGTTTATAATGCCATTATAAAATGGCCAATTAATATTCATGATGTCAATGTTTCTTACTTAATGTTCATTTAAGGGTTAATCCTTATTCTGCCAAGCGCCACATAGCGTACGTTTGCAAGCAGCTTTGACCCAGACGAGATGACAAGTACGGTAAACCCGCTCTGATGCGACCACCAAAAAAATACTTGTAACTTTGCGTCTTAGATGCAGATGATGGCTTAATGCATGACAAAAGTTATGCAAAAAGCTCCTATAGGAGCTTTCTGCACTAATTTCGTCCTGCATTAAGCAGCCACCTGCTTATAAAGACCGCCATGTTTGTTCATTAAGTGGTCGCTTTAGTGGGGTTCTACTGTAATTCGGCGGCTTGTCAGGATCCAAGCCGTGACTCTGTTATTCCTTAACTCCATAAATACTCCTTTCTATGCCTTTGAAAACAGAGTAGACCTAGATCAGACGGCTCCTATAGGAGCCGTCTGACCAGGGTCTATTCTGTTTGCTTACAATGGGGTAGATATTATTCTATACGCTCGTAGTTTCTACCATGGCCAATATTTCCTATGTGTCCATTAGCTGTGATTACAGATATTCTAATTGATATTCATGACGTCAGTATTTTTACATGAATATTCATGGAGTAAAGGGTTAACAAGAAATCGGAAGTAGGTAAAATTACAGCTGATTGGAGTTTGAGCAGGATAAAGGTAAACTGTGAGGCCTTATAAATTAACAATAAATTGTTTCGCGGCTAATTGAGAGGAAACTAGGATTGTCTGTGGTCAATTCACGTATGGTATTGTTCTACTTAACCCTTTCCCTCATATAAACGTGTTTTCACACATTTGCAAACAGAGTAGACCCAGATCAGACGGCCCCTGGAGGAGCCGTCTGATCAGGGTCTACTATGTTTGCTATTCGAATTTGAAAGATCTGTTTCTTTGCTTTCTAAAATGTCTACAATGTTCCACCTTCCATATTTCTTTATGAGTATTTTGTTAATGAATATTCAGTAGGTATTGAAATTTGGAATAACATAGAACAGGAAAAGGGTTAAGCACTTGGATAAGGGTTCTTTCAAAGCTGTCTAAAACGTTTTGAAAATCAAAATTATATAAAAACGCAAAGAAATATCGTAAATCTAAAAATGTGATAATGTGATAATGCTCATCGTAAAAGGGGATCTGGATCGAATATTTGTTACAGAATTGATGATGAGGTGTAGTTTTAGCTGGTTGAAAGTTATACTTATAACCATTAAACCTTTCGGTGCCAAATTTCTAAATGTCGTCTGCAAACCATTTTTTTTTCAAATCATTCGGTAAAATGAGGAAATGAGATAAATAAAGCACATATTAGGAAATAGAGTTTGATACAAAAGTTAAGTCCCTGACCAGGCTTGACTTCACTATTTGTCGTGGTGCATTTTTGCGACATTGGCGGTGAAAGGGTTAAACATTTCCCTCATATAAATTTGCAAACGGAGTAGACCCAGATCAGGCTGCTTTCTGATCTGGATCTGCTCTGTTTGTCTATAAAATAATAAATTCCATTAGTTGGCCATAATGCAATTATAAAAAAAATACTGCTAATTAATATTCACGATGTCAATACTTAACCCTTTCGCTGCCAAACTCTGTCGTCTGCTTACTTTGTAGTCTGCTACAAATTTTCATTCTTTTGATTTTCTTCATTTTAGTAACAGTAACAAACAGTTTGGATCCAGATGAGACGCCGAGTTACTCGGCGTCTCTTCTGGATCCAAACTGTTTGCATAGGTAATCACAGATCCGGCATTGGCAGCGAAAAGGTTAAGGGGGGAAAGGGTTAGCAGAAAATGAAACTGACGTCTGCATAGACAGTCGCCTTCCTCATCACTTCTTGTATTATATTCATGAACACGCGACCAGAGTGTCAACTAATAGGAAGAGTGCTTTGTGTGAACCAACAGGGCTGTAGTTAAAAGTTAAACACACGAGCTGATCAAAGACAATCTCTTACATCGGAGAAACGATTCTATTTAATTGCAACAAGATATGATTTGGCGCAAAAATATAAAATGAAATTTCGTATCTACAACACAGGTGTATCAATGCTTAAATTTTAACTCTTTTTTAAACGCCTTTGCGAAGAGAATTAACCCAGATCAGACAGCACCTGTAGGACCTCTATTTGCTTTTGGAATCAATTAGGTATGATTCTACAGTTTCTGCCATGGCCAATCCTTCTTGAGTTCATGCGCCATTATAAATAAGCATCTAATTAACCCTTTCACCGCCAATGTCGCATAAATGCACCACGACAAATAGTGCAGTCCCAGACCAAGGCGGCGTCTGATCAGGGACTTCACTTTTTGTCTGATCTCTTTTTCTATATCTGTGCTTTATTCCTTTGAAATTTGCGTTTATTTATCTCATTTCCTTATTGTACCGAATGGTTTACCAAAAATTGGAATGCAGACGACCATTAGAAATTGGTTAATATTCTCGATGTCGTTATTTCTTATATGAATGTTAATGAAGTAAAGAGTTTTAACCCTTCTCTTGCTGAATTTTTAAATACATTTCCCCTTCTTTACCCATGCCCAGTTTTATAATTACATATATCTTCACTGTGTACAAGTATTTCGCTGTACAATCACTGCTGAGGAGTGCACTGGTTGCACAATCAACTTGTAAATAGTGCAGACCCTGATGAGACAGCTCCTGCAGGAGCTGTCTCATCTGGGTCTTCACTATTTACAGGTAGGTATATTGACGCGAATAGCAAACGAAGGGTTAATAAAGTTATCACGAGATGAGCTTAACCCTTTACTCCATCAATATGCATGTAAGAAATGATGACATCATGAATATTAATTAGATTATTTTTCAAAATGGCTTATTGACACACGACTATTTTTGCGAAAGTAGAATCTATAGAATTAGATCTATATGATTCCATTAGCAAACAGAGCAAACCCTGATCAGACTGCTCCCATAGGGGCCGCCTGATCTGACCCTTCTCTGCTTGCAGTTGCATAGAAAGACGTATTTATGGAGGAACGGGTTAACCCTTTCGCTGCTAATGCCGGATCTGTGATTACCTATGCAAACAGTTTGGATCCAGATGAGACGCCGAGTAACTTGGCGTCTCATCAGGATCCAAACTGTTTGTTACTGTTACTATGTTTTTGAAACAAAAATGAAGAAAATCAAAAGAATGAAAATTTGTAGCAGACGACAAAGTTAGCAGGCGACATAGTTTGGCAGCGAACGGGTTAAGAGTGCTATTGGCTAATAGACCTTCCTTGTTATTTCATCATGGACCTATTTACCTAGGTTTTATCATATCCTTTAGACGATGGACATGTTAAAACATGTGATTGTAGTAACATGTGCAAGCAGCTTTGATCTAGACCAGACATCGAGTAACTCAGCCTTTGATCAAGATCCAACCTGTTTTACACCCAGAACATACTAATTCTGCGAACAAAAATAAATAAATATGAATAAAATATGAGAAGACGCCAAAATCCTTCAGACGACAGTTGTCAGTCGTTCAAAGGATATTGGCTGGACCAACGCGGTGATATTCACAGGACATTGTGGTTACAAACAGAATAATTGAATGACCGCAATAAAGTCCTTTGGATGGTTGAAATTGCTACAAGTTCAGTATCTAATATTGTGCCATGGCTTGTATTATTTTCGTTTATAATGTAATAAATTAATGCAAATTTAAGATCTGACACATAGAGTGGAGCTCGCGTTTTTGCATCATGTTGCCCGCAAAACTATCATTGTTTGAATGACTTGGATCTTAACTTTGTCAAATGGTTCGTTTTCTGGGCCTGTAATTGAAAATAAAAAGTTATTGACCAATTTACTTAAACTATTTGTACTTAATTTTATGTCAACTTTACTTTCAAGAGCCCCAATGATCATCTGACAGTACATTGTGGTCAAACTGAACGATGCACATGTACAGATAACTGTCTTCAATAATCCTCAGTCGTAGACTTCAGTGCTGCAATCACTATTATCGCCCGCTTAACCCTTTCCCTCATATAGACGTGTTTTCACGCATCTGCAAACAGGGTAGACCCAGATCAGACGGCTCCTAGAGGAGCCGTCTGATCAGGGTCTGCTCTGTTTGCTAATGGAATTTGATAGAACTGTTTCTTTACTTTCCAAAATGACTACAATACTCCACCTTCCATATTTTATTATAACAATTTTGTCCATGAATATTCAGTAGGTATTGAAATTGGAAGAAATGTAGAACAGGGAAAGGGTTAACCCTTTACTCCATAAAGTTATACGCCTTTCCACGGCTTTGCAAACTGAGTAGATCCAGATCAGAAGGCTCTTGTGGGAGAGCCGTCTGATCAGGGTCTGCTTTGTTTGCTTATGAATTATAATATAATGCTGCCTCCATAGTCATTTCAGAGGTCCAGATAAGAAACGTAAGGACCCAGTCCCACTAGGCATTACGACCACTTAAGATCTGTTTACGATTGCTAGCGACAGCTGGTCGCTAATATTCGTACGAAAGTCGCAAGACAAGTCACTGATACTCGCCGGTTGTCTTCAGTAATCGTTGGTAATCATTTCCAGTCGTGCAACCAATTGCAATCGCAGAGAGGTTGTTCATGCACAATAACCACCTTAGAGTCCAGTCCAACTAGGCCTTATGACAACTGAAGACCTGTTTATATTTTCTAGCGACCTCTGATCGCCGATATTCCTACGAAGGTCGTTCGACCAGTCACTGATACTCGTGGGTGGTCTTCAGTAATCGTTGGTAATCGTTTATAGTCGTGTGACCAATTTCAGTCGTAGAAATGTTGTTGATCATGCACAACAACCTCCTTACGATCGAACTGGTCGCCGCTGGTAGAGGTAACCGTAGGGTTTTTTAGATAACCAAGCGATCGTAGTACGAAGGTCTCTAACAATCTTTAACTGGTCGTTGGTGATATTCCCTACACTCGTACGACTGTCAGCGACTTTTCTACAATTACCTACAACTGGCGTGCGATCCCCAGCGACTGTCTAAAGATTACCATCGACTAGGCATAGACCACATGACCACACAACAGGTCGGAAGTGATTGTGGAACATTCGTACGAATACCAGTGACTTGCTGCATGATCGTCAGCAACCTGTCGTACGATGGTGTTTAACGATCGCAAGCGATAGTGGGATTGTAGCCTAGATGAATACTATTGAAGACAGAAGTTTTAAAACGCATGTGGTTGTTTAATGCAGGGCAGAAGTAATGCAGAACACGTCTATAGGATATTATTGCATTACTTTGACCTGCATTAAACTACCACCTGCAATACAGACCCATGGTTAGATATCTTGTTTGATGGCCGTTTAAGATAGGTTCTTCTGTACTTACCGTCTTGAAACACATGTATTCTCGTTTATTTTAATTGATTTTGTGATACCCGTTGCAAACACTTTGGATCCAGACAAGACGCCGGGGTAAAAATATGAAAGAAAAAACTTTTAGAGCTGAAGCAGACACAATATTTGCAGAGGACAATCGCTCAGAGGTCAACTCAAGTTTACAATTTGTTTCTCCATTCTAGAACATGTGTAAAATGGGGAATTTTCCTTATGTTTCAAGTTCTCGTTTGCACTGAAGTTTGAACTTGTAGCCTGCTTAAAAAGTATGCATTAGTCACAGACTACTTGATGTTTAAAATTTCCGTCTGCTTGAAGTAGAAATACCTACAGGATTGAAGTATAAATACATGTAGTTGCATACTTGAAGTTTGAAGTGTCCCCTTCCTGCGGTTTGAATTTATTTGGTCGCAGCCTTCGCCAGTATAACTCTTTCAGCACGGGACATACATAATCTTTTGCAAACAATGTAGACTCAGATGAGAGAGCTATAGTAGATGGACCCTCTCATCAGGGTTTGCACCGTCTGCCATGTTATTTCTTTCTTAACCCATTCCCTCATAGGCTATATTTAGATCCAACCACTTTGAGTAAATCTACCGAAAAGAAGCATTAACTAGAGAAAAGGACAATTTTAAAATGTTGTACTTTGAAACCATTGTGATAAATAGCACGTTTGCTCCTATATGTCGCCAAATAAGTTCGTCTGCGTCAGGTTTCTCCATTGTTTTTGCAATAAAACCACGACAAGTATGAAATAACTCGAGTCTTGGCGAGATACTGAGTTACACAGCGTCTCATCTGGATCTAAACTGTCGGCAAAAGTTATTACGTAATTGGCGATGGCGGCAGAAGAGTTAGTACCTCATAGGCTATATCTAGATACAACCTCTTTGAATTAATCTACCGAAGAGGAGCATTAATTAGAGAAAAGGAAACTTTGAGAATTTTGTAGTTGGAACCATTGTGATAAATAGAGCATTTGCTCCTATAGGAGCAAATGCTCGATTTATCACAATGGTTTCACAAAGTGACTTTTACAGAGTCGTCAAATGTCGTCAATATGAGGGAATGGGTGAAGTCGAAACCATATACCTCATAGAGGCACAATTTAAACCTGTTTAATATTCATGTAAGACATAATGACATCATGCATATTTATTAGCTGAATTTTTGAATTGTATATGTTTCAAGAAGTTTGTTTGACTTTGATAAAACCTGTAGAATCAGATCTATATCATGTGAAAAGCAAACAGAGTAGGTTCTCATCAGACGGCTCCAATATGATCCGTCTGCTTTGAGTCTACTCTGTTCGCAAATGCGTGAAAATCCGTTTGTATATGAAGGAAAGGATCAACACCTAAGCATAAAGAATAGCAAAGACCCGACTGCTCATGTAGACACCGTCTGATCAAGGTCTGCTCTGTTTGTTTACGGACTTCAGATTCTACAGTGACTATAATTAATCTACATACAGGATAACCTGTCCTTATATTCACTGGACACGGACATTTCAAAAAGCGGATGGTTGCTATAATATTTACGATGTCAGTAAAGGGTTAATTTTCAGACGCAGTGGGCGAATTTCAAATAGTCTGGACTCTGGTGAGGTGCACCAAAACCAGGATTAAAAAAAGTGTTACTGTTATCATGTTCTGAATACAGTAGAACCTTAAGCGACCATCAAGTAAAGGACTAATTATGGGTATGTAAGACAGGTGGTGGCTTATTGCAGGTCAAAAGTAATACAGAAAGCTTATTCAACACTTTTTAACATTCCAGTGTCCAATAACTGAATGACCGCTTTACCATTTCCTCCATAAATATACGCCTTTCAACGCCTCTGTAAAAGTCACTTTATGAAACCATTGTGATAAATAGAGCATTTGCTCCTATAGGATTATTTATCACAATGGTTTCAAACTACAAAATTCTCAAATTTTCCTTTTCTCTAGTTAAGGCTCTTTTTCGGTAGATTTATTCAAAGTGGACGGATCTAAAAATAACCTATGAGGGAATGGGTTAAGACAGGTTCTACTGTATAATATACCTACACATGTAATTAACTATCAAAGGCGAATCCGCAATAACCTTTGTAATTAGTTTGGATCCAGAGGAGACGCCGAGTAACTCGGCATCACCCCAGGACCAAATCTGTTTGTATTTAATTTTATATTTTTTGTGAAGAAAATGAAGAAAACGCCACATTGAAACTGAATAGATAATGCTCTTAGCAGATGAACATTTATTTTGCGCCGAAAGGGTTTAAACTTAAGTGGACACTTTTTGTTTGTAACAATTTATTTAGCGTCGTTAACCCATATATAGGTGCCCAGGGGACAAGGGGCAAACAATGTAAACTCAGATTAGAGGGCCCCTTACTGAGCACTCTGGGCGAGATTTCTTTAAATAATATGGGAATAAATGGGTTGCTATTTTGAAAAGACCAAACAGTTTTGATGTTGAGAATACGCAAGTCAGTATCTGTATGATCTAATTCCGAACTATTTACCAGAGCGAGTTGTTTCCATTCATTTGAATAGTTTCAGAGGTCCAGATAAGGTGCGTAAATTTAAACATTTCAACAATAGCTCCTTTATTTCTCCACCAAATCCTATACATTATAAGGTTTGATGGAGAAATGGCGATATAGTATTACAGTACGCACCTTTATCTGTAGCTCCGGATATTAGCAGATGACAAGGAGTGTTTCGTTTTCCAATAATCAATTATATGTGATCAAGGGAAAACTGGGAGTGGCCAGACCTAGCTAAAAGACCCGCTGTCGACTTGTTCTCTTTTCAGACTAAATCATAGTCGTCTGCAAAAACTATCATCCTCTACAATTCTCAAAGTTATGTTCCATTTTTATTCAAAATCTACAATTAAAGCATCAAGCGATTTGCGTGCGTTACTCGGTATCTCATCTGGATCCAAACTGGCTGTGTAGATTATCATGAATTTGCCATAAAGGTGCAGATATATACAGTAAACCCCATCTAAACCGGACATGTAGTAGAAAAGAATTTAGATACGTTTAGGCAGGTGACTGTTCAAAGCAGGATGAAAGTCATGCAGAAAGTTCATAGAAAGAGAAGCTTTCTGCACGATAAGCTTCCACTTGTCTCCAAGACTGGTATTAACTGGACTAACTTTAACCCCTTCCGTGCCACAATGACGGGTTTATGATACCACATGCAAACAGTTTGGATCCAGATGAGACGCCGAGTAACTCGGCGTCTCATCAGGATCCAAACTGTTTGACACTCTGTTTACTGTTTTATAAAGAAAATGGAAGAAGTGCACACACTTACACTAAAATAAACGAAACTATGCCTAGCAGACGACAATGCTGGCACCGAAACGGTTAACGTCAGCTTTAGGGAGGTTTTACTGTATGACTGGATTTTTATGACAACACTGGGAGTGGTCAAATCTAGCAATGTTTACTATCGACTTGCTTGTTGTTTGTAACGGAATTTAACGTGTCTTCGACAGTATTTCAGTCATAGCGAGACGTTCAGCTAATTACAAGTGGAGGAAGATTCCAGAGGACAAATGGCAACGTTTCGTGCACAGAAGAACATATCTTCAAATATATAATTAATATCTCAAACGGTTTAGATTCTGATGGGATGCCGAGTTACTCGGCATCTCATCTGGAGCCAAACTGTTTGCATGAATTCGCAGATATGGTGCAAAGAGTTACAAAGTATTTAGACGAGTACACGCATTTAAATACGTATGTTCTGCAGCCTTTATTCAGAGCAAAATGTAGTGTATCTCTTTTAAGCGACCACTTTAATAGTGTGGTGGTTGCTCTGAAAGGTAGAATGCAGCTTTATGTAGGACCCGAGTAACGCACACAGTTTCAAAAACAGCTTTTTATTCTGCCTTTACGAGTCTCCTGTATTTACTCTTTTAGCAAACTTTATACTTGTATTAAGCTGTCACATGCGTTTCTAGTTATCTGTAGAGATTCATTATTAGAGTAACTCTGTATTGTAAGTTTTGGAAGGACTGAACTTTTTGTTCGAGTTATCCCGAAGTTCGAGTTATCAGAGTTCGAGATATGATTCTGCAGTTTCTACCATGGCTCAAATTTCCCGTGTTTATGTGGCATTATAAAAACTAATTTAATTAATTTGCGTGGCATTATATCTTACATGAATAGGCATTGAGTAAAGGGTTAAGATAATACATGTATGTTTTTTCATGATCGCTACTTGCTGACATTTACAGTTTCTACCAAAACCAGTGTGCCAGTCATGTTTTGCCTGGCCTCATTCCCAAATGTTTAATACTTTACTTGATTGAAACGTCTTTTCACGTATAGTAGAACTCTTCTAATGCGACCAACCACTTAATGAATAAACATAGGTGTCTTTACAAGTATGTGGTTGCTTAATGCAGGACAAACGTAATGCAGAAAGCTCCTCTGGGAGATTTCTGCATTACTTTTGTCCTGCATTAAGCTACCACTTGCATCTAGCACCCATAATTATACCTCGTTAAGGTGGTCGCATTAGCGGGGATTTACTGTATTTAGCAAACATAGCAGACTAAGACCAGACGGTTTCTGTATTAGCCGTCTGACCAGGGTCTGCTCTGTTTGCTTATCGAATTACAGTAAAAATTCGATTATACGAAATTTTAGCAAGGATGAATTTATGTCTTTGTATGCAGGTGGCTACTTAATGCAGTGTGAATGTCATGCAGAAAGCTCCTAAAGGAGCTTTCTGCATGACCTGCACCCTGCATTAAGCTGCCACATGTGTTAATAACGATGAGTAGTTGAGTGTTCGATTAATCGAGATTTTACTGTATATAGATTTGATTCTAAAGTTGTTGCCATTGCCAAAATTCCATTGCTCATTACGTCACTATAAGAATTAAGCTAATCAATATTCATAAAGGCGTTATTTCTTACATAAATGTACATCAGGTGATGGAGAGACATAACTGATAACGAATCCTGTCAGTGATTCGTATAGGTAAATAAATGGATATTTGTTTCTTTGAAAATGAACATCACTTCTGCAAATGGGTGCGGGTTAGATTTATTCATTTGTACGCCCGTTCGTCCGTTTGTCCGTCCATTCGTCGGCCTGTTAGTCAGTCCGTCTGCCTGTTCGTCCATCTATTTGTCCATCCATTCTTTTGTCTGATTGTTCGTCACACATTATTGCGTGGTGCACAACTCAAAATGTATTTCTAAAACGTATAGTTGTTCAGTATATAGAGGATCTTACATGAGAGTTAATTACAAATTGTTTTTATGAAACGAGTTTACTAAAATAACATGACACGAGCTTTAGCGAGTGTAATATTCATTATAGTAATCGAACACGAAAGTAAGATTCTTTATATCACATAACCTTAAAAAGTGCCATAGGAAAGTGAAACAAACTATATCTGACGGCTGTTTCGGCCATTGTTTACAGCGTAGTACAGCCGGATTCATTCTGCCCATTTGCATTAAAAATGCACTAGTCCATTTCCGCGAGTTACGACACTCTGTTTCGGCACCCCATACGGCAGATTATGTGATAAATGTCAATATATGAAATTAGCTGCTTTATTTCTTCACCAAACCCTATGCAAGGACAACTGTTTAGAATAGTCTCAAACAAGGGTTGGTGGATAAATGGCATTTATAGTACATTTGCACTTGAATACGCACCTACTTATTGTTCTAGCCATGAATCATATCGTCAATAGGAATAATATATCAGGTGGCTCACAGAACTTGCAGTAGTTATTTGCACTGCCGTTACCCCGGAATTCTAGTAGAGAATAATTTTGATACGTGTAGGCAGGTGGCTGCTTAATACAGCGTGACAGTCATGCAGAGAAGTTTTCTACATGACCTTCATCTTACATTAAGCTGTCATTTGTCTCAAAAACCGATGTCTATACTAAATTGAACGTCCGGTTTATAGAGGTTTTACTGTACAAGTACTTATAACCTGACAGCCATTGTTTTGTATTAACTTTGTCCAATACATTGTTTGATACAAACATTATGTATAAAATGATGTATTTATGTGATGTAATCATTTACTCTACAGACACACCTTTTAACATCTATTAGAATAGAGCAGACTCAGATCAGATTGTTGCTATAGCAGCCGTCTGATCATGGTCTGCTCCGTTTGCTTGTGGGGTGATATATATGCGATTCTATAGTTTCTGCTATGACCACTATATCTTGTTTTCATATGTCATTGTAACACTATTTCAGCTAATTAATAGCCATAATGGCATTATTTCTAACATGGATATTCAGCGTTTGAGGCTTAAATATTGTTTTACGTATTGATGAGAGACAAATGCTTCTTAAATGTTTTTTTCTCAATCGACTGAAATCTTGGTCACTGGAACAGCTTCGTAATAAAAAGAGCTTTTGCTCTACAATAAATAAAATCATTGTAATAAAAGAGTAACTCTTATCTTGACTTTCATCCGGATCAAAAGAAATCTTATTCTGGAAAAAGAACCCTTATTCTGATCAGTAAGAACCGTCTGATCTGGGTCTTTCTGGTTGCAAAGGCATGAAGAATGCGTGTTTATTAAGCAACGGTTACGTACACTTTGAATCTTTACCATTGCTAATCGCGACCATGCTTATAAAGCTTTTTAGTTGAGTCTGGGTTCGTTCTCAAGCTTTTTATTGGTCAGATTTGAGTTCTCAAGCTTTTGATTGGTCAGATTTGAGCCAAAGGCTCAAATCTGACCAATCAAAAACTTGAGAATGAACTCAGACTCAACTAAAAGTTTTATAAGCACGGACCCTGACTAGGATTGCAACCACCTTGGATACAGGTATTCGGGATCTGTTTGACATTCAAACAACATATTTCCCAAGAGCTTGTAATTCTCAAATCAGGTCAAAATTGCAGCAGCTCAGAGATAAATTTGACATTTTGTTCAGCACAATAAAGACTAATACAGTTACTGGATTGACAAGTCTTTATAGCAGGGGATGGGCTAATAGATTAACTGAGTTGGCGATATGTCCTTGTATACCATTTTCTGCAGCAGGAGAGGGACTAGATGTAATACATTTACTGAGTTGACGATGTACGCACCATGGCTATAGGGTTCCGGGGGGCATACTTCCCCGGGACAAATTATAATTGTGTAGATTTGAAACCATTTTGATAAACAGAGCATTTGCTCCTATAGGAGCAAATGCTCTATTCATCACCATGGTTTCAAAGGGTGACCTTTACAGAGGCGTCAAATACCGTCAATATGAGGAAATGGGTTAAAGCTTCCACGACAAGATAGAACTTTTATCAAAGTCTAACCCACACTTAGCCCTCGCTTTTTGTTCCATTTTGCCATAATCATGTTTTCACCATTGATGTTATACACGTGCGTAAGTGCGTATCGCTAGCTACGCCCCTGCCTTTATACCATTGGATTATAGCAAGGGATGGGCTAATTCATACATTTATTGAGTTGACGATAAGTCTTTTATGCCATTTTTACAACACAAGAAAGGCTAATACATTCTCAGAGTTGATTTTATGTCGTTACAGTAAAACCCCTCTAATGCGACCACCAAAAAGGGGCATATTTCACAGTAGTAAATGCAGGCGGTGGCTTAATGCAGGACGAAAGTTATGCAGAAAGCTCCTATAGGAGCTTTCTGCATAACTTTCTTCCTGCATTAAGCAACCACCTGCTTAAGAAGACAGCCATGTTTGTTCATTAAGTGGTCGCATTAGAGGGTGTTTACTGTATTACCATTTTCAAAGCAGGTTAGGGATAAAAGCAGATAGCAAATATTATACAACCCAATGCAGACGACCACGCATGTTCTCGTCTGTGATATAAAAACTGATGTGTGACATTTCAAGTATTCAGCTGTCCAATGTCACGTCTTCAAAAAATCTTGAAGACATTTATAAAATACAATGCTGTGTTACATGATATGTGCTTTTATTTCCGATTTAAGCACTGCGAAAAGTCTCATATTCTGACATTGAGAGCTAACTCTTTAGCTGCACGTGTATTGTTTGTTAAGTTTGTCAGCTGCCCCAATTTCTAATTTTGAACTCCTGTACCCATTATCATTAAAAGAAATGATCACATATAGCAAACAGTTTGAATCCTAATGAGGCGCTCATTTACTCGATGTCTCATCTGGATCAAAACTATTTTCATAGGTAATCAGAAATTCACAATTCCGATTGTAAATGCGCGAAACAGCGTTTATATGAAGGAAAGGGTTACGATGCCTATGCTCAATAACTTAAATTTGTCTTAAATTTCCATAAGAAAGGTTCTATTGTAGCTTGAACTTGGCCTTTCTCTTTATGGCTGTGAGTGGGTTGATAGTCAACAGTGTCAATATATATTTGAAGGTTAGTCAGGAGATATTCTCGACTTTATATTGACAATTAAAAATACACGCCAGACTATTGCCTTACATGTGGTATTGTTTCCTACGAAATATAATCTCCCAGTTCCTTTTAAAGCTTGATGTTATGTAACCATCATCAGGTTTCATATGATTATAAATGTTTAACCCTTTCCTCCATAAACACGCCTTTCAACGCCTCTGTAAAAGTCACTTGTTGAAACCATTGTGATAAATAGAGCATTTGCTCCTATAGGAGCAAATGCTCTATTTATCACAATGGTTTCAAAGTACAAAATTCTAAAATGTTCCTTTTCTATAGTTAATGCTCCTTTTCGGTAGATTTATTCAAAGTGGCTGGATCTAAAAATAGCCTATGAGGGAAAGGGTTAAATATTGAAGTGCATGTGCTGACATTTTACAATTAGCTCCCAAATTAAGTAGCATTGACATATATAAATAACCACAAGTTTTTCTGTTGCGCAACTGTTATAACTCCTTACTCCATAAAGACGCCTTTTGGCAGCTTTGTATGCAGAATAGACCCAGATCTCTCCTACACCAGGGTCTGCTCTGTTTGCTTATGAAATAATATTGAACTGGTTCCACAGTTTCTTCTGTGTTCATGTGTCAGTATAGAAATCAGCTAATAAGTATATTTGATATACAGCTGATCTTCGATATCTCGAACTTCAAGGGACCACACTAATTAGTTCGAGATATAGAAGTTCACAGCTTAATACAGGTCTAAAGTAATGCTGAAAGTAGGAGCATATAGCATTACTTTAGACCTGAATTAAGCTGTTACACGTGTTTCTGAATATGCGTAGTAACCCATTTTAGAGCAATTATGTATTGTAAGTTTTGGAAGGACTGAACTATCCCGTAGTTCGAGTTATCCGAGTTCGAAATATCGAAGTTCAACTGTAAGTAGTTCTTACTACTAACCTTTTACCCCAAATGCTATTTTAGATCCAACCTCTTTGAATAAATCTACTGAAAAGGAGCATTTACGAGAGAAAAGGGAAAAAATAGAATTTTGTAGTTTTGAAACCACTGTGATAAATAGAGCATTTGCTTCTAAGGAGTAAATGCTCTATTTATCAGAATGGTTTTAGACAGTGACTTATACAGAGACGTCAAAATACGTTAATATGACGGAATGTGTTAATTATGAAGGCCTTCGACGGGTTTGTCAAGACCTTTCTCAGGGCCTATTTCCACATACATATAGATACGTGGCTAGTTTTGCATCAGTGACTCAGAACAGCGTCTGGATTTTCTTATCGCGCTTGATCAGGATCAACACTGTTTGCCAGTCGCCAGTATAACCGCTGTGCAAATTTGACTACTTCCGATTCGACCAAGCTTTCGGGAAACTGTTGACAAGGTGTCAAACAATTTGGATCCAAGCTGTTTGCAAATGCGATACAGATCAAGGTTACCGGAGAAGTGTTACACACGTACTGTTCTTGAATAGGCGCTTTTGATGATCGAATCTATGATCTCATTCGTAAGCATTTTGAATCCATATCGGGAAGAAAACTGAAGCCGTCGGTATTACGTGTTAGCGATAGAGATAAAGGTTAGTATATTCTCAGGTGCCATATCACGCGATTGGTTTTGTAAAGACAAAACCTACTCGTACCCACGCCTGAAGAAGGCATTGAATTATGACGAATAGCTTGTATGTTCACCGAGAGTAGGTCTAATACTGGGTCTTCGAGGCAGATGGCAAGTGGCAGCTTAACGCTTTCCCTCATACAAACGTGTTTTCACGCATTTGCAAACAGAGTATACCCAGATCAGACGGCTCCTTAGAGGAGCCATCTGATCAGGGTCTGCTCTGTTTGCTAATATATTTTGAACGGTTTCTTTGCTTTCTAAATGTCTACAATGTTCCACCTCCCATATTTCTTTATTACTATTTTGTTAATGAATATTCAGTAGGTATTGAAATTTGGTCTAAATATAGAACAGGGAAAGGGTTAATGCAGGATAAACAATATGCAGAAATCTCATGTAGAAGCCTTTTGCAGTACGTTCGTCTTGCGTTAACCCATTCTCTCCTACTGACAACCTTTTGCCCCTCTGTAAAACTCATTTATTGAAGCCATTGTGATAAATAGAATATTTGCTCCATAGAAGCAAATGCTCTATTTATTACGATGGTTTCAAAACTACATAGTTTTAAAATTCTCCTTTTCTATAGTTAATGCCCCTTTCGGTAGATTAATTCAAGGAGACTGGGACTCAAAATAGTCAAGGAGAGAATGAGTTAGGTGACCACCTGCTCTCAACTTAATCAAGACACGTACCGAGGTATGGACCTTACAGAGTCTTCCTGTCTGTTTATAGAATGATAAAGATCTGTTTTTACAGCTTCTGATTTGGACAAACGTCATATGCCATTATATAAAAAAGCATCTAATTACAGTACTATTCATAAAGTAATGTTTTTCCAGGGAAAGGGTGTAGCATGGGTTGGATTAAAATATCGACAACTCGAACTCTAAACAAGTATAATTACTGATCTTTACTGACAGGTTTCAGCTTAGTGCAGGATGGAAGTCAGAGCTTTCTGCACGACTATTAGCCTGCTGCAGTGCATTAAGCAGCCACCTGCCTAATATATTATCAACTATTCTTTACTAAAATTCGATTAACGAGGTTAACCCATTACCTCATAGGCTATTTTAGACCCAATCTCTTTGAATGAATCTACCCAAAAGGAGCATTTACTAGAGACAAGTAAATTTTTAGAATTTTGTAGTTTGAAATCATTGTGATAAATAGAGCATTTGCTCCTATAGGAGCAAATGCTCTATTTATCACAATGGTTTCAACAGGTGATTTTACAAGGAAAGTCGTATGTAAGGAGGAAAGGGTTAATCTGTATCTAATAATTGTGTAATTGTACTAGAACAAATATGTCTATAAATGTTTGTTTTCTTCAAAGCAATAGTCTTGCGCGTTTGGCCTTTCGTACGACGGACAGATTTACCTGTTCAAAATGTCAAAATCGTGGTTGTTTTTATCAAAAGCTAACTGTGCATGATTATCTCTAAAATAACCAGTAAATGTCGACGGTTCGACATTTTCTGAACTTGTAATTTCGTCATTTATTGTAAGAAAATAGTACTATTTTGTTAAGACTTAATATGGAAATGTTTCATTATGTATATGCCTTCGATCTTGGCGTTGTACGTATAGAGTCTCTCTAGAGTGCCTTTCTACGCCTTTGCAAACAAAGTAGACCCAGATCAAACTGTTCCTGTAGAAGCTGTCTGATCAGGGTCTGCTCTGTTTGCTTATGAAATAAAGTAGATATGACTCTACAGTTGCTGCCGTGGCCAAAGTTCCATGTGTTCACATGTCATTATAAAATTTAAATCTAATTAATAGTCATAACGTGGTGGGGCTTGGTCTAGTGGTTGAGCCTCGAGCTGATAATCCAGGGGTTCGAGGTCTGAATCCCTGCTAGACCAGCTAGACATTTCAGAGACGCTTTTCAGTGTCTCCAAACAGCACGAGATTGCCGCCTTTCCATCCAGGGGTTTAAATGGGTACCTGTGAGAGGGTCACTAACCGGTACTGCGGCTGAGTAATCGCGCCATATGTAAGCAGTGCTCAATACTGTAGGTGAATGATCGGTCATTCGTATGGAAAGCCATAGCTGTCTTCTATCGTTCTTTTTCAATTCATTGCATCTTTGTAGTAATATACCTCATTTCAACGACATATGAAAGGAAAACATGTTTACATAGAACCGAATGGCATTATATCAATCAAACATTTCAATATATTGAACGGAATCGTCCACGTATCGATCCACAGTAGCGTTAAATATGACTTCATTTTGACATTATATCAAACGAACCTTTATATGAATCCAGTCGAACTATGTATTGAACAAACTGTCCTTATATATGTACAATGTATTGGACCAGTATGCAATACATGTATATGATACGGATATAACAACAAATACATGTAAAACCCCTCTAATGCGACCACCAAAAAGGGGCATAATTCTGGATGGCAGAGGCAAGTGGTGGCTAAATGTAGGACGAAAGTTATACAGAAAGCTATAGGAGCTTTCTGTATAATTTTTGTCCTGCATTAAGCAACCACCTGCTTATAACGACAGCTTTGATTATTTCTAAGTGGTCGTATTAGAGGGGTTCTACTGTACATGATATGTAACCCGCATCCCGCTGTGGTAAACATAATATCTGCTCAAATTTGGACTTGGTGCAATTTTGACTAGATCCGATTCGATCTAGTTTTAAGAAGTCAGACAATTTTGATCCTGACGAGACACATTTGAGTTATTCCGTGTCTCAGCAGCTTGTAAAGTGGCGGATAGCGTGATAATGATTTAACCCTTTCGGCACCAAATTTCTAATTGTCGTCTGCAATCAAAGTTTGTTAAATAATTCAGTAAAATAAGGAAATGAGATAAATAAATGCAAATTTCAAAGGAATAAAGCACTGATATAGAAATATAGATTGAGACAAATAGTGAAGTCCCTGATCAGATGCCGCCTTGAAAAGGCGGCGTCTGATCTGGGACTGCACTATTTGTCGTGGTGCATTTATGCGACATTGGCGGTGAAAGGGTTAAATATTCCAGTTCTATATCTTCATCTTGTGCAGAACAACATAAAAGAGAGAAAACGTTAGTGGCATATTTTAACCCTTTCTCTGTTCTTTGTTTATTTCAACTTTCAATACCAACTGAATATTCATGGGAGGAAATGTTATAATGAAATATGGAAGGTGGAACATTCTAGCCATTTTAGAAAGGTAAGAAAAAATATATTTCAAATTCCACTAGCAAACAGAGCAGACCCTGATCAGACGGCTCCTATAAGAGCCGTCTGATCTGGGTCTACTGTGCTTGCAACACGTGAAAATACGTTTATACGAGGGAAAGGGTTGATACACTGCAAACAGGGGCCACATAAGAACGATGAATACTAGTCATTCCATCAACAAAGAAATATAGCATATAGTGTAGATAAAGACAAAACAAAAATGTCAGAAAGAAATTCACTGTTTGTCATGTTAGATATTCAGATATTATTCTTTGATCATATTCAGTCAATGTCTGTAAATGTCTATAATGTTACACATCACTGCATTTACATATATATTTATATGGTTCTGTCTGTATCCATTCCCGAGATTGTCCAATGATATTGAATATTCAATTTTCATATGCAGTCATTCAAATGAGGGCCAAGTGTAGGTTTGAGTGTAGGTTTGAGCACATTAAACCCTTACCTGGTGAATATTCATGTAAGAAAAAATGAAATAATGAAGTCATATATATATATTCCATGAGCAAACTGAACAGGAGCCTACAGGAGCCGTCTGACCTGAGTCTATTCTGTTTGCAAAGGCATGAAAATGCGTTTCTACAAGAGAAAGAGTTGAACAACCAGATACTTCTAGTGCCGCATGCCTTTAGCCGTTAAATGGTCGCTTTAGAGGGATTCTACTGTACGTAATTCTCAAGTACAGTGAAAACTCGATTATTCGAACACTCAAATACGTACCATGATTGATCTTTAACACAGGTGGCAGCTTAATGCAGGGTGAAAGTCATGCAGAAAGCTCCTCTAGAAGATTTCTGCATGACTTTAACCCTGAATTAAGCAGCCACCTGACTACAAAGACATAACATCTTCATTCTTTCATAATTTCGTAGTATCGAGTTTTACTTTATATGTAAACATTTTGTAACAACAACTCGACGAAGCTGCGTCACGGTATGGGTGCAGGGTGATTATTTGCAAACTTTTCCCGTAATAATGCTGGTGCAGACATGTAACATGCAAAGATAATTGACGTGCGCAAAAATTCCGCTTCGGTTGTCAAAGTTACCATTCTCCGCGTGTGTTTTATTAAACTGCAAGTTAAAGATTTATTTATTGTAGGTACGCCTTGAAATTCTTGACTTACACTGTTCATTTACTTAAACACATATCTAGTCACCAAACTTCTGTCAAATATTTATTAGGATGAGAAGTTAAGTTCCTACAATTTACTCCTTTTGTTATATCGGACCTGTAACACCATACATATGGTTCCTGATTAATTCAAAATTAACCCTTTATGTGTGGAAAACGAGTACATGTACAGT
Organism: Azorinus chamasolen; assembly: GCA_963576725.1. Taxonomy (NCBI): domain Eukaryota; kingdom Metazoa; phylum Mollusca; class Bivalvia; order Cardiida; family Solecurtidae; genus Azorinus; species Azorinus chamasolen. The sequence goes on from OY755245.1 coordinate 46,440,732, forward strand.
TGAACTTCGATATCCCGAACTCGGATAACTCGAACTTCGGTATACCTCGAACTAAAAAGTTCAGTCCTTCCAAAACTTACAATACAGAATTGCTCTTAAATGTATCACTACGGATATCTAGAAACACACGTGACAGCTTAATTCAGGTGTAAAGTAATGTTGAAAGCTCCTGCAGGAGCTTTCAGCATTACTTTACACCTGCATTAAGCTGTAAACTCGAGAAATTGTCCGATTTAGAAATCCGATAACTCGAACTTCTGTTATCTCGAACTAATTTGTATAGTCCCTTGGAGTTCGAGATATCGAAGTTCTACTGTATATAATACCTTTGCAAACAATGTAGAACAAGATCATACTACAGTAAAACCTCTCTATAACGGCCACTAAATTACATGAAGTATTTTGTGTTAAAGGCAGGCGGATGCTTAAAGCAAGGTGGAATAAAACAGAACGCTCCTATAGGAGCGTTCTGTTTTACTTTCATCTTGCTTTAAGCAACCACCTGCCCTAAATACCAACTAATTAACACAATTTAGTGGTTGTTATGGAGAGGTGTTACTGTATTCGCTGTATGCTGCGCAAATTTCCGCAAATTTTGCGTTTCGAACTGACTTCAGAATTGGAATCTATGTACCTTAACACTTATCTAACGCTTAACAGCACGGTCAGCAAATGGTTGTTTGTGTCGAAAAAACTAGTAAAATGGATTGCTACGGAAACCAACGGAACAGCCTTCGCCATTGGCCGGAATCTGTCGTACGATTCAAATTTTTGCATACCGGAAATAATCATTCGATGTATCTGTATGAGTTAGCTCCCTTTGGCCGTTATATTTGATTGACACCATTGAACGGTATATTTAGCTTATTTGCATGAGAATTATATGTGGTAAGATGGGCATATTGCCTTATTTTCATGAATAAAATATATTATGTAGGCCAACAACCAGTGTCAGTCATTGTACATGTGGTAACAACCTAGTTAATATTCAAAGCGTTATTCCGAAATAGAATCGGAGTCATTCAGAACTTGGCCGAAGATGTCCGCTGATTTCCGTACAAAATCTCCGTTTTTAAAAAGGAGGCTCCTTTTTAAAGTAACCTGTTCACGTTTGACACAGTATTCGGATAGCGATAATAATTAGCTGAACAAATATATCCTGTTGGAAAATGGGTTGTAAGCATAATACATCTTTAAGGATTACGGTATTCTATATGGCCAGAATATGTCAAATATGCAAGTGGAAGTATTTGTATCCGATGGTCACATTTCTAGTTGTTACATTGGTATCTAATCAGGATCTTGCATGGTTGTGTTCTGCTCCTTGTACCATACGGTAAAACGTCATCTAATCAATGCTACCACCAAAAATCATGTCTAATTCTGGATAGAAGAAGCCAATAGCAGCTTAATACAGGACGAACATTATACAGAAGATTCCTACTGGAGCTTTCTATAAACTTTCGCGTTACTTTCGTTCTGCTTTAAGCAATCATATGTATAAGGTATGCGGCCGTAACTTACAGCTACTGTTCATCCTCCTCGTTGTATTAGACTCAGCAGTGATATTGTTTTATTGATGCTTTTATGCGTCTGAAAAATGGCTACTTGACAATGTGCTGATTGTGATGATTCCATGCTAAATATATGGTATTGACCATAGCGTACAAACTACCATTATGCACTGACCTTACTATATAAGACTGTAGTAAATTATTTCTTGCGTCTGAAAAATGGCTACTTGACAATGTGCTGATTGTAATAATGCTATATAATATTATGCTAAACATGATGTATGCGCCATAGCATACAGACTAAAGCACTCTCCTTACTATATTAGACTTTGTATTATGTTTTTGTTTGCGTCTGAAAATGGCTACCTGTGCTGATTGTATTTGATGCTATGCTAAGTATGAGGTACTCAGTCATAACATATCAACGAATACAGCACATTCTCCTGCATTAAGCAGTCACTTTCCTAAAAGTATCTAAAACATTCTCTACTAGAATTCCGGTTTAGAGGCATTTACTGTAAACGAATAATATGCACCACTCTCCTTACTGTAGTAGACTGTGGCAACATTGTTTCTTGCGTCTGTAAATGGCTACTTGTGCCGATTGTAATTATTGTAATTAGTTTATGCTAAATATGATTTATTCACCATAAAGGATCTTACATGAGTGTTCATTACAAACTGGTTTTATGAAACGTGTTTACTATAAAAATATGACACGAGCTTTAGCGAGTGTAATATTCATTATAGTAAACGAGTTTCATGAAAACAATTTGTAATTAACAAGAATGTAAGATTATTTATAACATAACTTTTAAAAAGTGCCATTTCTAAAATGACCTCTTGTGCTGATTGTAATGGTGATATACAAACTATTTTTTTGCAGCCATAAACGGAAATAAAAAAATGTATTTGCACAACAAGTATGCCCTTACAAAGACCGACACATGTTTATCGTATCGGTAAAATAATCGACAGGAGAGCAAATCCTTCAGGTGGCATCAAATCCCATGTGGTAACTACAGTAAAACTAAGCTCATCCGAACTTTTAGTGAAGACGAATTGAGATTTTTTAGCCAGATGACCGCTTAATGCAGAGTGAAATTAACACAGAAAGCTCCCACAGCAGCTTTCTGCATTACTTTAATCCTGCATTTAAGCTACCATATGTCTTAAATACCGAAACTGACTTGAGTATTTGGCAGTACAGCAGTACGGTAAGGGAAGTAACTGCTGTGAAAAGCATGTCTGCGTTCTAATGGGTTATCAATAATGGTTCCATTTTTTTTATTATTATACTCAACATTTATCAGACATTAGTAACATTTCAAATATGTAACGAATTTATTTCTTATACTTGGCGATCCCTACTATTTTATCTATATGCGTGACACATTTGTACCTAAGATAAGCTCCTGTCCCGCCGTACAAAATTGACGCTTGCTCAATTTCCCACATTGTGCATTTTTACAAAATTTCGATTCGTTTAAAGCTTTTGGGAGACTATTAACTGAGCGTCAAAGCGTCAAGCAGTTTGGATCCTGATGAGATGCCGATCTACGCTGCGTCCCATCTGGGTCCTGGCAGTTTGGAAATACCAGCCAGGCCACGCATAGCGGGGCCAAGTTTAGAAAACATGTACAGATGTATGTATTTATATGGAAAAAGGTCACGTATGGTATATTCATATCTATCTTATCAAAGATGACCGTCAGCTTTATTTTAGCATACATGTACTTCAAATCCATTCTCAAAGCAGCAGACTTTTTCAATTGCAAATATTTGTTGACGGAAATGGGATTTGACATTGACCGATTTGTAAGCTACATGTATTTCAAAATACCACCTCCCTTCATTAACACCCCACACACATGCACACGCGCGCGCACGCACAACAATGCCCGTGACATAAAGTCTTGAGACTAAGAGGTAGACGGTCGACTAGAAGCCCCGACATGGGCTTGTTTTGATATATCTGCTATCTAATTAAAGAATGATCACGATTGCCTGTCTGTCTGGTACCTAACATTAAGGAGAAGACTTTAGGGTATTGCGGAAGAGAATATGGTGTCTCATTAGCCAAACTGGCCGGCCCTTTCAGTAGTGGTGGCACTATAACAAACAGCAGATACCTTTACCTTTTTAGCCCTTCCTTACTGAATATTTATATATTATGGATATATATTAGCTGAGATTTTATATGGTGGCTTATGTAAACAGTAGGTTTTTGGTATTGAAACAAACTGTAGAGTCAGATCTATTCTAATTTAATAAGCAAACATGGCAAAATCTGATCAGACGGTTCATGCAGGAACCGTTTGGTATGGTCTACTCTGTTTGTAAAGGTGTGGAAAAGCGTTCATATGGGGTAAAGGGTTAAACCAGATCATTAACCAGCTAAGGATATGGGTAGATAGATGCTTATAAAACTTTTAGTTGAGTCTGAGTTCGTTCTCAAGCTTTTGATTGGTCAGATTTGAGCCAAAGGCCAAAGGCTCAAATCTGACCAATCAAAAACTTGAGAACGAACTCAGACTCAACTAAAAGTTTCATAAGCATGGATACTGATGGAACATCGAGTTTCCCTGCATCTCATCTAGATCTGTTTGAAATGGACTAGCCCTTTACAGCATGCATATTTTTGCAAGAAATAATGACATCGTGAATATCAATTGCATTTATTTCATTAAAGACACATGGACACAATGAAGTTTGGCCATGGCTGAATTTATATTAGTTCATAAGGAAACAGAGCAGACCCTGATCAGACGGCTCCTGCAGGAACCGTTTGATCTGGGTTTACTCTGTTTACAAAGGCATTAAAAGGTGCGTTTATGGAGTAAATGATTGTACTGTTCAATGTTTCAATGAGTCCTTCAAATAGCTATGAGGTCATTTTACAGTAAAGTGAATATCACTATTTACAGTGCAGGGGTCTAGATAAGCGAATCTCACTATTCCCAGTGCAGGGGTCTAGATAAGTGAATCTCACTATTTACAGTGCATGGGTCTAAATAAGTGAATCTCACTATTTACAGTGCAGGGGTCTAGATAAGTGAATCTCACTACATGTATTTACAGTGCATGGGTCTAGATAAGTGAATCTCACTATTTACAGTACAGGTGTCTAGATAAGTGAATCTCACTATTCCCAGTGCAGGGGGTCCAGATAAGTGAATCTCACTATTTACAGTGCAGGGGTCTAGATAAGTGAATCTCACTATTCCCAGTTCAGGGGGTCCATATAAGTGAATCTCACTATTTACAGTGCAGGGAGTCCAGATAAGTGAATCTCACTATTTACAGTGCATGGGTCTAGATAAGTGAATCTCACTATTTACAGTGCATGGGTCTAGATAAGTGAATCTCACTATTTACAGTGCAGGGGTCTAGATAAGTGAATCTCACTATTCCCAGTGCATGGGTCCAGATAAGTGAATCTCACTATTTACAGTGCAGGGGTCTAGATAAGTGAATCTCACTATTCCCAGTGCAGGTGTCTAGATAAGCGAATCTCACTATTCCCAGTGCAGAGGTCTAGATAAGCGAATCTCACTATTTACAGTGCAGGGGTCTAGATAAGTGAATCTCACTATTCCCAGTTCAGGGGTCTTGATAAGTGAATCTCACTATTCCCAGTGCAGGGGTCCAGATAAGTGAAATCTCACTATTCCCAGTTCAGGGAGTCCAGATAAGTGAATCTCACTATTCCCAGTGCAGGGGTCTAGATAAGTGAATCTCACTATTCCCAGTTCAGGGGGTCCAGATAAGTGAATCTCACTATTTACAGTGCATGGGTCCAGATGTGAATCTCACTATTTACAGTGCAGGGGTCTAGATAAGTGAATCTCACTATTCCCAGTGCAGGGGTCCAGATAAGTGAATCTCACTATTCCCAGTTCAGGGAGTCCAGATAAGTGAATCTCACTATTCCCAGTGCAGGGGTCTAGATAAGTGAATCTCACTATTCCCAGTTCAGGGGGTCCAGATAAGTGAATCTCACTATTTACAGTGCAGGGGTCCAGATAAGTGAATCTCACTATTTACAGTGCAGGGGTCTAGATAAGTGAATCTCAATATTTACAATATAGGGGTCCAGATAAGATGTTTAAATTAAATCCTTTTCAAGAATAATTCCTTTACAGTAGAACCTCGCTAATGCGACCACTTAATGAATAAACATGGGTGTCTTTATAAGCAGTAAGTAAGTAAGTAAGTATATTTGAAAAGAACTCGGCATTTTATCTCATTTATTCATCGCAAAATGTGTCCCTAATGTTTATTAAAACAAATTAACTTGTAACAGATGTGAAGTTCTGTAATACACTTGTAAGTTGTAACATATTACATTTAAAAGAAAATATAACAGCTTAATAAAGCAATCAAATGTGATCTCATTTAATTAACTGAAGTCCTAATAAATTTGTTTCACATAAATACTTAAAGTATTACATATAGAGTAACACGTTATAACCAGTGACGCAGTTTATAAAACAGTTGTTGTAAAATACAATATAATATTCAGTTTCCAACAGCACGACCCTCTACCAAATTCCATTAACACACATGCAAGTATTATTCTGGGTACAAAAAGGGTTATATTGGTTATCCGCTAAACAATATACATGTATTATCAACAGGGTGAATATGTGATGAAAATCCAATTTCTGGGAAAAGTGAAAACAGGGTGCCTTCAGTATGTACGCATTATCTCAAAATCTATAAAAGCATTTGAGGTGGACAATTGTTGTACCTAAACTGGTATATGAAATTTTTCTATCGATTGAATAGATTTAGAGTAATAAAGAAATGAAATTGTGTTTCTTTTTTTCTGGGACACCCTCTATATCTAGCTGGCTCCCTGTACGACTTTGACCAGCTTTGTCTATACAGTTGAATCTGTCTTAAGCGGTCATCAAAAATGGGTCTATTTATGGGTCTGTAAGGTAAGTGGTAGCTTGATGCAGGGCAACAGTAATGTAGAAAATTCATATAGGAGCTTTCTGCATTACTTATGCCCTGCATTAAGCAGCAACCTGCTTTTTGAGACCCGTATGTTCAATAAGTGAATGACCGCTTAAGATATCATGTGTCATCTACATCTACTTCCATTTTTATCTGTAACATTTCTTCTTTATTGTTTCAAGAAATGTTTATAAAGTATCAAACAATATGGACCCATTAGCAAACAGAGCAGATCCTGATCAGACGACTCCTGTCTGATCTGGGTCTTCTCTGTTTGCAATGGCCTAGAAAGGCGTGTTTATCAAAATGTTCGTTAAGGTGATCATGGATTCGCTCAATACTTCGAAATACATGTACTGAAAACCCAGAAGCCGTGTGCAAAATGTATTAACTCTATGGATATTCATGAATACAGTTAAACCCCCTTAAACCGGAATTCTTGTTGAGAAGAATTTAGATACTTTTAGGCAGATGGCTGCTTAATGCAGGGTGAACGTCATGCAGAAAGCTCCTCTAGGAGCTTTCTGCATGACCTTCACCCTGCATTAAACTGCCAATATCGATATTTATACTAAATTGAACGTCCAGTTTAGATGGGTTGTACATGTATATATTGTCAAAGCATATGGAGGAAAATTGCACGCATATTAAAATATTAACACATATAGAACCGGATACAAACTCACTGATCCGATTGAATATGTATAAAGAGCAAGCTTTCTATAACTGGTACTTATTTAACAGGTATGTGTGGTTTTGAAAGCATGTTGCTGTAAATGATCAAGATTCCGATATTAGTTACAGAACTAAATATTAATTCTCAAAAAAGGTAAGATTATCTCATATATTTTCAATTGTTTTTAATTATGTTACATCACAACATTTGTACATAAATGAAAACACTGGCACTTTATCGAAAAAGACTATAGTTTATTTATAGCAACTAGTACATTAATACATATGACTATTATATTATATTACACAACTATAGTCTGTTCCGATCAAGTGCCAGTGAACGAAAACCATGCCATTCAATATTGAATTATAAGAGACTTTTAAGAATAATTTTTCATCCAGTTAACATTTGAACATACTTTCAGTTATCCATATTTTAGATTGGCAAAAAGGAAAAGCATTTACAAAATATAAGGAAGGGAGGTAACTGCTACAAATCAACTACGAACTTAATCTAATTGATTATCTCCCTTTGTATAGCACCTTTTAATATAATTATATACATGTATTAATATATACACGTATATGTGTATATATAAAATATACACGTATATGTGTATATATAAAATATACACATATAATTAGAAAGATAAAAACATATAAATGTGTGACATTATTAACCCTTTTAGCGACAAATACATTTCACCTACTAAGATTATCGTCTGCTTGCGGTTTTCTTCATCCTAAGGATCAGGATCTGCTGTTTGCTTATGAAATTCTACAGTTTTTGCCATGGCTAAACTATTCTTTGTTTATATGTCGTTACAAAAGCGCATGTAATTAATACTCATGTTATTACTAAAGTGTTAAGAGTGTTTTCGTTCATACAATTAAAATCGGACGTATGTTTCTTTGCACTATCGAACCCTTTACTTCACATAAACGCCTTTTCATGCATCTACAAATAGAGTAGACCCAGATCAGACGGCCCCTATAGGAGCCGTCTGATCAATGTCTGCTCTGTTTGATAAGGGAATTTGATATAGCCGTTTCTTTCCTTCCTTTCACCTGCCATATTTCATAATACCTATTTTGTCGATGAATGTTCATTAGGTATCGGACTTTGGTAAAAAATAGGACTGGAAAAGTGTTAACCCATTCCCTCATATCGACGACTTCTCTAGTTAATGCTCCTTTTCGGTAGATTTATTCAAAGAGGTTGTATCTAAAAATAGCCTATGAGGGAATGGATTAAAGGAGTTATACACGTGCATTGTATTACTATAGGGCGCGTGTACTTTTGAACAGAACAGAACATTGATTACATGAATTTTAAGTTACAAAGTTTCTCGATCAGTTAAAAGGGTCCATACACTCATATTGCTGTACAGGTCATCTGATCCAATTGTTTAACCCTTTCCTTCATATAGATGCCTTTTCACGTCTGATCAGGGTCTGCTCCGTATGCTCATGGAATTTGTTAGATCTGTTTCTTTAGTTTCTAAAATAGCTATAATGTTCCTTCTTCATATTTAATTATAACTATTTTGTTCATGAATATTCGGTAGGTATTGAAATTTGGAATAAATATAGGAACAAATTTACCCATGGAAGCCATGCGTGTAGGTCTCGCCATAAAATGACCGACGGTATATAGCATTGCTTCTAGATATAACTCCCCAGTTTAGTTTTCTGGTCTTTTTTTCGCAGTGCTGGTTATCTTGAATGTAAATTGTGAACGTGATTTATGCAGTTTCCCGTTCTAAAGAGTTATGGTCATTGCAAGTTGAAAATTTCGACCCTCTATCACAATTCTAGACTGTTTTTGTACTGCATGCAGATACGGACCTCAAATTTATGTATGACTGAAATACAATGAGTTACAGGTCAACTATGCTTTTGCCCTGGTTGACCCATTTTCAAGAGAGTTACGATCCTTGAACATCGAACATTTCGTGACACATGTACAATATAGTTTCCTCGTACATTTGTTCGCAGTTCTTCCAGATATTGAAGATTTGTGTATGACTGAATAACATTAACTAACAAATTCGTTCCCATTGACTCATATTCAAGAGTCATGACCCTTGGTCGTTGAAAGTCATCCTTGATCATAAGTTAGATATCCAGTCTTTTTGTCTGCAGTGATTGCAGAAATCGAAATGATTTTACTTGATTGAATAATAATGAGTCACTGATCAAGTTTGACCGTCGTTGTGATCGACTCGTTTTCAAAAATTATCCCTTTATTCCATGAATATTCATGTAAAAAATAATGACAACATGACTATTAAGATTACTTTGTAAAATGGCATACATGTATTTAGTTATTGACAAAAGACATTTCTGCCAAAGCAGACCTACAGTATTCTATAAGCAAACAAGAGCAGACCCTGATCAGAGGGATCCTATAGGAGCGGTCTGATCTGGGTCTACTCTGTTTGTAAAGACGTAGAGAGGTGTATTTATGGTGTAAAGGGTTAAGGTCTGGAATTTGAAGGAAGTATTGCTTACTGGGGCATTCTCAGCTTTTCGATACATCTAGTTACAATAATTTTAACACTTTTTGCAAGGAGCCACAGAAGGAATATTAAAGAACTTTAGTGGGAAACTCGCATTACCCACGCAACCAAATTTTCAGAGAAAAAAACCAGTGGTTCCCCATGACACATCCAAGCTTTTATTCATGACAATTCTTAAAGCAAATCTGAGATAAATTGGTCAAGAAATGAAAGTGCTAGATGAGCAACAATGTATTATGGTACACGGACGGACTGATGGGTGGGTAAAAAACTATATACTCCGAGCAACTTTGTTGCGTGGGGTATGATATGCAACATTCCTGCAAATTTACATTGAAATCTTCCTAGTGGTTTCAGAGGAGAATTTGTGAATTTTTCACAATATAAAACAAGACAAATCGCTATTTAAGTGACATCCCTTTTTTTTTATTAGCCTGCTGACAAGATTATAGCACTATGGAAAGGTACACAGGACAGCATTCTGACAGCATTCTGTCAGCAATACATACAGCTGATGCCACAGGTCAAAAGGTCACTCTGATATGTGGTAGCAGTGTAGACCCAGATGAGTCATGGCTCTGGAAAATGTCAGATCAGGGTCTATACGTTTTGTCACCCAGCAGTTGCAGGGATTTGTCCATTGCTGCCACAAACAGTGTAGACCTTGAGGATAGGAATCATTTACAATGAAGCCAAAGTCTATACTGTTTGCAATATCAAAGTTTCATTTTCCTCCATTAAATGGCTAAAATATGGTAGCAATATCCCTAAAACAAGTGTAGAAATGAACCGAAACTTCTCTATTGCAACCACAAAATATAAGGATAACTCTTGGGTTTAAACATGGGAGGCAGCTTAATGAACGACAATAGTCCTATAAAGCTATCTGCATTAAGAAACCAAGTGTTTATTCATTAAGTGGTCGCTTTAGAGAAGAATACTGTAAAATACTCAGTGTTCATTTATTGTCTATACCTTAAACTACATTTGTACCTTCTTACAATGCAAAAAGTTTAGACCCAGACCAGCTACCAGCTGAATCCAAACACTTTCTTTCATAAATGGATACAAATTGATGGTTTTGCACCTGTGTTCAGGACAAGCATTGGTAAACACTTTTCATGGTTTTATTGCTCCACACAAAGTACAGTAGTTCAACATAAATATTTGTCAGTTAGACATGTCAGTGTATGTATGACACGTATTAGCTAATGCATACTCATTCAAATCTGTAACAGATATGGAATAACGAAACAAACATCAATGGAATAAATAAGAAAACAGTGAAGTTCAGATTGTGGTACTAACATTACACTATTCAGTCACATTGTAAAAATTGTCCTAACAGATCCTATACTTGCAGGCGATTTATTTGGCCTTTCCTTGGGCGGCAACTTTCTCCAAAGCTGCTTTCACGGCTGCTTCATCTGCCAAGTAGTAGTGCTTTACTGGTTTGAGATTCTCATCCAACTCGTACACAAGTGGGATTCCTGCAATATTTCAGTTTTTCATGTTTCACTTTACATCCACCATGAAATAAGTCCAAACATGTAACACAAACTTCATTAACCCTTTACCTGAGAGAAATGTATTTTTTACACATTTGCAAACAAAGTAGACCTAGATCGGACAGTTCCTGTAGGAGCTGTCTTAACAGGATCTGCTCTGTTGGTATTGAAATTATATAGATCTGATTCTACAGTTTCTGCTATGATCAAAGTTTCCCTGTTCATAATGCCATTACAAAATTCAGCTAATCAATACATTTTGTATTCATAAAGTCATTATTTCTTACATGAATATTCATCAGGTACAGGGCTGATATTAATGGAGTACAATGTTTTATTAAGTTCGCAGATAGGCCAAAACATGAGCTAACATGTCAACTGATAATTGCGATTGAATTAACTACCATTTACCAGATAGAGAAACCTTTTCGACGCCATTGCAGAATAGATTCAAATCAGACAGTTTGTGCAGGAACCGTAGATCAGGGTCTGCTCTGTTTGCTTATAATGTTACAAATTCTCTTCTGTGTGCAATGGCTATAAATTTCCTTTAAAGCGATAGCTTAACCCTTTCCTCCATAAATACGCATTTCTATACCTCTGTAAAAATCACCTGTTGAAAATAGCCTATGAGGGAATGGGTTAAATAACTTTCATAATGTGCAGTGTCCTGTATGAATGTTAACACACAGCATTTGAAAATTGTTAATTCCCTTAGCAACATTTTCTAAAATGATATGTATACTGGTATAAATACATTACAGACCACCGTCAGATTTCATGTTAACATTTTTGGCAGAAAAAATTCAGCTTAACCCTTTAAATGCTAGCTGTTCACTGTTTAACCCTTTCCTCCATAGGCTATTTTTAGATCCAACCTTTTTGAATGAATCTACCCAAAAGGAGCATTTACTAGAGAAAAGGATTTTTTTTAGAATTTTGTAGTTTGAAACCATTGTGATAAATAGAGCATTTGCTCCTATAGGAGCAAATGCTCTATTTATCACAATGGTTTCAATAGGTGATTTTTACAAAGGCGTATTTATGGAGGAAAGGGTTAAGAGTAGAGTAAATTTAGAATCCAAGTGTACATCTTCCTGAATAGAACTAAATATGGCAGACAGTGCTTACCCTTATCAAAAGGATTGCTGTGATCTAGTCTACACTGTTTGCACATACATGTCCCAAGTTTCCTGCATTCAGGGGCTGGCAACCGTAACCCTTTCAACGTTATATTTTCAGAGTGCAATAGCCCATCAATGTTTAACTATAGTCCACTCAGTATGAAAGGCTTAACCCTTTACTCCATAAATACGCCTTTATACACCTTTGCAAACAGAGAAGAACAAGATCAGATGGCTCCTACAGGAGCTGTCTTGTGTTCCTTGTGAACCTTGTGTTTATATTCATCTAATAAATATTCATGATATCGTTATTTCTGACATTAATATCCATGGAGGAAAGGGTTAAACTTGCCAAAGAATTTTGAATGACAAACTGCAAATGATATTCATAATTGCATGCATGTTTCGCAATCAAAATGTGGATTTTCTCTGTCAAATACGCAAATGCTTTTTTTGTTATTCAATTCAACAAATATAGAGAATGTGTATTGGCAGACAACACGTATACTGCAACTTTCTCAACATATGCAAAGCAAACATGTTTGAGAAGTTGGGACCATGAATAACATGCCTGTGAATACAGTTTGAGTATTAAGTCTTAGAATGCCTTAGTGAACTTAACCCTTTCCCTCATAGACATGCCTTTTAAAGCCTTTGCAAACAGTGGACCCAAATCAGTCAACTCCTGCAGGAGCCATCTGATCAGGATCTATAAAGCCTTGGAAGTTGAAACAAACTGATATAGATTCTTACCAGTGGGGATGTTCAGTTCTGTGATCTCGGAGTCTGGAACATTGTCCAGGTATTTTACCATGGCTCGTATACTGTTTCCATGGGCAGATATCAGAATCTTCTGACCTCCCTAAAAATATCAAATAAATTACAGTGAATTAACCCATAACATGTTGTGAAAAAATGTCTACTCAAAATTGGACCTGGTAAAATTCCGACTACTTCCCATTCCATCAAGCTTTTGATAAACTGTTGACCGAATGCCAAACAGCTTGAATCCTGATGAGACGCCAAGTTACGAGTAACTCGACTTCTCATCAAGATTCAAACTGTTTGCAAAGTTTGTGAGTCAAGTGGCTGATAGTGGGATAAGGGTTAAAAGAGTTTTACAAATTACAGTATTGAGTAACATCTGTTGTTCTTTGGCATTGTCACCATAACGGATCATGGCAATCTACTTTTTAAGCTGTCCATTTACTTTTGGTTATTCCAACATATTTCAATATGAAATAATTTCTACAATATTTCTGGTAAACAAAATTAATGGTCTGACTTTCAAACATTTTGAATCTGAGCTTGATCGCATACACTATCAAATATTCACACATCTGAGCTGGGCAGCATAGAAGACAATCAGATATTCACAAATCTAAGCTGGACTGCAAAGAAGACTATCAAATATTCACAAATCTGAGCTGGACAGCATAGACTATCAGATATTCACCACTGTTCTGCCATGGGATTTTCTTATGACAGATCGTACAACTGAAATTATTATACATTAATAAAGTACAACTAGAGGTTTTTGTCAAAAAAACGGATGTCTCCCCTCTAAGAAAAACAATATGTAAAGGGAAATCACTAAAAATGTTATGGTCTTGATGAATGATACTTCCCCTCATTATGCGTTTTCCACACTACATTTTTCAAGAAGAAAATGATAACAGCTAATAACTCCAAAAATACTGATACCAGATTTATGGCCCTTGTGCATGACACTTACTTTCATCATGCTCTTTCCAAAAATAAAATGTCATTCCAATAGCATCAGTCGAACAGGAGTTATTGATCGGCCAAAAAATGTAACAAAGGGCAATAACTCCAAAATTATTGAAGCCAGAATTATGGCCCTTGTTCATGACACTTTCTCTCATCATGCTCTTTCCATGTATGAAGTTTCAATACGATGGCAAGAGCCATGTAGGAGTTATCGTCCGGACAAGAAAGAATTAAACAAATGTACAAGGGGCAATAACTCTAAAATTTATTGAAGCTTGAGTTAAGGATCTTATGCATGACACTTTCTCTTATCATGATCGTTACATGTATGAAGTTTCACTCCAATGGCATGTGTCACATAGTAATCATCCGGACAAAAAATTGTGATTTTTTTTACAAAGGGCAATAACTCCAATATTAGTGAAGCCAGAGTTATGGACCTTGTGCATGACACTTCCTCTCGTTATGATCTTTCCATATATGAAGTTTCAATTCAATGGCATGAGCCATATAGAAGTTATCGTCCGGACAAAAAAGCGTGATTTTTTTTACAAAGGGCAATAACTCCTATATTAGTGAAGCCAGAGTTATGTACCTTCTGCATGACACTTCCTCTCATTATGCTCTTTCCATATATGAAGTTTCAATCAACTGGCATCAGGCATATTGAAGTTATTGTCCGGACAAAAAATTATGATATTTTTTACAAAGGGCAATAACTCCAATATTAGTGAAGCCAGAGTTATGGACCTTGTGCATGACACTTCCTCTCGTCATGATCTTTCCATATATGAAGTTTCAATCCAATGGCATGAGCCATATAGGAGTTATCGTCCGGACAAAAAAAAGTGTGATTTTTTTTTACAAAGGGCAATAACTCCAATATTAGTGAAGCCAGAGTTATGGACCTTGTGCATGACACTTCCTCTCATTATGCTCTTTCCATATATGAAGTTTCAATCAACTGGCATCAGGCATATTGAAGTTATCGTCCGGACAAAAAGCGTGACAGACAGACGGACAGACGGACGGACAGACAGACAACTCTCACGAAAACAATATGTCTCCCCCATATAAATATGGGGGGAGACATGACTATCACAACTTCAAGCAAAATTGTCATATTTAGGAACTTACAATAAATTCTTTCAACTCGTCAAAAAATAGTGGTTGTAAATTAAAACTTACAATCACATAGGTATTATGATATTTCATAAGACAGGACGCCGACCTGGTTCACTGCATTTCAATGGG
The DNA here is from genome assembly GCA_963576725.1 of Azorinus chamasolen. Lineage (NCBI taxonomy): Eukaryota > Metazoa > Mollusca > Bivalvia > Cardiida > Solecurtidae > Azorinus > Azorinus chamasolen. Next base: position 46,456,025 of record OY755245.1, read on the forward strand.
GGAGGGCTCACTACCATCCACTTAGTAATTCCAGAACTGGGTTCATGCTTATAAAACTTTTTAGCTGAGTCTGAGTTCGTTCTCAAGCTTTTGATTGGTCAGATTTGAGTTCTCAAGCTTTTGATTGGTCAGATTTGAGCCAAAGGCTCAAATCTGACCAATCAAAAACTTGAGAACAAACTCAGACTCAACTAAAAGTTTTATAAGCATGGATACTGGTTGCAAAACCACTGCTACTACACTATACAGGTATATTTTTGGTGACCTTCACAGTGTAGACTCTAACGACACATTGAGTGCCTCAGCATCTCATTAGGATCCCTTGTTTAATGTCCAGATTATGTTATTGAAAAGAAATAAAAGAATAAAATGTTTAGGGAAGGTATTGCTATAGCTTTGCACTAAGCCCTGGATTTTTCGCCTTCTTACCTTAATTGCTGGAACGATTACGTCATGCCAGTACGGTAGTACCCTAACCACAGTATCCTTCAGACACTCACACAAGGGAACCACAGCGTTGTCAAAGCCCTGACAAATATAATACAGTACAGATCCATTATATCGCGGAAGTTGGGGTCCACTGAATGAAATTCGCGATGTGATCGGATCGCGATATAGCTCAATTCTGAGCTGAACCAAATTCAACATGTATTTCCATTGCCAAACTCTATTGTTATCATTTTCATGCAATAAACTCACACAAGGGAACCACAGCGTTATCAAAGCCCTGACAAATATAATACTTTGTATATTAACTCTTTTGGTGCAAAATAATTTACGTATTGATAAAATATCATCTGCTTTAAATTTCTGAGTGGATTTCAAATTCTTCTCTAAATTTTAAACATAATTAAATGGTGTGTCAAACAGTTTGGACACCCATGAGATGCTTTAGTTACTTTAACTTAGCGTCTCATCTTGATCAAAACCATTTGCATAGGCAATCACATACTGGCCCACTGCAGCAAGCCCTGTGAGTTGCTTTCAGCCATGAAACCAATCCAAATGAACCAATCCACAAGAAAAGTTCCTTTGTGTCTAAATTTTACACAGTACAATCCCTCTTACTCTTTACTTGACAGATACAGATACCTTTTACGCCTTTATCCCATTACCTCATAAGCTATTTTTAGATACAACTGCTTTGAATAAATCTACCAAAAAGGAGCATTAACTAGAGAAAAGGAAAATTTTAAAATTTTGTAGTTTGAAACCATTGTGATAAATAGACCATTTGCTCCTAGAGGAGCAAATGCTCTATCTATCGCAATGGTTTCACGTGACTTTAACAGAGTCGTCAAAAGTCATCAATATGAGGGAATGGGTTATACAAACATAGTAGACCCAGATTAGATAGCTCCTATAGGAACTCACTGACCAGGGTCTGCTCTGTATGCTCCATAAAAGCCAATGTTCTATTTATCTCAAAAGTTTCTAAACTACACAATTCTAAAATGTTTCTTTTCTATAGTAAATACTCCTTTTCAGTAGATTTATCCAAAAAGGTTGGGTCTAAAAATAGCCTTTGAGCGAATGGTTAAAAGCAGGTGACACATAAATTAGACAAGAGAAAAATTGTACACATCATCTATTTTCTTAGGCATAATAATTTACAAATACATGCACATGTTTAGTATTAATGGTATTGTGAAATGTCTTACCGCATACTTGGGGTCCTTGGCAACGGATCTGGGATCATCAGGTGACATGTCTGGGGGAGGAACATCATAGGCCCTTCTCCAGATCTGCAAGTCACAAGGCTCAAGTAAGATGAAGTTTGGAAATGTGTGATATCTGTTTCCCCCACTAAACTATACTTTACAGGTATTGATTAAAATCTCCTGGATGGAGTGATTCTATCGAGTAAGTAGACAGATCTGCCTTAAATCTGAGACATTTTGACAGTACATCTGACTCTTACTCACACCTCTGAGTAATTTATAGTTGGTTAAATGAATTAGTTATAGTAGTCTACACATACTTTGTGAAAGGGTAAGGAAGAAAACTGCGCTTCAATTTATGACAAATATGTGGGTTATCGTTCCTTTAGTGCCATTTTTAACATTACAAATTTTCTCTCGAAAAGACGATTATTATCTGCATATGTGTGAATAAAAGGAATTATTAGTGACATAACATGTCAATAGACTTGGACTTTCAAATATTGTTGTCCATTATCTTATTTTTCAATATCATTATTGTATTCTATACATATTTATTTATAATATTTATGATGTCATTATTTCTTACATGAATATTCATTGAGTTAAGGGTTTACTGGTGACTTAAATGCGATTGAAAAATCCTTTGCATGTAGGAAACTAGTGCACTGGCATTTGCAAACAGTGAAAACCCAGATGAGAGGGCTGCTAGGAGCTCTCCGGTCAGGGTCTGCACTGTCTATCATTCAAAATTACATCCCTTCTTACTGAATTGACATTAAACAATGATTGACCATTCAAATTTGAAAATTCATCATTTAAGGTTTTTATATCTGTGCATACCTTTACTTGGGCTTCACCATGCTTTGCTGCTGTCTCAGACTTGTTAAGATCCTGTAGACCTCCATAATGCCTTTCATTGAGTCTCCAGTGTCGAACAACTGGGATCCAGTGAAGGTCCAATTCTTCCTGGATCATGTACAAGGTCTTGATGGCCCGTTTCAACACACTGGTGAAAGCTATATCAAAGGTATAGCCCTTCTCTTTAAGCATCTGAAACAGATGATAATTGAAATGTACAGTAAAATCAGTCTATGGTGATAACTTATAACTAACTACACAAGAGATGATGTCGATGCAACATACATGTATTCGTTCAATAAAATGAGCTGCTGATATGTACAACTACCCTTGGTAAGAATCATTAATTTGAAGTTTGGTAAAAATCCAGTAGTTTATGAAAAGAAAAGTAGACAATAGAAAGTAATTCATTTTCAAGGTGGCTGATGATTTGAGTGAGCTCATGGTTCAACATTTCAAAGTTAAAACGTTAGATAAATGTCCAAGAAGTCTTGTAAAAACATATTTATATTGTAGGAACCTGTGAGATCTCTGCAGTGTTGTACTAAAATATTAGAGCTTTTAAAATCAAATTCTACTTTTGCCTAGGAATTTGTTTCCACTACAAGCGATGAAGGTTTGAGAAACCCATAATAAAGTGTTGCAGTCTTACTTCCCTGTTGGGTAGGTGAGTGAAAGTCATAGTCTTAGAGACGTCAAAGTAGTATGTGACACTATTCTTTTCTAAAGCCCCATTCCCACTGTCCCGGATTGGCCCCCCGGTACGTCCCGGATGTGTGGTCCGGGGGAAACCGTGTCAAACCGGGAGTACATCCCTGGCGGCACCGTTAACATCCGGGAAGATCCCTGATGAACCCTATTGATCCGGCTTAATCCGGCAGACAGCCCCGAATGTTTTAAAATGTTTAAAACAACCGGGAGTCAGCGAGAGTCACCGGGAAAGATATCCAAAACCGGCTTAATCCTGGCAATTCCGGGACGACGCCGGCATATTCCGGTGCAGGTCCGGGTCTCTACCCTGGCTTTACCGTGATAGTCCCTTGTAATCCGGGATGTTGGCGAGCACCTCATCCACGATAGACCTTTGGTGAACCCCCGGCATTAGGCCGGTATAGCTCGTGTACGACGGTATAGTCCCATTTTGTACCGGTAGAGTTAGGGACTGGAAAGGTATGAGCTGGTTTGTCTGTCGTCAACCCCCGTTTATACCCTGGTATCACCGGCTTGTCACCGGCCCACACCCGGGATATGACGGGGTGATAACGGCTGCCACCGTGGCACTACCGGTGACGACCAGGGTCACACCGGATTGTAGTGTTAAACCGGGAAAACACCGGCCCTACACCGCAAATACACCGTGCCAAACCGGAAACTAACCGGGATAGTCCGGGGTCAAACTGGAAGATCCTGCTTCTAAATCGGGGGAACGCCGAGGCAACGTCGGGAATATGGGAATGTACATTTATTTTTTAAGAAATAAGGTCCCGTATCATCCCGGACGCCGGCTATTTCTTCGCCGGGAAGTACCGTGGGGTACCGGGACCAGCACCGTGACAGTGAGAACGGGGCTTTAGATACATCCATACAAGAAATTTAGAAGCCCTAAGTAACTCAAGTTGAAGTAGTTCAGGAGATATCATCCACTAAACAATGCAGACCTTTACTTGAACTGAGATCAAAGTCAGCAGAAGGTCACAGATACACCAATGTAGTACAACACACCTTGCTTTCCAAAGATGCATTTAAACAAGAAATTGGAAACCTTAACCCAAGCAATTAAGGAGATATCCTCCATACAGATTTCTTGACAAATTTGTACAAAAATTGAGATCAAGGTCACAAAGATACCAAAGTAGTATTGTATCTTTCAAAGATGCATCCACATATGACATTTGGAAACCTAACCAAATGGATGAAGGAAATATCCACTAGATGGGTTTGAAGATAAACTTTCACCAACATTGAGGTCAAGGTCAGGATCAAAGTAAATAAGACTTCAAAGCTGTATGCAACACTCAATCTTCCCAAGATGCACCCACACAAGAAAGTTTGAAATCCTAACCAAATGGGTTGAGCATATTATCATCTGGAGAAATTAACTCACAAATATTTCCTAGAACAAGAGATCATGGTAATGGTCAAGGTCACAGAGACACCAAAGCAGCATGTGAGTTTTGTGACACTCCACCTTGCCAAGATGTATTCACATAATAAAAGTTCGAAATTCTAACCCAAAGGGTTGACGATATTATTATCCAGAAAATTAAGCAGCCAACTGTCTAAAAACATCTAAATTCTTCTTACTAAAGTTCAGACTTAGAGGGTTTTACTGTTCTTGAAGTTTGAAATTTGGTTAGAGTAATTTAGAGAGAGGCATTTGAGGTGAACTTGGATTTCCCTTTCAGAAAATTACATGTTACAGTTAGTGTGGGAATTGAGCCTTGCTGTGCAAACGCTGATACAGGTAAACTTAACTTCACCTGAGACATGTTACATGGAAGTGTTGATACAGGTAAACTACACATTGAGACATATATTTAGTTCTACTGGATGCAAAAGTTTATGACGCTATTGAATAGTAGTTTCTAGGGCAATATCCTGGAAAAGCAACCTCATCTAAGGAATGTATCACCATCTTTAGTAATTGCTTACTCTACATAGAGTATACTCGGCTTACTTGCGATGAAAAAGTTTAAAAACATGCGAAGCAGTTTGGGCATATGGAAGTGAAAAGCTAAAACAGACTCTTTATAAAAAGTTTACACTATTTTTAAAAAGCCATATAAAAACAGGTGTTGACATCTAGTTACTTGTAATGAATCTGTCAAGGGCCAAACGGAATGTTTCCAATGTTGGCTGAACCATGACTTGGTCTGGAAGGCAATTCCACAAAACGATGCTGGCGGGAAAAAGGCTGTGTTGATAAATGATCTCCTGCATGGTGCCTAACATAATTGTTTTGAACTTCTTCTTGTAGTTCTTGCGGTACGGAATTGGGGGTCTGGTGTGATGACGATTAAGCTATGTATGATTTAAAATTATTTAATAACATTGGTACTCTGGCATTATCTCGTCTGCATTGCAATGTGTTCCAGTTGAGTGTTTTCAGCATATTGCTGCAGTGATTTTTTTACCTGCGAGTCCCGAGTCCTGTACTCACAAAAATCTCTGGGGATGCAAAGTCTCAAATTATGTGAGTCCCAGTAATGCATATTGAAATTTCTAACAAAATTTAATTTTGAAGTTTTATTAACATCTTAATTATAATCAATACTCAGACTGTCAGTATTTCATCAGCTATTAGTATGAGAAAGCCAGTTTTACAAATACCTTTGACTGGGTCCTTTAATGTATTTTCATAGAATATTTGGACTCGTTCTTTAACTTTGAGGACTCGCAGATTTGCAGTTTATCGAGTCCCAGGACTCGTGCAAGAAAATTTGTAAAACAATCACTGATTGCTGATGCTTTCACGTGAGTAGTCATTGGTGACAAATCTGGACCATTTCGAATTGGCTAGTTAATTTTTATTATGTAGTTTGAGGTGTATGGTGACCATATTGGTCGAACATATGTTTTATAGGCGGTGGATTTTGCACTTGGAGGACTGCAAATATTCCTGCGGTGGAGGCTATTCTGGGATATTGCCATTTCTTGCTAACCAAGCCTCAATTTGAGAATAATAATAAAAAAATATTGCCACAACTCTATGTGCCAGCTGGATGAGATAATGCACACAATTACACTGCCCTTATGGTAAGTGTTTTTGTCCCTTCAATATGAGTGGTACTATTCCCAATGCCCAAGTGTCAATTTTTCCCAATCGTCGGTAAAATATTCCCAATTCCAAGAATTAAACTGAAAGAAAATTGGCTATGAATTTCGTACTTCTCAGCATTGTGCTTTTTACAATAGTGTAAATTTTATACGCGCCATAAAATACTCTTCTTCTCCATTCACACTGGGACACTTCGTAACAACTGTACTGTTGTAAAAGAACTGTAGAGCGAGGATGAAACAGCATTGATGGGATATTGAAGGTACGTTTTGTAATTCATGTTTGTGCAAAATTTATTGTTTTTCAAGTCAGCTGCTGTTTAGCCTACTGATAATGTCACACAATAGCAAGTGCCTATTTAGTTATAGTGTTGTGTTATAAATAATAAATTCTTCTTCTTCTTCTTCTTCTTATGAAATACAACACTCTCTCAACTTTGAGAATTATGTGTTGGCGCCTAATTTAGAATAACATTTGTACAATAACAGCGTGAATGCCTGAAAATTAGTGCTTCATAGTCTGTATAGAAAATTCTCAAATTGCCCAACCACGATATAATTTTTCCCAATTGCAAAGGGTCCGGTACCATTCCCAAAGTACTGAAAAAAATCACTGGGTAATGCACAATATTGAATGAAATAAATCTATCTATCCAATGTTCAAATGATGCAGCAGCAGCAGTAATCAATATAGACAACCAGTTTATTAAAATTGAAATAGCCAAATGAATTCATATTATACAATTGAGATGCTAGAATAATTTTATCTCATTTTAAAAAAAATAGTTTTATCTCATTTTAAAAAAAATAGTCTTTTTTTATATTTTAAAACCGTAAGGCAATGCATTATGGTGGAGTAATTCTGTAAACATAATGGGAGGGGATCTGCTATTTATCAGTCTGTTGTTAAAAATGTATAATAAAATACCACAAGAGTTAATACCTTAGTCTAGAGCGTGTTGGCATCCAGCCATACATAGATTTGTGCATAGTTCAACTTATGTAGGGCGAATGTGGGACAGGGCGAAGTTAAACTTTCACTCACCTTGCCGGCATTCTTCGCTTCCTCCAGTCCAGTTTGTGACAGATCTGCATCATACCATCCACAGAATCTGTTCGCTTTGTTATATTCACTTTCGCCATGTCTGACGAGAACCATTGTGTATTTTGTAGCCATCTTTCACGAATCTTACACAGTCAGCGACCTTCAGGAAGCAACTGCAGCAAAGCGGCCTTGACCTTGCAAGTCTCGGCCTAGACTATTTCGACCTTGAACTTTTTAACACGGCTACACAACACAACTATTAGAATAATTTAGACTTTCTATTTCGTTTTACTCTTTGTTATATAAATTTTAAAAATAAAATGGGTCTAATTCTCATGTCACGTCAACATGACAGATAATAATTTAGGGATTGAAACATTTTTTTCGATTGGTTTCTCTTGATGGAGGTAGAAAAGAGCGTGTAACAGGTACTTGTAAATCGAAAGGATATTGGTCAATTTCTTTGAATTTTTTCTTAATTTTACTTGATAAAAAACTGCAAACACATTACCCACACTAATTATTATTATTATATATGAATATATTTTGTGAAGAAACAAATATTTATACCTGAAAAGTAATCCAATTAAAGTATTCGGATTCCAAATAAAATTTCCTTTCGTTTCTAAGACAGGAAGTGTACATACTTGCCATGGCAGCCGATGAAAATAAGAATCGATGATAATAATTGGTTTCATTTGAATGTCTAACAGATAAGTAAAGCAGGTAATGTTATATCAAACAATCATAATTTAATGTTTACGTACATAAAAACTAGTCTAAGAATTGAATGCGCTTATGGAAACGAAAGTTTGCTGACTGCCACAACAAAACCATTGATCCAGATAACAGGCCAGAGCATGTGTTTTCATTCATTTTTGTCACTCATTTTGAAATTGAATCGAGATTTTATTTATGTCCATGTTCAGTGCAAATTTGAATCACTTGTATCTGTGTTATTTTAGGAACTGTGTGTCACAGTTTTCCTAGAACCCATCTTTAAATATGGCCAATTCTTATGGATGAGTGGTACCCTGTAATTGTGCATTGTGTATTTAATAACAGTCTTCTCAGCACAGAGTTTGGCTTGATTCTACTTTAGCGGACCCTGGAAGTTTTCGTTTTAAAGTACCATTCTGCGTATGCGTTGTTGTTGCTATGCAGAACAATTTTAGGGGATATAAGAGCATTTTTAGGGGTTCGATGTACAAACATCGGGTTTTAAAGACCTACGGGGTGTGGGGCAGTAGCCCCCATATGGGGGTCCGCTAAAGTAGAAGTCTCCCCAGAGTTTATTTCCGTGGCCAAGTTTTTGTCAATAACCTAGATATGAGAATGGCTAGTTAATATGTAGACCTTTCTGCAGACCCTTTCATGGACCTTATGGGACCATCTATAAAAAATTTGGATGCTTTTTATCCACCATTTTGGAAAATGGCATTAAGTCAGCAATGGTTATATTTAGTTTTCTTCAATTGTGTTTTACAATCATTTATTTCAAATTAATCGAACTTTTGTCAGAATTTAGCGATGCAAAAAATCCCGCAACATGAATTTTCTTGCCCAGAAATGTTATTTTGATACTCACTCAGACTAATCGAAGCCCACGAATCAACAGGAAATAGGTCAAGATTTCTTAGCAGCAGACTGGATCTATTTGGCAAATTAAGAGAAATATATATATATATACACGTTTGATGATTTTTTTCTGAAAATTTATTATTTCAAGATAAAATTTTGAAACCATACTCAAAAATATTACAGAATGCATGTGTCTCACGATGTATTTTTGACCATTATTGTTGCTCTGTAGTATTGAGCTAGTAGCGGATGATTTTTGAGTGAACAGGGAAAAAACTTTCTATACGCAGTGCCCTCCCCTACCGAAGTGAAGTAACCGCTGCTACTTTTAAATGCAACACACGTAGACTGGTACACAACAGATTTTGTTGCATATGTGCATAGAGTAGTAAAATTTTGATAATCATTCTGCATTGGCATAGACTCAACTTTGTTACTAAATATAGAACCTAGCCAACTTATAAAAGATGTTCGGATTTTTTGACTATTTTTCTGTTCCTTAATTAAATTCTCGTCTAAATATAGGAAGTCGGCTAAACAGAGACAAGTCAAAATTCATCCACCATCACAAATTATACTTTTCATTTTAATAATTCCAATGCCCCCAGTAAAATAGCCTAGAAACATATTGTCACCGATCCAAAAAGATGTGTCCACATGTCAGATTCGATTTTTCTATTGGCAAAACCAATTAAGTCACTAGCATTTTTTTGTGAGAATACAGATGTCAGTAGACCCTCTCAGTTAGATACCGCTCTTAATGACATATGGAATGTTGTAAGGTCATTACTTTGAAATAAGTTACAGAGATAATTTTACATTTTGAAACAATGAGTTATTAAAGTGCACATTGGTTTCCTGAAATCAATAAAAAAAATTATTATGCAGGCTAGATATATATGAAACTTGTCAGCACAGTATGTGTAAATTTATGGCTCATTTAGATTAAATTTCTCAAGTTACATTATATTATATAACGGTAACACTAAACAAGCTAGTCTAATCAGTCTTTTGAATGCAGACAACAATCTTTTCTGCATCAGTGCAGATGTTGAAGAACATAGTCATTCACTTCATCATACACCAGCCAGCTGTTTGTAGACCGCCATTTTGGTAAAAACATGTTTGAATTAATTGATGGTTACATTGGTAGTATTTTTACTTGCCTGGCTCTTTGATGCCAATACAGATGCATTGCATCCTAACAAAGAAGAATGTGCGCTGGTCCTCATCTGGCTTAAATATTTTCTTCGACAGCATTTTAAATTTGACAGTCTATTTACTTGATAAAAATGAAACCGGAAACGACTATTGTAAAGACAGGCTGGTTTCCATCACAAGTAAACAAGTGAATGGTTCCCACAAGAAAAAAGGGGATCCAGGCAATACACTGGTTCTTGTTTCGGCATACTGTTCGCATTATAATTAAGCCTGGCTACCGGGAACGCTATAAACAAATCACGCACATGCGGGCCGCACAGGACTAAGGAGTGCATGGGGTTTATCCATAGATATAAATACTTAATAGCCTCTTATAAATAGTTACAGTATTTAAAAAAACGGAGAACTGCAGAGCTAGATTTGAATTGGATTTAACTTCAGTTCGCTTTGTCAAAATATGTACTCACATTTTTTTTCGTGTGGCTAAATTTCTGACTCGCTATTTCCAATTTTCGCTAGCATATTGCGTGTTCTCAAGAGATAAGTTCGAACCCTGATCCAGAAGTAAAGGGAAGTTTTCTGTCAAAATGGTTTAGTGACGATCTTTTAAAAAATATTGAACAGTTTTTATCACGTTGATAGATTCTTCCAGTCATCATATAGATGCTCTACATTTTTTTTTTTTTTTTTTATCAAAATAAGAATCAAAGATAGCGTTTCAATCTGACAAGGGTAAACATGAGAAATTTAAGCAGTCATACGGTCACACAAAATGACATGTCACCCAAACCAAAGACCTACATATATGTACTGATGAAACTGCCAAACCACTGCATGCTGAAGGTTTTGCCATATGTTTGTCTCTTTTCCCCATGTGGACAGCATAATCAGTGGCCATAATCAGTATTTCTGACTCAAGTGTATCCATATCCCACAGAAGCAAGATCCTGAATGTGTGCAACAAGTTTTGCCTCCTCAAGTTGTGTTAGAACTAGATCTGGACCAGGCCGAGTACACCCTCTTGTCCACTCTGTCTCTTAGTGAAATAAGAGGCAATTTGTACGACGCGTACTGTCTTGCAGCTCTGTACACTAGAAACCCCATCCTCCATGACTGCTTTATATGCATGCATAAGTAGAAGAATAAAATCTTCTCATGGGAATCCCTTGGTCTGGAGTAAGCTGAAAACAAAAAACAAAATTATAATTTTACTAGCAAATTTTTTACCAATGTACGTCCAGAATTGTCCACTATAGATTAATTTTTTTTTCAGCATCTCACTTTCCTGTGCATTTGATATTTTTAGTAATAAAGTTTTAACTTCTGGCATGTAACCCTGTCGGCTGTGTAACCCGACGTAGAACTGTGATTTTGATGGATATCTAAAAAAGGAAAAAATTGATTATTGATTTTTATCATCATTAAGAAAAGAATGTATATGAATATGTTACAAAATAGCTTTACACGCAGCATGGTCGCTGAAATATTGAGAAAATAACCGAGAGGGCGTTTCCCGTGAAGTACTCCAATATTTACATGTGACGTCATGACAGGCAGTATTAAAAATCATATGACTATCAAAAACATATGAAGCGATGATAAATCGGATTCTATAGCTTTTGCCATTGCTAAAATATCCTGCATTCATATATCACTATTATAAATATTCATCTAATTTATTTTCCATTATGTCATTATGGTTTTACATGAATCTTCATCAGGTGAAAGGTTAAATGTGGTAACAGATCTGGTTCTACACTGATTATAAAGCTTAAGTTTTTTTTGTGCCAGAGCAGCAGCTTATATTGTATAGATTTAGAGATCCATGTTTCAAAATGAGCACCAACCTAGAGGAAAGCCATTCTACAATGAATTACTTCGCAGAAGTTGTTTTCAAGTATCATAAAAGCAACTTGTGCTTTCGTGCAAAACTGTCTATAAATCAATACATGGCTTTTGATTAATGTTTACATTTCACATTAGCCCTTTACTTAATAAAGACACATATTGACACTTTTACGATCAGAGTAGATCCAAATCAGACATCTCCTGTAGGAGCTGTGTGATCAGGATCTGCTGTTTGTTTATGGGATAATTAATAGTTAATATTACAGATATAATGCCACAGTTTCTGCCTTTGCCAAAAGTTCCCTAGGTCATATGCATTGATAACATTGTGCTAATTTTAAAAGTTGTATTCATAAAGTCAATATTTCTTATATAAATATTCATTAAATAAAGGTTTAACTGAAATTGATATAGTAAATATAGTTGGTTTTATTCCCTTTACTATTCTGTTCTTTTGTTTGCAGACTCATGAAATATGGAAGAGACTGGGCAACAAAATCCATAGCTAGGAGGTGAAGAAAACACCCTAACAGAATGGCTAGTAGCCGGGTGTACCCAGGTACTTCCGAGGCTATAGACATGAGCGTCACCTCTGTAGGGTATAGGGGTGGGGCCATGTCCATCATATCTGCAGAGGATATTGAAACCCAGAAAAACAGAATGTCACTGGAAGATGCAAGATGGATTGGAGTCAGAAAAAAAGTGCCTGGAATGACTGGAATACCATCTTCAAAATCCCAGCTTTCAGGCGGATATTCGGCAGACTTGATGGATCGATATACTCATGTATGGACTTCTGTTCTCATTTTTCAGAGTTGAATTAATTTTAGCCTTTAATTTACTACAAGAAAATTCATGTCACAAACTAATCATTGTACGAATATTAATTATAGAATTTTTTATAATATGTCATCCTGAACATGGGAGTTTTTACCATGGCAGAAACTTTAGAAATAGGTCTGTGTTATTTCATGAGTAAACAGAGCAGACCCAGATCAGACAGCCCCTACAGGAACTGTCTGATCTGGGTTTTACATTGTTTTCAAAGATGTTATTGGTTCCATGACATTTCAGTGTTAATAATGATTAGTACTTTCAAGTTTCAACACTATAGACCAATTTGTGATGACCAATGGAAATTGCAAACAGTTTGGACCCATATGAGACACAGAGTATCTTGGTGTTTCATTAGGATCCAAACTGCCTGACACTTGGGTACTATTTGTTGAGAAGATATGGAAGAATGATTAAAAACGGATGACAATATTTGTTGACAAAAGGGTTAACCCATTTCTCCATGTGAGAAATAATGATGTCATGAATATTAATTAGATTATTTTTTATAATAGCTTAAGGACCCAGGAATTTTTAGCCAATGCAGAAACTGTAGAATTATATCTATATTATATCATAAGCAAACAGAGCAGACCCTGATCAGATGACTCCTATAGGAGTCTGAGTCCTATAGGATTTGAGTTTATGGCGTAAAGGTTTAATTTATTGTCACATGTTCTGTTATTTTACAGGATGTGGAGAATTTGAAAACATTTGTTCGACAACATTTTCGACAGAAAGAATGTGCGTCCTTTGTTCCCAAAGCTGGTCAGACAACTGGAGCAAGGGCTGTAAAAAAGATCAGAGATTTAAAGTAAGGCTTACCATTTATTGTTATAATCATCCGCTATAAATATTAATTAATTTGATTATTGTGTTAAAAATATAGAATATGGAAATTTGCTGCCATGCAAATTGTAGAGAAACAATTCTGCAAAATACTTAATAAATGATACAAGCAAACCGACCTGACCTTTTTAAGATAGCTACTGCAGGAGTTGTCTGATCTTTGTCTATTTTTCGCAAAGAGTTAAAAGGCAGGATTATCAAATAAAGGGTTACAGGTAAATCTTCTGCTGAGCTTGTTCCTGACTGGAATTTGCCATAGCTTGGAGCCAGATTAGACTTTAACCCTTTCCCTGTTCAATATTTATTTCAAATTTCAATACCTACAGTATTCATAGACTAAATAGTTATAATGAAATATGGAAGGTGGAACATTGTTGCCATTTTAGAAAGCAAAGAAACAGATTTTTCAAATTCCATTTGCACACACAGCAGACCCTGATCAGACAGCTCCTATAGCAGGTCCATTGTGCAGTTCTGAAACCATTGTGATAGATAGAGCATTTGCTCCAGTGGAGCAAATGTTCTATTAATCACACTGGTTTCAAAACTGCACAATACTAAAAAATATCCTTTGTTTGTAGTAAATGCTCATTTTCTGTAAAAATAGCCTATCAGGGAAATGGTTAAGAGCCATCTGATATGGATCTACTCTGTTTGCAAGTGTGCCAAAATGCGTCTCTATGGAGCAAGTGTTAAGAAGGCGGTACTTACAATATTGCTTTATTGACAGGTGCAACTGTGGAGAGGTTCTTTTAGAGCATGCTGGCATGCAAGGACCGTTTCCACAAGCAGCCACAGCTGACATGATGATGGAATATCTTGTTCCCAAAGGTACGCATTCATAGGGCCTAACCCTTTACCTGATGAATATTTATGTAAGAAATAAAAACCATCATGAATATTTATTAGATTTTTTTTTTAAAGAGTGGTCACAACATGGACTTTGGAGAATTTATGGATTGTTAAACAGCTTGGATTCTGATGAGACACAGAGTTACTTGATGTCTCATTTGGATTGAACCCATTCCCTCATATTGATGCCTTTTGACACCTCTGTAAACGTCCCTTTGTGAAACCATTGTGATAAATAGAGCATTTGCTCCATAGGAGCAAATGCTCTATTTATGACGATGGTTTCAAATTTACACAATTCTAATATTGTCCTTTTCTCTAGTAAATGCTCCTTTTCGATAGATATATTGAAAGAGGTTGGATCTAAAAATAGCCTATGAGGTAATGGGTTAAGTTGTTTGCAAATGTGGGTCAGGTTGTTGATAGCTGGATGAGGGTTAACATTTGATTTTTGATTTGTTTCAAGAATACTTGGAATTACACTAGCCTTTAGTCTACTTGCCATCGGCAAGAGGAAATTAATTTTTTTTTTACGGAAAACGCTTTCATTTTTGCCTGCCACCCCCTTTGTGTAGTTAACTTTAGTGTAGTTATAATAAACAGTTAACCTTGTTCCTGATAGTGATGCCTTTGCAAACAGAGAAGATGGTTCATTTTACAGTTCCTTTCATTGCAAAAAAATCCCTTGTTAATGTGATATTACAAAAAATCTGTTATGAATCTTTATGAAGTGGTGCGTTATTGCATAAATATTCATGAGGAAAGGGTTTAACCTCCTATTTATCTTTTCAAGAACTTCACTATTTGATGTCCAGAGACAGAAGGAATGATACACCCCCTGTGAAACTACCTCAAGTACAATGGCAGCCAGACAAAATCAGAAAGACAGCCACTTCATCTTTTGGAAAAATCAATTTTGAGAATGTTGAACATGCCGGAGGCAAGAAACCAGCAAAGGTATAATCCTGTTTATTATTTATCTGATGTTGAATACCGTACTTTGGGAATAATTGGCCGTGGTTAATAATTGGCCTAATTCGCCACCAGGTGTGAAGGGGCGAAAATTTAACATACCAAAATATATCCGTGACAAACAAATAACACTTTATCGTCAGCGATATGTAACTTCTCTATTGTATACACACAGATTAACACCTACCCCAAACACTACCGTAATGCGTGGCATACACCAACAGCGATTATGTGCTTGAGCGTTTATCACGCTTTATCACGGTTTTCTTGTATACTTAGTGTATATTTAGTGTGTAATTCAATCATTTGCTCACACGTCGACACACCACAGAAGCACGATGACGAACCAAAACAAATCTTTTTTATCTTATTTAAAGGGGATGTCCCTACATTTGACGCGTTTCATAAACACTTAAAATATACAAAAATCATTTGTTTATATGCTGAAAAGTAGTATATAGGAAAAAGCCCCATCCAATTACCGTTTATAATGACAAAACATACATGTTTTTGATATCGCCGATCCCGGTTTTACTCCCCGATGTTTCAGTTTTATTCGGGTTGTGTTTTAGTTTCGTAACTGTTCGCCCTATTCGCTATTCTCCGACCACTTCTGTGAAAGCTATTACGTAAACAATGGAGGGATCGGGTGATCATCGGCAAAACGCGGAAGAATTTAACGGAAAAGGCCGATAATATTGTGTTGTAGAACAAAAATTATCAGTATTGATGAAATCGGTTTATTTGTATCACGGGGGGCATTTTTCGATATAAGTTCAAATTGGGAACCTTCATAATAATGATAGAGCATAACAAATACCAAGTTTTATGATATTATTGAAAATATGCGATCATTGTAGGGAATTCCTCTTTAAACCGAAAGAAAATGATATTTCATTTTATTTATAATTCTGGTGACAGTGATTGCCATTTGGAGGCATTCTGCAACGAGGAACTTGACAAAGTGTACTCTAACAAATCAACTTCTAAACATGGGAAATATAATGTATTGTCACCGGACGTAATGACAAAAGTTTGAAAATATGCGGCGGAAAACGGGACCCCATTTTGTTTGTATAATATAAAACATGTACACAACTCTCGTCTCTCTTTCTTTTATTACTGGTTTTTAAGGCATAAAAAATCAAATTGATTGTTTCTAAGTTTTCTAATTTTATTAAAATAGTTTACATTAATATAGTTTGATCACACGTGACTCAGAAACAAACAAATTATCAGCTTAACTGATATACCGTATACCAATACTCACCGTTTAATCCCTGGAATTAGACATGACCGGAAACAACATCTCCTAAGTACTCATTGTATTTCCGTTTTAACAATAAAAACTTGGAAGACTAGAAATCAACCAAAGGTAGAATTATCTTTTCCACGTTGGATTCATACATGTGTTTATTTTTGGCTCCTTTAATCCCGGAATGGCGAAAATTAAACTGACCGAAATAAAACACTGGCATTTAGAGACAAAGTGGCGAAAATATCACGAAACCAAATATTCCCAAAGTACGGTATTCATTTTTTTATCATTGCATGTAGAATTCATTTGTCTGCTAACAATGATAACAATATTTATTTTGAGTGCTTCCTTCTAATAATAGTGATATACAGTAAAACCTCTCTATAACGGCCACTAAATTTTGTTAATTAGTTGGTATTTAGGGCAGGCGGTTGCTTAAAGCAAGGTGAAAGTAAAACAGAACGCTCCTATAGGAGCGTTCTGCTTTACTTTCACCTTGCTTTAAGCAGCCACCTGCCTATGACACAAAATACTTGATGTAATTTAGTGTTCGTTAGAGAGAGGTTTTACAGTATATATATACATGTACAGGTTGTATAGATACTGTACCAGTTGAAGATGTACATTTGGAATTTCACAACAGTAGAGGCCCTGACCAGTTACAGCTCTGGTCTAGCTTCTTTATGTCTTCACCAAACCCTATGCTGTGACCATTCTTTAAAACTATCTATTTGAAACGATTCTAAAGAGTGGTCGCAACATATGGTTTGTCGGAGAAATGATGCTTTTAATATTTGAATACATGCTTTTATCAATTGCTTTGTACATGTATAAATGTACAGACTGAAGTTTTAGCAACACCCGTTTCAATTCCTTTTCACCCTACTTGATAATCCCACCTTTTACACTCCCGAGTTTGATTCCTCGCCGGACAAAGTTTATCCCTTTCACTGTTCTGTATTAATGTAAGAAATAATGACATCATGAATATTTGTTAGCTGAAATTCTATAATATAAATTTTCCAAGGATTTTTTTTGTTTTGCTTTGACAAAAACTGTAGAATCAGATCTATAACATGTCAAAAGCAAACAGAGCAGACCCTGATCAGACGGCTCCTCTAGGAGCCGTCTGATCTGGGTCTTCTCTGTTTGCAAATGCATGAAAACAAGCTTCTATGAGGGAAAGGGTTATATACTGAGGTCCAATGTAAACAGTGCTTTCCACTGGGCATCTAAGAGATCCAGAGAAACTGTTGATAATAAGAGTAGGGCATTTCCCCTGGGTTTTTCTGTATCCACTCCCCTCTCTCTGGGACATCACATAAGCCCATAGTTGGCAGAAACGGACATTAATCAACACAAATTAAACCAAACCTTTCTACATCATGGCAAATGTAGTAGACTTTGAAGAATCTGTCTGATCAGGGTTTGCATTGTTTGCTTAAATGTTACAGATCAGTTCTTTGACATTGCAATACATATCCTAATTTTATCTATTTGATATAAGAAAAGAATTTGTTAAAATTTGTTATGGACAGTCTTGCATGGATATTTGTAAGTAAGAGGATTATGGTACAGTTACAATCAGAATTCTAGTAGAGAAGAATAGGGCTGAAATGGGTACAAATTTTCTACCCGGGTACCCGTTCTGCAATTACCAGCGGGTACCCGATAACTCTATAGTATAGACGTATGTAAGTACCTACTGTAGTATCCTCCCTTGGTTATTATTGGTTTCTCGAATGAAATATGAATCGTTACTTGAATTTCGCTAAAAAAGCAGCATCGTGACGTAAACCTAACTGTTACAGATGTGCCGGACCATTCATGGAATTGAGAATGTGTTAAAATGAAAGTTTTATTGTTTGTGAAAGCAAAGTGCATTGTACATAACTGGCGAAAGTGTAGGCTATTCCATCATTCTTCGGTTGCCCCATGACGTAAATCTTGTGTAAATAGATAACTGATTCAATATCAAGGTAATGTCCGCAGTTATACACCTTACATGTAGACTATATATTGATATTTTCTGTTGAGAAAGGATTACACTAACAAATGTCATGGCTAATTTGCGGCCTCAAATTTGATTGGTTGATTCTCTCTGCGGAGCAACAATCAACACAATTACCATACGGAACACAGCTATTTCTATATTCCGAAACCTTACGGAATACAACGAATAGTTACGAATGCACATTTACAAGTCGAATACGAACGGACAATGTGTTAACGGAGTTTTGTTTCATACGTCTGTTTTTATGTTTACTTGCCTGTTCAAGCTTTATCTGATCTTAAACAAAAGGATGCTTGAATAACGTGCTTTAATCTTTAACGTGCTTTTAGCTTTCTTTCTTTCACTCAGTTACGAAAACTAACAATTAGATTCTGCTTAAGATTTCATATCGGGTAACTGGTAGTGATTTTGTACCCGGGTACCCACCAATTTCTACCCGACCCGCGGGTACCCGGGTACTCGTTTCAGCCCTAGAGAAGAATTTAGATACTTTTAAGCAAGTGCCTGCTTTAAACAGGATGAAATTCATACAGAAAGCTCCTAGAGAGGCTTTTTGCATGATTTTCACCCTGCAATAAGCTGCCATCTGTCTCCAAGACTGTTATTTATACTAAATTGAATGTTTACTGTCTCTACTTTCTACTCTCTTTACTTAACCCTTTCCTCCATAAATACACCTTTCTACGCCTCTGTAAAAATCACCTATTGAAACCATTGTGATAAATAGAGCAAATGCTCTATTTATCACAATGGTTTCAAACTACAAAATTCTAAAATGTTCCTTTTCTCTAGTTAATGTTCGTTTTCGGTAGATTTATTCATTTGGATCTAAAAGTAGTCTATTAGGGAATGGGTTAATACTTAAACCTGGCCATTGATTTTTTATCTTTTCTGTAAACAGTACATTCGTATGTCTGATGAGGATTCCGTGGACAACCTGATACATCTGATGGTGGAACACTGGAAGATCATGGAGCCTGAGAAGCCCAACCTTGTCATCTCGGTGGTTGGTGGTGCCAAGAACTTCAAACTGGATGGAAGAATGAGAGATACATTTTCTACAGGTCTTATAAAGGTATTGCTATTTCAAAATACATGTACATGTATTTTCTGTGCATAATAAAAGTACCTGACTGTATTTGCAAACAGTTAACTTGTTACTCTATGAATAATCAGGAAGAAATAATGAAATCATGAATATTTAATATTTGATTTGTATAACTGCATATGAACACAGGATATTTGACTATGGCGGAATCTGTAATAATTCAATAAGCAGCAATTTGGGTCTAGTCAGATTGCAAAGGTCTACCTATGAAGTAAAAGCTTAATCCTTTTCCTTATATACAATGTAGATGTCCTTTTCATACATTTGCAAACAAAGTAGACAGATCAGACTGCACCTACTGGAGTTGTCTGATCTGGATCCACTCTGTTTGCAAAGACATAAAAGACTTATCTATGAAGTAAAGTGTTAACTATGGAGATTTTTTTTTAGAACATGCAGTATATACTTAACCATTTCCATCATATAAACACCTTTTCACGCTTTTGCAAACAAAATAGACACTGATCAGACAGCTCCTATAGGAGCTCTGTTTGTTTATGAAATAATAAATCTGACTCTACAGTCTCTACCAGTACCAAAAACATCATGTGTGTATATGCAATAGTAAGATTTCAGCTATTAAATATCACAATGTCATTATTTCTTACATGATTGTACAACAGGGAAAGGGTTAAACCATGTCATCAAAGAGCTAGTTTCCTGGAAACCCTTTCCTTCATAGAAACATCTTTTCACACCTTTGCAAACAGAGAAAACCCTTTGGAGCCATCTGATCAGGGTCTGCTATGTTTGCTTATGGGACAATATAGATCTGGTTCTACAGTTTTTCTAATACCAAACTTTCCTGTGTTCATATCCCATTATAAAAATTCAGCTGATAAATATTCATGATGTTATTATTTCTTTTATGAATATTCAACAGAGAAAAGGTTAAAGTGCCTTTAATATACCTAATAGCCTCGCTGTCACATCTATTTTTGAAGATAAAAAGCTTTACCTTACCCTTTATATAACTCTTTATTCCATGAATATTCATGTAAGAAATAATGACATCATAAATATGAATTAGACTCACTTTTATAATGGAATATGAATACAGGAGATATTGGCCTTGTCAGAAAATGTAGAATCATATATACAGTCTAATCACGATACTACGGATCACGTTTGAACGAAATACCGATTTGCTACGAAAAACACCGCAGGTCCCGGCTGATTTTGTTCTTGTTTCAATTGCAAAAAGATGCAAAAGTACGAACATGCAAAACTACGAAAAACACGTTATTACGAGAGGTTTTCATAGTCCCTTAAACACAAAAACAGTAGCAAAAAGATGCATTTTTACGAATCTCACCTGTGCGATGTTTTCACACTTCTGAGAGACATTCGTCACTCCAGTCAGCATAATTATCCATTGTTGACACATCTGGCCTGTCCTTTACGCTTTAACACGTAGCGTGTTATGATCAGCACCCGTGTTTGTTTGTGACAGGATTAGACTAATTACATATCAAATGTCGCAAATGATTAAAGCTTGTATTGTGCAATTATGCACAATTACGTTTTCACACACATCGTGTTATAAATTTTATTATTAGCATACAGGCATACAGGCGTGTTTGTAGTCAATGTTCCATAGCATATAAAACTTGCAACAGTTGCACTGGTCATCAAACCTGTGTCTACACTGCTTGCATATGCATATAAACGATATCACAATTTTCTATGCATTTTTTTTATTCCTGAATAAAACTATGAACGTATTGATTCGTTTCTTGTTTTATACATAAGTCATAACCCTTATGGATTGCTAGAAATGTCGAGTTCAGGACTCTAGTTAAAGGGAGCTTTTAAATACTAAAATCCTTATGCCGTCACCAAATTCTAGGTTGTCACTTCACATTCGGAAGAGTAGTCACAGAATATGATTTGATGAAAAAGAACGAACAGAATGTTTGGAAATGTTTCGTTTACTCCCTCCTATCAAGAGTTTTGTGAGCTGGCATTGCGTGGTTCGTGTTTTTTACATAACCCGTTATGCACTGGCATATGACATTACACATAATTTGACCACCTCTTGCATGAGGCGTGTGATACAAAATCATTAATGTACACTGTAGTAAGCGAGAATGTGAGTAGATTGTCAAACAAGGCATAGCATATATTAAATATAACACAAACATGTACAGAAATATCTTTATTATGCAACAGTAAATTGCGACAATATTATTACATATAATGACCAATACGAGATCGATGTATGGTATGTGTATGCATTCACTACGAAACCGAGAAAAGGTTTGTGGAAATTATTTCGTATCCTAAAGATGCATTAATACGAAAATGCGAAACTACGAAAAATCGGCCCGACCCGGTCCCGATTCGTAGTATCGCGATTAGACTGTATAGTATTTCATAAGCATAGTGCAGACCCTGATCAGACATCTCCTATGGAGTCATCTGATCTGGGTCTGTAAAGGGGTAGAAAGGCATATTTATTGAGTAAAGGGATAACAGACTTAGTTACCATCTTCAAACAAAATATATTTAGCCTTTGATCATAATTCCAAAATCTTAGTGCTAACCACATAAGCAATGACATATTCAAATTTGCACAATCTCAGGGCTCAAGCTGGAGCTGTCCCGAGGGAGAAGTTTAGTGGGTTTTCAGGGAGACGTTTTGGTCCTGATTTTGTATCTCCCTATATATTTAAACTTCTCCCTCAGCTCAAAACAGGGAGAGTCGGTAGGTCCAAATCACCCTCTAGCTTGATCCGTGCAATCTGAAGAATTTCCATTGTCCTGATTTTTATCTTGGCTCCTGTTGCTTACTTTCACTGTTGTTTTTCTGTTTTTAGGCAGCTAAGACAACCTCTGCATGGTTGATATCTTCGGGCTTCAACATGGGAGTAATGAAAAGTGTAGGTCAGGCTGTAAGACAGGGCCAGTCTTTCTGCTGGGACAATGACCGCATGGCTCATGTGCTCAGATGTATAGGGATAGCTCCCTGGGGCTACGTCAAGAACAGGAAAGTGTTAGAGAGCCATGATGGACACGTATGTGTAATGTGAAACTTTCTTTTGTTAATTGTTATCTGCAAAAAAATCACTGCAAACAGTTTTAATTTTATAAGATTTACTGAATAACTCGATGTCACATCTGGATCTAAACTGTTTGCTAGTTTGTCACTCTGACTGAACTTATGAAGAGAAGTCACTGAAAACTGAATTTTGCAGATGACAATATTTTCTGACAGCAATTACTTAGTGTGCAAGTCAGTTAGAAATTGTTTAAAAAATGCAGCAGTAGACAGGTTTAACCCTTTCCTCCATAGGCTATTTTTAGACCTAAACTCTTTGAATGAATCTACCGAAAAGGAGCATTAACTAGAGAAAAGGAAAATTTTAGAATTTTGAAGTTTGAAACCATTGTGATAAATAGAGCATTTGCTCCTGTAGGAGCAAATGCTCTATTTATCACAATGGTTTCAAATTGAGATTTTTACAGATGCATAGAAAGGCGTATTTATGGAGAAAAGAGTTAACAGACAGCAGTTTTCACAGTGGGATAAACATTGATTCTCTCAGTTATTTATCTTGTAAAGGAAATTTCAGCAAAATAATATATGAACTCTTATCCTGCTCGGGGTCACATAAAGCTTAACCCTTTACTCCAGGAATACACCTTTTAACACCTTTGCAAACAGAGTAGACCCAGGTCAGACGGCTCCTATAGGAGCCGTCTGATCAGAGTATGCTCTGTTTGCTTACAAAATTATTATACATGTAGATCTGATTCTGCAGTTTCTGTCATCGCTTGAGCTGACGTTCATTTTTACAACATAATGATAGTTAATGTTGAACCTCTTCTTGATGAATTAACCTGTTAGTATAAACTTAAAGGTAAATCGGTGGTAGAACGTAAACAACCAAGGCAGATATGAAGTTATCTGTTTCTTTATTTAACCGATGTTTTGACACTAACAAGTGTCTTCTTCAGGGTATTCATAAAAAACATTGAAAATACTGTCTACTGAAGTGCAAGTTTTAGGTGGCCTTATCACGTGTTTGTGAAGTAACGTAATTGATGGTGGTAACTATGGGAGATGAAGCCGCTGAAGATCGCTGTGTATCCAAAATTATAATTGGACACTCAGCAATCTGTAGCTGCTTCGTTTAGTATAAAGTCAACTTCTACAGGCACTGTCTGTTTTGGGTCTACTCTGTTTTGCAAAAGCACCAAAAAGTGGCTCAAAAATCAAATGAAAGAACTTTACTGCTTCACAGGCGTCTATTTTGTCAAACACATTATCTTTGATTTTGTTTGTTACCTTCATATCTGTACTAAGGCATTATTTTAATTTTGTCTTTTGGCACGCTTACAAATGTAAAATGTTTGCCTTTTAAAACTTTGAAAGAGAATGCCACTTGTGTATGTGATTGTTAACTCTTCACTTGTTTTGTGCACACAGGGAAAGTTCAATGCCAACTACCGCACTAGCAATGTGATTCTGCATAACTCGGCTGTGCCGTTAAATCCAGATCATACCCACTTTATATTTGTGGACGATGGTTACAGAATCAGGTATGGTGGAGTGGCAGCAGTACGGTCCAAACTGGAACAAAGAATATCCCAGCCTCAAGCAGGTAAATTGCCTTTGTGATGAGGTCACAATCCGATAAAGTGAGTGTTTGAGTCAGTTGTGCTGATTGGTCGCGCAGCACAAGATCATGTAGTAGTCAAGTTAATGATAAAGACTGTATGAGAAACAAATTTTACAATCTTAGATGGGACAGTTATTGGATAAACACTCATTGCAGTTAACTCATTACCCATATTGATACATTAAATAATAACACAATGAAATTATATTAGCTGACTTTTTGTGTCACCTTCCGAGAGGCAGTGTGTCACTTAGGGATCACTTTTCCATCGTCTGTCTGTCCTTCCTTCTGTCTGTCTGCGCTAACAATTCCTGTTTATGTGTCTATGAGAGCAAAAGGTCTTTTGTTCTCATAGGTTTTACATGGCTAATTTTCATTTTTATGTGGTCATGTTGAACAAAAGAATAGCCACATACACTCAATCCTTAAGAATGTCCATCTGTCTGTCTGTCCGTCATGTCTGTCACACTTTTTTTCTTACACTTCTCCCAGCAGGTGACACATGTGTTCCTTTGAACACTCTTGTTATAACCCTTTACTCCATTAATATGCCTATCTACACCTTTGGAAACGGAGTAGACCCAGATCAGACGGCTCCATCAGAGGTGGTTGTGTTACTGATAACATTTTAACTCCTTATTTCATAAATACACATTTCTGCACCTTTGCAAACAGAGTAGACCAAGATCAGACAGCTCCTGATAAAGCCCTCTGATCAAGGTTGCTCTGTTTGCTTATGAAATAATATAGATATGAATCTGCTGTTTCTGCAGGGGCTAAAATTCCCCGTGTTCACATGCCATTGCAAAAGATTAATATTCATGTGTTTGCATGAGACAAAATGGAAGAAAACTGTTTTTATAGAATTCAAGCAGACATTAAGTTGTCAGGTATTCATCTTTAGCTTGTCTGTTTCAAGGAAATTTCGAGCTATTGTGATCACTAGGTCGTAGGTTGTTTTTTTAATTTCAAAATTTTAGAGTTTTGGCCCTTTTTTATTTAGTGGACAAGCACCAAATCAGATGAGCAGTGGCGCTGCACGCAACACTTGTTTCCTATGAGTTAAATGCTTATGAATGTGATATTTATTAATGATAGACACTGTAATATGCTTTAGGCAATATATACAACAGATGTAACCCTTTTAGCCAATAGAGATGCCATTGCATATTATTTCAACTGAGACCCAGTGTGGATGACTCCTGTTTATGTGGTTCTTTCGAAATCGTTTAATAGTTTCTTTCATGGTGAAAAATTCCCCTATTCATAATGCTGTTATAAAACATCAGTTTATAAATATTCATGATGTCATTATTTGTTATATAAATAATCATGAAATGCTAGAAATGCTAAATCTTAGTCAAGCTATGGCAGAATTCATGAATATCTATGCAGTCACTTAGATTCTGGTCAAATGATGAGAAAATTAGTATTTTCATCGATGACCAGATTGTTTGTGATTAAAGAGTTTAAACAAACAATATTTTTTTGTATAAAAATTGCTTGAATAGCCAGCTAAGATGAACTCTTTGCATGCCATTAAGTTATTGTTGTCTGCAAAATTTATGTTTTCTTACTTTATAGATACACCTTTTGACGCTTTGCAAACAGGGTAGACCCAGATCAGACAATTGCTTTAAGAGTCATCTGATTAGGGTCTGTTCTCGTTGCTGTAAAATAATATATATCTGGTTCTTCAATTTCTGACATGGCTAAAACTTCCAGTGTTTAGGTTCCGTTATAAAATTTCTTCTAATGAATATTTATAATATCATTATTTCTTATATGAACATTCATGAAATAAAGGGTTAACCCTTTCCCTGTTGAATATTCTTGTAGTGAATAATGACATCATTAATATTTAATTGATTATTTCCTTATAATGGCATATGGACACAGACCATCTTGATTCAGACAGAAACTGTAGAATCAGATCTATATTATACTGTAAGTTAATAGAGCAGACCCTGATTTAGACGGCTCCCATAGGAGCCATCTGATCTTGGTCTACTCTGTTTGCAAAGGTGTGAAAAGGTATTTATATGAAGGATATGGTTAAACATGAATTTGTTGGCCTCCTAGTCTTTTTATTATTATTGATATTATTACTTTTTTTTGTTTCAACAGAGGGAGGTCTGGGTATACCCGTGGTGCTGGTTGTGGTGGAGGGAGGCGTGGACAGTATCAGTGATGCCAAGTCATCCCTTGAACACAAGATCCCAGTGGTGGTGTGTGCAGGCACAGGTCGTGCAGCAGATATCCTGGCTTATGCCTATACACACACTAAAACTACAGGGTAGGTATTTACACACCTGTCATCTTAGGCAATCTCAAATTTACACTAGTTAAATAAAAACCGTTCGGATTGAATTTTACACACGTGAGCCATTTACTCCATACACTTTTATATACATTTACAAACAGAGTAGACCCAGATTGAGCTACAAATAACAGTGCGTAGCCAGAGACTAAAATCGTCACTTTTCCAGCAAACCCTATTCTGTGACTACTCTTTAGAATCATCTTGAAGAGTCGATTCTAAAGAGTGGTCACAATATAGGATTTTGTGGAGAAATAAAAGAGCTATTTCTGAAAATGTTTAAATTTATGCATCTTATGTGGACCTCTGGATCCAGATCAGATGGCTTCTGTAGGAGCCATCTGATCAAGGTCTGCTCTTTTTGCTTTATGAAATTACAACCAAAATTTTATGTTTTCATATATTTGTATGAAAATGCATCCATTTGATATTCATGGTCTCATTATTTTTTACAAGAATATTCATGGAGTAGAGGGTTTATCAGTCTCACTCCATTACAGTTACTATTAGCTAGGGCTCGAGAAATTTTGAAATCCCAATGGATCTAGAGTTAATGTTTCTGCCGATATCAACAATCGTTATGAAAACTGATGATCCTTTCCTTCAGAAGTACTCATTTAAGAAATAATTACACCATGATAATTATCAGCTAAATTTGTATAATGGCATAAGAACACAGGTTGTTTTGGCCATAGCAGAGAACATAGAATCAGATCTATATAATTTCTTAAGTGAACAGATCAGTCCCTTATTAGTTGACTCCTTACAGGAGCTGTCTGATCTGGGTCTACTCTGTTTGCAAAGACTTAATAACACATATATTTTGAAGTAAAGGATTAAGAGTCAGTAACACGTATTTCCCAATTATTATCATATTTTTAGGAATCAAAGGAAGATGAAAGAGAAACACGAGCTAAAACTGATGGACAAGATATTTGATGCCTATGGAAAGGGTTGGAAAGAAAATGAGATTGATCAGAAAACTAACGAAATCAAAGAAAATGTCCAGTTTTGCTGTCAGAGTTCTAACTTGGTAAATATTTTGTTCAGTGGCATCCATGTTTGTTGGCTGGGAGGCCATGTATATTATATACTGTAAAACCTGTACTAACCCTTTACCTGATAGAGATGTATTTGTGTATTTGCCAACAGAGTAGATCCAGGCCAGACAGCTCCTGTAGGGGCTGTCTGATCAGTGTCCACTCTGTTTGTTTATGGAGTAATACTGATTCTTATTTTTGCCATGGCCAAAACATTGTGTTATAATGAAGATATCAGCTAATCAATATTCATAAAATCATTATTTCTTTCATTGGGTAACTAGTATTCATAAATTCATTATTTCTTTCATAAGTATTAATCAGAAAAAGGGTTAACCCATTCCCTCATATTGATGACTGTAAAAGTCACTTTGTGAAACCATTGTGATAAATAGAGCGTTTGCTCCTATAAGAGCCAATGCTCTATTTATCACAATGGTTTCAAACTACAAAACTCTGAAAAAAATCCTTTTCTCTAGTTAATGCTCCTTTTTGGTAGATTTATTTGAAGAGGTATCTAAAACTAGCCTATGAGGTAATGGGTTAAGCAAGCACATATTGAATAATGATATGCATCTCAGCCCTTTACTATATGTCATTATAAATCTTATTCTAATTAATATTCATATATACATTTTTTCTTGCATGAATATTCATGAAATGAAGGGTTAAAAAGCATGGTGCCTGCTATATTCAGGACAAAGTAATGCAGAAATATTTGACTGTACTACATGTAGTGTGCATACAGAGATTCTTGTATTGGTTTTGTTTTCTAATCCCCACCATGTATGTTAGTAAAATTGTATAGGAGTGATCAGTACTAAGCCTGATTGGTGATATTGTTGGTGCCTTTTGCTCAACTGTTCAAATTTCCATTCATGTACTATGCTCATATATAGGGATTCTGGTCAGTGCTTTTTATGGTGAGGACACCATTCTTACATTTCACCAAAATCCATATTATGTTCAGCTATACATCTCCTTTCTATCAATTGAAGATTTATATGCATTTCTCACTATTTTAGATGATTGTGTTCAATATGAACAAGCATGAGGACTTGGATTTAGCCATTCTCTCTGTCCTGTTGAAATGTAAGTAAAATACTGTTGAGTATTGAAAAGGTAAATGATTGGAGATAATGGTTTTATTGTAACACGTCTTCAACTTTTATAAGCAATTGTATAGTGTTTGACTTCCTCAGATTATACATCCTTTTTAGCTCATCTGTTTCAAAGAAACATCGAGCTATTGTGATTACTGAGACATAGTTGTAGGCATTGGTGTTGGTGGCTTGAAAAAACTTTAATGTAGCTGATTAATCAAAAAGTATAAGAGGTATCAAAATGAATCTTAACTGGTTGGTAGATCTCTTTGAGAAGAAGTGTATGCAGTGGACAAGCACCAAATCAGACGAGCGTTGGACCCACATACGGTTCTTGTTTCGTCACCTGCTTTAGCAGGGAGACACCTGGCTATAGCTACTTCATTGTCCATCTTTCTATTCATCTGTCTTTCCCTCTGTCTGTCACACTTTGTTACTCTTCAGCTTAGGCTTTAGGCTTTGCAAACAGTGTAGAGACAGATCAGCTGCTGCATTTAATGTCTGTCCACATTCTGCATTAAAGACTATTCTTTTGTGCTTTTGAAAAAATGGTGTAGGACCAGATCAAATGTTGCATTTTTAGCTTGTCTGTTTCGAAGAAATCACGAGCTATTGTCTTAACTTTGGCATCCGCGTCATTGTTGTTGTCGTCGTTGTTGTCCGAAATCTTAACATTGACCATAACTTCAATTTTTCATTTACAACCATTTTTGGTATGCATGTTCATCTTGACAATGACGATAGACGAGCGTTGGCATCCGCTTGCGGTGCTCTTGTTAAACACTACAACTGATTTTATTTTCACTGCTTGGATGGGGCTCATATATGCATGTTTTCAAACTGTTTTCTACTACGGTAAACACTATATACAGCAACTGTTAAACTTGGATCTTTATAGTCTATGTTTTTAAGACAGGTGGTAGCTTAATGCAGGAAGAATGTTATACAGAAAACTCTTCTAGAAGTTTTCTGAAGTACATTTATCCTGCATTAAGCAACCACCTGCTCCTATCGACCTCCATATTTATTCAAGATATGGTTGCTATAGACTGTATGTATATGTTGTTCATTCATTATATTCTTACTTTGCAGCTAAGAGTGGGGCAGATGAAGCACAAAGGTTAAGCCAGCTCAAGCTTGCTCTCATGTGGGACCGTAGTGATATTGCACAGGAGGAAATCTTCAGGGAGGATGTTTTATGGAGCACAGGTAGTTGAAGATCAAAGTGCTGTATTAACCCTTTCCTTCATATTATAAACACATTTTCATGCATTTGCAAACAGAGTAGACCCAGATCAGATGGCTCCTGTAGGAGCCGTCTGATCAGGGTCAGCTATGTTTGCTTATGGAATTTGAGAGATCTGTTTCTTTAATTTCTAATTTTTCATGCATTTGCAAACAGAGTAGACCCAGATCAGACGGCTCCTGTAGGAGCCGTCTGATCAGGGTCAGCTGTTTGCTTATGGAATTTGAGAGATCTGTTTCTTTAATTTCTAAAATAGCTACAATGTTACACTTTCATATTTTATTATAACTATTTGCCCATGAAAATTCAGTAGGTATTGAAATTTGTAATAAATACAGAACAGGAAAGGGTTCCATCAAGACAGGAATTGTCTTTAACTTTACAAGTCTTTTCATTTTATTAGCTCATCGGTTTGGAAGAAACTTCAAGCTATTGTGATCACTGGGTCGTAGTCATAGGTGTTTTTGTCATCGTTGGCGTGCAAAAACTTTAATGTAGCTGATTACTCAAAAAGTATAAGAGGTATCAACATGGAACTTCATAGGTGGGTAGATCTTACTGAGGAAAAGGCCCCTATATATGAACCATAACTCTAAAATTTCAAAATTTTGGAGATAAGGGCCTTTATTTTTAGTGGACAAGCACCAAATCAGATAAACGTTGGCGCCGCACGCGGCTCTTGTTTAAATCTTTAGTTTGTGAATTGTTGGATCCTATATATAATATTTTTCATATTGCATGCAGGTATTTATTCCATCCTATTTTCAATCAGATCTTTTATGCTTGAAATAAATGTACTATAGTAAATTAACCCTCTATTTGATGAATATTCTTGTATGCCTCCAACTATTATGAATATTAATTATTTTAATTTTTGTATGAAAAATATAATAATTGGAATTTTATTGTCATAGCAAACAATGCAAAATCAGTAACATAAGCAAACAGAGCAAACTCTGATCAGACAGCTCCTTCAGATGTCATCTAATCTGTGTCTACTCTGTCTGCAATATGTCAATGATGTCTCCATCAAGTATTAAAGTGTAAAATCTTTTGAATTCCCTTAATATGTTGCCTTGTGTATAGCAGACATCCTGTATTCGACAACTGAAATAGATGTGTTGCACAGTCATCCTGTTTTAGAGGAATTCCTATTTTTATTTGCCCTATGTTAATCCTTTACTAAATATAAATAGAGTAGACCTAGGCCCAGCAATCTAATCAGGTTCTGCTCTGTTTGCTTATGGAATCATGAAGATCTGATTCTCCAGTTTCTGCCATGGTCAAAATTTCCTGTGTTGATGTACCATTATAAAAATATAATCTAATGGAAATTCATGAGGTTATTATTAATATTCATGGAGTAAAGGGTTAAGCAACCATCCTGTACGAGCCAAAAGAGGAATTCCCAGCATAATTGCCATGTTAATCAGCTATACTGTATAAGCTGGCCAAAAGAGCAATACTCTTTATATTTCCCTTGTGTTGAGCAGCTCTCTGCTATCAGCTGTCATATATTGGATGTCCTTTGTGTGGCTGCTTAATGCAGGTTAAACTATATATGATTTGGGCTCTGTGTCTTCAGGAAGCTTGGATGAGGTTCTTACTGAGGCTTTGATTGGTGACAAGGTGAAGTTTGTTGAGCTCATCCTGCAACAGGGCATTGTCATGAAGGAGTACCTGACAGTTGAAACCTTACAGACGCTCTATAATATAGTAAGTTATCCATAGTGTTAGACCTGTAGATAAGATACACACTGATCTATCAAAATCTCTTATTTCTTAGCCAAACCTTAGCTTTTTACTACTCATTAGAACTGCCTGAGACAATTCTTATGAGTAGCAGAGGTGAGAAATATAAAAGTTAGTTTGCTTAGACGATTTTAACCGTTTCCTCCATAAATACTGCTTTCTACGCCTCTGTAATAACCACTTCTTGAAACCATTGTGATAAATAGAGCATTTGCTCCTATAGGATGGTTTCTTTGAATGAATCAACCAAAAAGGAGCATTTACTAGAGAAAAGTAAAATTTTAGAATTTTGTAGTTTGAAACCATTGTGATAAATAGAGCATTTGCTCCTATAGGAGCAAATATTCTATTTATCACAATGGTTTCAAGAAATGGTTATTACAGAGGCGTAGAAAGGCGTATTTATGGAGGAAAGGGTTAATATGGTACATAGTTATAAAACCCTTTAATTTAAGCACAATAATTCATGTAATATTATCCCACTAAATGTTGGAGTTTCATTTATTACAAGGTACCAAAACACAACTATATCTGCAAGATAGTGCACAGGCTCACAGGCAAGGATGAGTTGACTCGTGAAAATGTCAAACAACTACTGATCAATCTGTTAGACAAGTATGACACCAATGAAGATCACTACATTGAGCTGCTAGATGAGACATCAACTTCAATCAAAGATGTGAAGGCAAGGAGATTTAAGCGACCATACAAAATGCTGCTTGTTTGGGCTCTTCTTTTAAAAAGGTATGTATGGATATATACATATACATGTTTAACCCATTCCCTCATATTGACGACTTTTGACGACTATGAAAAAGTCACTTTGTGAAACCATTGAGCAAATTTATCACAATGGTTTCAAACTACAAAATTCTAAAAAAAATCTTTTGTCTAGTTAATGCTCATTTCCGATAGATTTCAAAGAGGTTGTATCTAAAAATAGCCTATGATGTAATGGGTTAACCACCAACCTTTTTAGCAGTAAATCTAAGAATTTATATGTTGATACCAAAATAGAATAGAAGTAAGGCAGGAAATTTTAATGGGTCCCTACGAACTCGACATAACTAGAATTGACTGTATACAGAAATTAATAATGTTGAACTTTATAATATGTGATATGCTTTCATGCACTGAGCAGTGAGCACAGTGTAGTCCCAGATCAGACATCATGTCTGTGATGAGGTATCTCATCAAGTTTTACATTGTATGGAAAGCTAGTGAACCAACTTTTATATAGGATTTGATGAGTCACAAACTGCAGACCCTTACCAGACTATTTGTTTCTTTTGTAGCAGCTGGTCTTGGTCTACAATGTTTGCAATGCAATAAGTCCCATTTTCTCATAGAGTGGCACTTATACAACCTGACATAGGGGTTTATTTCTACTTATCCCTTTACCTCATGAGTATTTATACAAGAATTCATGATTTCATGAATATTCATTAACTGAACATTTATATTGCCAGTGAAAAAAGGAAGATTTGCCCTTTTGAAATTGTAGAATCAGATCTATACTATTTCATTAGCAGAGCAAACCCTGTTCAGATGGCTTATATAGGAGCTATTTGGTCTGGCCTGCTTTGTTTCCAGAGGGGTTAAAAAGCATTTATATGAGGGAAAGGGCTATGTGGTCAAAACTATAAAGTTTGCAAATATCTTTTCTCATGTATTACAAACAATTTTGCTGTAATGATTCCATGGTTGAGATACTTTTTTATGTCTGACAACAGAGTAGACACTGGTTAGACAACTGCTGCAGGATATGTTCAGGGTCTGCTCTGTTTGTTTATGGAATAATAAAGATCTGATTCTACAGTTTCTTACATGACCAAACATCCTGTACAGTATATATATGCGGTTTTGAAACTTTGGCTAATCAAATGGTCATTAATTCTAACATATTCATCAAGTAAAGGGTTAAATAGTTTTACAACAACCCTTTGAGATATGTGTTTATGTGTTTATTACATACATCTTCTTTTGTATTGTAGGCAAACCTTAGCTAAGTTATTTTGGGAGCTTGGTGATGAGCCAATCACAAGTGCTCTAGCAGCATCAAGAATCTATCACGCACTGGGGAAGAGACTTCCAATACATGAAACACAGCTGAAGGATGAGCTGGAAGAGTTTGAATGGTAATGCTTAGGTTTATTATCCCCATCGCTGTAGTATAGCAAAGTCTCTGTAATACTACCACTCAAAATTCTAAATAGTCTAATTCTGAATTTTTAAAATGGATGGTAGCATAATACAGGACACAAATTTAGCAATAAGCTCCATTGGAGCTTTCTGCATTATTTTTGTCCTGTATTAACCCTTTCCCTCATAGGCTATTTTTAGATCCAACCAATTTGAATACATCTACCGAAAAGGAGCATTAACTAGAGGAAAGGAAACGTTTTAGAATTTTGTAGTTTAAAACCATTGTAATAAATAGAGCATTTGCTCCTATAGGAGCAAATGCTCTATTTATCACAATGGTTTCAAAAAGTGACTTTTA
Organism: Azorinus chamasolen; assembly: GCA_963576725.1. Taxonomy (NCBI): domain Eukaryota; kingdom Metazoa; phylum Mollusca; class Bivalvia; order Cardiida; family Solecurtidae; genus Azorinus; species Azorinus chamasolen. Next base: position 46,490,435 of record OY755245.1, read on the forward strand.
CAGAGGCGTAGAAAGGCGTATTTATGGAGCACGCACCTGATTTTACAGACTCCTGTGTTAAAAGATTATGTGATCACATTAGTGAGACTCTACTGTATCGAACACAGTAAAACATGTCATATTTAGATGATGTCATTTGAGATTTCCAAAGAAGCTTATAATATTTAAAAATCTGGTTTTTGCTACATTATTGTGTACGTTTCCAGTTTTATGACAATATTGATTTAAAAATCTGCATATTTTGTTTCATATTTCAAACTTTAGTTTTACCAGGATATTCAATGTGTTTCAGATATTAGTAGAAACTTAAGATTGTCAAGTGTAACTTTAACTGTTATGGGCAGATGAGTGAATACCTATGCAAACAGTTTGGATCCAGATGAGACACTGAGTAACTCGGTGTCTCATCAGGATCCAAACTGTTTGATACACTGATTGCATTTTGGTAGACAAATTGATAATAGCTTGAATTTTAAAAATGTAGTAGTTGAAAATTTCTGTAACAATAATTTGCTCAGCAGGCTAAAGGTTAATCTGTTATATCTGGATATTAAAACAGAGTAGACCCAGATCAGATGGCCCCTGTAAGAGCTGTCTGATCAGGATCTTCTATGTTGCTTATGGGGTTATGTAGATCTAATCCTTCGGTTTTTGTCAAAGCAAAATTCTTTTGAAAAGTTTACATAATAAGAAATAAATTTGAATAATGAATACCCATGAAGTGACCAATTCATGCATACATATTCATTAGGTAAAGGGTTAATATATGGAAATTGGAATTTCTTATCAATGGAGAAATCTGTCATGTTGAATTTTTCATGTATTTGTAATCTCTTTTGTCAATGATTTTGATTTGATTAGACACAGAGTGACTCTGCATTTCAGTAGGATCCAAAATGTATGATACTTTGGTCAAGCATTTTAAATAAATACATGCAGAAAAACAAATACAAATTGAGACATAGGCTTCCTGGCAATTGGAAACCGGGTAGACCCAGGACAGACAGCTCTGTTAGCTTATAGAATATAGATTTGATTCTAATGAATCTTTAACCCTGTCACTGATACATACACATTTTCACGCCTTTGCAAACAGAGTAGACCTAGATAAATCAGACAGGGTCCTTGGGGAACTGTCAGATCAGGGTATGCTCTGTTTGCTAATAGAATATTATAGATCTGATTATGAAGTTCCTGCCATTATAAAAAATCCCTTATTTATATGCAATTATAACAATCAGCTAATAAATATAGGTGATGTCATTTCTTACATGAGTAAGAGGAAAATGGTTAACCTTTTCCCTCATATAAACATGTTTTTACGCATTTGCAAACAGAGTAGACCCAGATCAGATGGCTCCTATAGGAGCCATCTGATCAGGGTCTGCTCTGTTTGCTTATCGAATTTGATAGACCTGTTTCTTTACTTTGTACATTGGCTTCAATGTTCCTCCTTCCATATTTCAATATAACTATTTTGTCTATGAATATTCAGTAGGTATTAAATTTGGAATAAACATAGAACAGGGAAATGGTTACGGTCATTGTTTCCTGCATTAGTATTCATTAAGTAAAAGGTAAAGATTATTGTATTTACAGTGAGTTTGAAGAACTTGCCACAAAAGTGCTGAATGAGAGTCATCATAGTGACCAAGCGAAGGCCATGATGGTCATAGAGCGTAAGTCTCCATGCTGGAATGAGCTGACCTGTCTTCAGATTGCAGCCTCAGCCAAAGATCGCAAGTTTCTCTCAGCACCCAGCTGTCAGGATTCCATAACTGTCACATGGAATCATGGGATTACCTTTCCATGGTACAAGGTATGATGATCAGAGTGAACACTTTCTGTTAAATTATGTCATCAGTTCTGTTAACCCATTACCTCATAGACTATTTTTAGATACAACCTCTTTGAATAAATCTACCGAAAAGGAGCACTAACTGGATAAAAGGGATTTTTTTAAATTTTGTTGTTTAAAACCATTGTGATAAATAGAGCATTTGCTCCTATATGAGCAAATGCTCTATTTATCACAATGGTTTCACAAAGTGACTTTTACAGAGTCATCAAAAGTCGTCAATATGAGGGAATGGATTAAAAGTAGCATAAGTAATTGCACCATGGGCATTGGTATTTTCTGTAAGAATCAGTTTGTATCTTAACTGTAGCTCATAGTGATTGGAAAGCAGATTAGAACGAATATAAAACACATAAACACATGGGATCCATACATGTGACATAGGCAGGAACAGTGTAGACCCAGATCAGAGGGCTCCTATTTGCTATACTATTAGAAACTAATATTCTCCCTTCTCAACCGTGCTAGATAAGCTGAGTTACTAAAAATAGCCGTACTAGAAATCCTTATCTGGAACATCCCGTGACAAGTGTATTCATATGCGCAATTGGGTAAAATCAATACAAGGGAAGGACTTCTCACAGAATTATACCAACATTTCTATAGGCAACAACCTTATGAATTGAAATTAATATAAGTAATTAGCACGAATATGAAATTCTATTTATCATATAAACACTTTAAAAGCCTATTTAATTAACCGAAGACGTTGTTTTGTAGTCACTCAGTCATTTATATTTACGCCAAAATGTAACGTTTGTGGTTGTCATAACAAATGACGTCATTTTGGTGTCAGGCCTAAAGTTATGCTGCGGTCTGTTGCTATTAGATATGGAAGTCGTATTACGCAATGTAAAGTAGTACTTCACAAAATTCGTTAATTTACTTGGTTTTAGGGCGTATTTCAGCAAGAAAAATAATCAAGCATGGGATTTGTTAAAGCCGGGGGGTTCTATACCCTCGGTTGGTCTGTTCCAGTCGGAAACGAGCTTTAGCGAGCTAAAGCTCGTTTCCGACTGGAACAGACCAACCTCGGGTATAGAAACCCCCGTCTTTAACAAAACCCATGCTTGATTCTATTAGTCTGCTACCATGCTATCAAATGCTGCAGATTTAATTTATTCCGATATACAAACTGAGGGAGAGGGGAGACTAGCTGCTGGAAAATTAATAGTAGTAAATAGGGTACATGATGATATATGTATTTCAGGTGTTGTTGTCCATCTTATTCCCTCCATACATTGCTTATGCTTTGGAGATCCAGAAGATGGGGGAGCAGAAATTGACAGGCTTACAGAAAATCTTTATGTTCTACTCCTCACCGCTATCTAAGTTTGTGCATGACATGGTAAGGTTTGGATTATACAGTAATTACTCTACTGAATGGCCTGGTAAACTTAGACAAGTAGTATAGATACAGATCAAACTTATCCTCATGATATGTTCTACATGCACTTTAGTTTTGTTTAACCCATTCTCTCATAGATTGTTTTTAGACCTAACTTCTATGAATATATCTACTGAAAAGGACAATTGACTAAAGAAAAGGAAAGTTTTAGAATTTGTAGCATTGTATGGAAAAGAGCATTTGCTCCTTAGGAGCATTTGCTCTATTTATGGCAATGGTTTCAAAAAGTGAGTCTGACAGAGGCGTTAAAAAGCGTCAATATAAAGCGCTGTTCCCACTGTCCCGGATTGGTCTCCCGGTTCGTCCCAGATGTGTGGTCCTTGGGAAACCGTGTCTTACTGGGAGTACATCCCTGGCTGCACCGTTAACATCCGGGAAGATCCTGGATGAACCCTGTTGATCCGGCTTAATCCAGAAGACAGGCCCGGATGTTTTAAAATATTTTATACAACCGGGAGTCACCGGGAAAGATAGCCAAAACCGGCTTAATCCTGGCAATTCCAGGACAACGCTGGTATATTCCGGTGCAGGTCCGGGTCTCTACCCTGGCTCTACTGTGATAGTCCCTAGTAATCCGGGATGTTGGCGAGCACCTCATCCATGATAGACCTGTGGTGAACCCCCGGCATTGGGCCGGTATTGCTCCGGTGTACGACGGTATAGTCCCGTTTTGTACCGGTGGCGTTAGGGCCTGGCAAGGTATGAGCCAGTTTGTCTACCGGTCGACCCCCGTTTATACCCAGGTAATGCCGGCTTGTCACCAGCGCACACCCGGGATATGACGGGGTGATACCTGTGGCCACCGCGGCACTACCGGCGACGACCGGGGTCACACCGGTTTGTACTGTGTTCAACCGGCCCTACACTGTAAATACACCGTGCCAAATCAGAAACTAACCGGGATAGTCTGGGGTATCATCCTGGAATGCCAGCTATTTCTTCGCTGGGAGGTACTGTTGGGTACCCGGACCAGCACCGTGACAGTGGGAACAAGCCTTAAGGGATTACGTTAAAGTTATTGAAATGGTTCCAAAATGACTTTTATAGATCTGATTTATATGCAGTTTCCACAACAGTGAACAAGTTTCCCTTTTCCATTTTATTGATTCTGTCCTTGAATATTCATAAGATGAAGAATTTTGAACAAATATTAAACAGGAAAAGGCTTCAACCCTATATGGATACTTTCTTCATTTATTTAGTCCTGCTTTATGCTACCATCTAAAACACCAGTTGTTTTAACCCTTTCCTTCATATAAACCTAATTTCACACATCTGCAAACAGAGTAGACCTAGATCAGACAGCTCCTATAGGTGCCGTGTGATCAGGGTCTGCTCTCTGTGCTAATGGAATTTTAAAGATCGTTTTCTTTACTTTCTAAAATGGTTACAATGTTCCACCTTCCATATTTCACTGTAACTATTTTGTCCATGAATATTCAGTAGGTATTGAAATTTGGAATAAACATAGAACAGGGAAAGGATTAACTCATGTTCCAGAGTTATAGATAAAAGTATTAAAATAGTAAACTCATTGTTTCTTCACCAAGCCTTTGTTTTGGCCTCCTATTTAGAATCGTCTGATAGAGACGATTCTAAAGAGAGTTCACAACATGGGGTTTGGTGGAGAAATGAAGAAGTTAATATTAAATATGTTAATGCTAATGTTATTCTTAACCCTTCTCTTGCTGAATTTTAAAATACATTTCTCCTTCTTTACCCCTGTTGTATAGTTACATATATCTTCACTGTGTACACATATTTCGCTGTGCAATCACTGCTGTGGACTGCACTGGTTGCACAATCATCTTGTAAATAGTGCAGACCCTGATGAGACAGCTCCTGCAGGAGCTGTCTCATCTGGGTCTGCACTATTTACAGGTACGTATATTGATGTGAATAGCAAGTGAAGGGTTAATTTATGCAACTCATCTTTTTCTTCTGATTTTCTCTATAAGGGCTACATGTAATTTGATGAAAGATTTTTTTTATCTATGACAGATATTTTACATGCTGTTTCTGCTGCTACATTCCTACATGGTACTAGTGGACTTCAAACCGGACCATGTCACAGCCCTTGAGGGTATTGTCGTATTCTGGATATTCACATTCTTTGTGGATGAAGTGCACACGGTTGGTATTCATGAGTCTTTGCAACTCCCCTTTTATATTTATATGTGAATGAGCATGGGGGCAAAAAGGTGTATGAGAATATGAGAATACTTATACTCATGGTTACTTGAGTACTATTTTTCTGGTACTCGTCTGTAGTTAGTACTTGACTAAAATATGACTAGAAGATTCATACTTGGTCAGTACTCATCTGTACTCAGTCCAAATCAAAAGTATATGGACTCATACTACATTTGCTGGAGCAAACATTTCTGTACTTATGAGTATTTTATGCTTCTTACTTTATTTTATAAGACACCTGTACATTATATAAACTCATTGAAACGTAAAAGGTTTCATTTTCTCGGATTATTATCAAGGGATCATAAAGAATCATCTATCAGACCAAAACTTTACTGTATGCACATAATAAAAAGTCATCTGACTGAAATGTTACTACATTTTTAGCGACACTTTTTCAAAAAGTGGAGCTATTGTCATGACCCTCTCGTCGGCGTCGGCGTCGGCGTTGGTTAACCTTTTTGTTAAGGTCCTTTTCTCAGAAACCATCAAAGATATTTGGTTCATATTTGGTATGTATGTTTACTATCACAAGGGGAACCCATTTCACTAGGGTAGGTAACTCTAAAATTAATTTTGCCATAGTTATGCCCCTTTTTCGACTTAGAATTTTCATTGTTGGTTAAGTTTTATGTTCAGGTCCATGTCTCAGAAACTGTCAAAGATATTTGGTTCATCTTTGGTATACATATTCACTATCACAAGGGGAACCCATTTCACAAGGGTAGGTAACCCTAAAATTAATTTTGCCATAGTTATGCCCCTTTTTCGACTTAGAATTTTCATTGTTGGTTAAGTTTTATGTTCAGGTCCATGTTTCAGAAACTGTCCAAGATATTTGGTTCATCTTTGGTATACATATTAACTATTACAAGGGGGACCCATTTCACAAGGGTAGGTAACCCTAAAGTTAATTTTGCTGTTGTTATCTCCCCTTTCTGACTTAGACTTCCACTACACTATCCAGCACTAAAGAAAGTGGATCGCGCTGTCTGCGGACAGCTCTTGTTACTCTAGTGTCTGTGATGTGATTACCATAATTAACCTAAATACAGTAAAACCGTGACTATTCGAAATTTTAGTATGGAAGAATTTTAACCTTTTTAGGCAGGTGTCTGCTTAATGCAGGGTGAAAGTCATGCAGAAAGCTCCCCTAGGAGCTTTCTGCATGACTTTTACCCAGCTTTAAGCTGCATTAAGCTGTCACCTGTCTTAAAAGATCAATAATCGAGAATTTTAGTTTTTGAATAATTGAGATTTTACTGTATTAGACTTCCAGTCTCCCCTCTCCAGAGTTTTAATCCTGGAAAAGTAAATTTTCACCATTTTGATAACTTTAAATGAAAATAATGGAGTAACAGGTAGTGTGGACCGTGATCAAAATGCTACTTTAGGAATAGTTATTAGGGTATGGATAGTAATGCTCACTTGGTTTTGACATTTTTTTAGTAATTAGAAAATGTTTATTTCATTAGGTTGATGTCAAATGTCTGAAATTTCTCTTTCAGTTTTTAGCTTTTCCAGCGCCCAGTCTACGAGCCAAATTGCGAGACTGGTATGATGTTCTCAAGTGGCTAGACCTGTTTAACTTTGTGCTTGTGTTTGTTGGGTTTTTTCTCCATCTATTCTGGGGGAGGAAGACATATGAAGGTTTGTATAACTATTACTACATACTTATTCATGTAAGAAATAATGACATCATGAATATATGTAACCAGATGAATTTTTATAATTGCATGTGAACACAGGAAATTTCGGCTATGGTAGAAACTGAAGAATCAGATTTATATTATTCCATGAGTAAACAGAGCAGACCCTGATCTGATGGCTTATAGAGAAGCCATCTAATCTGGGTCTTCTCTATTTACAAATGAGTTAAAAGGCAAATAAATGGAGTTATGGGATAAAGTTAGCTTGATCATTATGTACAGTATGCATGTGTGAATGTTGACCCTTAGGCTACTAACCCTTTCCTCCATAAATACGCCTTTCTACGCCTCTGTAAAAATCACCTATTGAAACCGTTGTGATAAATAGAGCATTTGCTCCTATAGGAGCAAATGCTCTATATATCACAATGGTTTCAAACTACAAAATTTTAAAGTTTTCCTTTTCTCTAATTAATGCTCCTTTTCGGTAGATTTATTCAAAGTGGTTGGATCTAAAAATAGCCAATGAGGGAAAGGGTTAAGCATGACCTGAATAGCATTGGCAAACAGCAAAGCTTGGGTTCTTAAGAATCAGGCCTGTTTGTCACTCAATCAATAGTTCATAAAAAAGCTTGAATGAATCCGATTTAAGTGAACATTGCAGCAGATTAGAGTTTAACCCTTTACCTAATAGAGACTTATTTTTATGCATCTACAGAAAGAGTAGGGCCAAATCAGACTGCTCCTACAGGGTCTGCCTGTTCTGGCTCTGCGATGTTTGCTTATTAGATGAAAAAATATCTGATTCTAGACTTTTTGGTGTGATAAACCATTCACTTTTCATAAGGCCTTTTTAAATTTTCAGCTAATTAATATTCAAACAGTCATTCAATCAATGATTTGCAGATTAATCTCACATTTAATATTGTCACTAGTGAGGATTTCGCTTCTGATGAAAGTGTTATTATTTTACCTTAGAATTTTGCTGGTTTTCATGAATATGTATGAAATAAGCAGAATAATCAGCTTCTTTAGACTGACATTAAAAATGTGCACACAATGGAGTGTTATCCAGTTAAAAAACCCATTCGTTTGACAGATTTTTAATATCAACCAAAGGAATTTTATAATTCTCTATTTATTCCTCCATAAGTATGTTGCTTTTGCAATATGACAGTTGATCTGGATATGCTTTGTTTGCATTGAGTGATTTCTTTCTCTCTTGATAGGACTTGTATCTGTTTGGATTAAATTTTTATCTGATAGAGAAACCTATTGATACCGTAGCAAACAGAGTAGACCCAGATCAGACCGCTCCTGTAGGAGCCATCACATCAGTGTCTGCTCTGTTTGCTTATATCTTACAGCATCTTGCTTATGTGTTACAGATGCTATACTTTAATAATGTAATGCCGGTAACATTCATTTATATATAACCCATTCCCTCATAGGCTATATTTATATTCCAACCTCTTTGAATAAATCTACCAAAAAGGAGCATTAACTAGAGAAAAGGAAAATTTTAGAATTTTGTAGTTCTGAAACCATTGTGATAATATCACAATACATTTGTGTGTAGTTTCAATAAGTGATTTTTACAGAGGCATAGAAAGGCATATTTATGGAGGAAAGGGTTATTTTAAAGTAAAATTCATAATCTTGCATGACAATTTATGAAGAGATGGGTTAAGGAAGTTGGTTTGAAAATGACCTTCATTGAAAGCTGCAGTTATACCAGGTTTAAACTCCTGTTGGAGCTGTCTGATCATGGTCTTATTCTAAGTATAAGAAGTATCAGAAAATTATTAGTTCATTTGCATTCATAATGGATTGAGTCTGCCATGAATGTTCAAAGAGATCAAGGATTAAAACAATCAATCTTTATATTTGTCATGTATAATGTAAGCAAACATTGTTGTTCATTTTAGCAACCAAAGTCATCTACTGCATCAATTCCGTGGTGTTTTTCTTGAGAATCATCCAGTTCTATGTATACCATGGTTTGCTGGGTCCTAAGGTGTTCATGATACAGAAAATGGTAAGTAATGTTCTGTTGGAAGATACTGAATGATACAGAACAGTTTCATCAAACTAATACTTTGAATGCTAAGTTTTCAAAGTGGAATGGATCACTTGTTTAATGGTAGAGCCCATTCAATATGAAACGCAAAAAAGTGTTATAGGATTTTTAATGACAAACAGTGCAGACCCAGGTCAATGGACTCCTCTAGGAGCCTTCTAATCTGGGTCAGCACTGTTTGAAAATGCCAGTACTCTCGTTTCCAACAATGAAAGAGCTAAAAGTTTTAGTTATAAGATAAAAATAATAGTTCTTTGATTGATTCAGCAATTCGTTTTTATGGCTTTCGGAGCCATATAGCAATCGGTCTCTTTACGGCAACGAGTTCACTTGTCTAGTGAACATGCGCAAGACAAAATAGTTTTCTTCAAGTCTGCACTAGACTCCAAAGAAGACGCGAACGAATATTTTTTACCGTAGTTTTCGCAACACCTTGGCGTTCTAAAGCAGAAGGAATATAGCCGAGGTTTCCGCTTTGCATTTTTATACACATTCGTAACTGATTAGCATATAGACCTACATCTTCAGCCAATCAAACTGCCTTTTGCGTCGTATTCGGTCATTTCCGTTTGACACGTATTCAAATTAGAAATAGGAAGTTTCATAAAGGACAAGGTCAAAGAAATCTAAAGTAATCAACAAATGAAATTCGGAATTCCCATATACACATGTATCACGCATCGAACAGCGTGTTTTGACTATGGCACCCAACCTCAACACAAGTCTAAGTCTTACAAGAAGTAAAACCGTAACAACACTGGTTTCTATCGGCTTATCAAAGTAAGTATTATCCATAGAAGGTTTTCAACACATATTCAATCAAATTATATTCCAGTGTCAATAACAACTGTGAAAATAGAGCCTCTTCTATGTATCGTGTAACCGCCGAGTCGCCGACACTGTCGTTTGCTCAAGACGTTTGTGTCGTGTAAAAGCGAAAGTAGGTAGCAATTTGTTGAAATGTCTTTCCCAGATTACAACTCTACTTCAGACTGTAGTTCTGAATTTGAGTTTCTTCAGGTTCCAAACAACTACCATAATTGTATGTACATATATGGATCTACTTAGTAATTAAAAATAAAAACAGTCTACCTTCAGTTTGTAAGCAGACTACATTTATTCAAAATAAACGAGTGCTGAACATGGAAAAATAAATGTTATGTGTAAGAATTAGTTGAACAAAAAATGTAGGATTATATGTAGCCTTTGTATAACTTTGATGTTGTGCTTCAGTTTTTGCATCAGCTTTGGACATGAAAGCATTAATTGACCCTTTACTTCATGAATATTCATGTAAGAAATAATGACATCATGAATATAATTTAGATATTCTTTTGGCCATAGTAGAAACTAGTAGCATGTCTATATATAAACAACAGATCATGAGATTGCTCCTTTTGTTTCAGTCTGTCATATTTTTATGCCCCAAATCGATGGGGGGAGCAGATTTTGCCCTGTTTGTTGGTTTGTTGGCTTGGCTCAAACTTTAATGTTGGCAATAACTTTGTAGCCATTGCACATACATACTTCAAACCTGGCATGCCTGTGCAACTTACGGAGGCGAACATTTTTATTTATTTTTGGGGGGTGGATGGGGGGGGGGGGGGGGGGGGGCTTATTAAAATCAAGGTCATATAACAGTGGTGAAATTTATATTGGTCACAATCAGGGGCATATTGTTTCACAAAAATGTGTTGTTATTAATACTTTTATCAATTCCAAGACATTATTGTTATTAACGTGTACAGCAATTTCTCCCCTTACACTTAGCATCCATATCAAACCCGAAAGCCATTATGGCCATTCAGGCCTTTGATTTTTATTAGCTCCACTTTTTCAAAAAGTGGAGATATTGTCATAACTCTCTCGTCGGCGTCAGCATTGGTTAACCTTTTTGTTAAGGTCCATTTCTCAGAAACCATCAAAGATATTTGGTTCATATTTGGTATGCATGTTTACTATCACAAGGGGAACCCATTGCACAAGGGTAGGTAACCCTAAAATTAATTTTGCCATAATTATGCCCCTTTCCGACTTAGAATTTTCATTGTCGGTTAAGTTTTATGTTAAGGTCCATGTCTAAGAAACTGTCCAAGATATTTGGTTCAAATTTGGTATGCATGTTAACTATTATAAGGGGGGCATATTTCACAAGGGCAAGTAACCCTAAAATTAATTTTTCTATAGTTATCTCCCCTTTCCGACTTAGACTTCCACTACACTTTCCAGCACTAAAGAAAGTGGAGCACGCTGTCTGCGGACAGCTCTTGTTATTTTTCCATCGGATAACAATTTCAGCAAACTTGTATGTTATAGCCAAACTTGGTTGGCATGGTGGTTTGAACTGTGATATTAATATACATGTAGTTTGTTAGTAACTTGCATGATGAGCTGAATTTATAAATGAAATTCTTATGATAGAGCGAATTCAGTATAAAATATAAAATTGAATGGCAAACAGTGTCAACCATGATCAGTGGGCTCCTACTTGAGCTCCCTGATCTGTGTCTACATGTTTGACAAACAGTGCAAACAGTGATCAGAGCCCTCTGACTTTAGTCTACATCGTTTGAAAATGCCATTCAACACATTCAGACAGATAACCCTTTACTCCATGAATATACATGTGATAAATAATGACTGTGTAAATATTAACCCTTTCCCAGTTCTGTATTTATTCCAATTTTCAATACCTACTGAATATTCATGGACAAAATAGTTATAATGAAATATGGAAGGTGGAACATTGAAGCTATTTTAGAATGTATAGAAACAGATCTATCAAATTCCATTAGCAAACAGAGCAGACCATGATCAGATAGCTCCTATAGGAGCCGTCCGATCTGGGTCTACTCTGTTTGAAGATGTGTTAAAACACTTTTATATGAAAGGGTTAATTAGCTGGATATTTACAATGGCATTGAACAAGGGAATTTTGCAATGGCAGAAACTGCAGAAATAGATCCAGTTACTTTGTAAGCAGACAGGACAAACCCAGATCAGATGGCTTCTATAAGAGCTGTCTGATCTGAGTCTGCTCTGTGTACAAAGGTGCCAAAAGGTATGCTTGTGTAGTAAAGGGTTAATGGACATTGTTACGTATGTTTCAGTTGAACGAGCTGCGTATGTTCTTCATGGTCTTGCTGATATTTCTACTGGCATATGGCGTGGCCAGTCAGGGCTTATTGTACCATCAGAGAAGTTCCGACTGGGTTATACTGAAGGATGTCTTGTACTATCCATACTGGCAGCTGTATGGCGAGATTTTCCTTGATGAAATCAAAAGTATGTACAGATTCTTAACCATGTACTTGCATTTGCAAACAGTGTAGACCCAGATCAGAGGGCTACCTGAGGAGCCCTCAGGTGAGGGTCTGCACTGTTTGTCACTCAAAATCCTCTAGCAAGTTTAAGCCTTTCATACCCAGTGGTTAAACGCTGATGGGCTATTCCACATTGAAATGGTTAACCCTTTCCCAGGTGAACATTTATGCATGCATTTATTACTTCATGAATATTCATTAACTTGATTTTTGAATGATATAGACCAGACTTGATACTAATTTTAACATCTGGGTTAGAGGGGTTTTACTGTATTCCTTTTTACACCTTTGCAAACAAAGTAGACCAAGAGAAAGACAGCTCCTGTACGAGCTTCTGTTCAGGGTCTGCTCTGTATGCTTATTTAATAATACACAGTAATCTCAGTCAATGATATTGACCTGACCTTGAAATAAATATAATTACATGCAAATATTGTTACAAATGTTATTATACTCCTGTAGGAGCTGTCCGATCAGTTCTGCTGTTTGCTTATGAAATTACATAGATATAAGTCGACAGTTTCTACCATGGCCAAATAGTCTTGTGTTCATGTGCCATTATAAAAAAATAATCTATTTAATATCCATGATGGCATTGTTTCTAACATGAATATTCATGTAGTGAAGGGTAAACTGGTTTTCAAAATGAAAAAAAAAAGAGAAGAAAACATGACACACCTAGATTTTTAGAAATGTCTTAAAATCCTTTACTCAAAAGGTACACCTTTTAAAGCATTTGCAAACAGTAGACCCAGATCAGACGGCTCCTGCAGGAAGTGTCTGATCAGGGTCTGCTCATTTTGATTATGTCATTATTTTTTATGTGAATATTCATGAGGTTAAGTGTTTAAAGACACTCGTTATACAATAATATAAATCATGTTAGATTCTGTGTAGATTATTAATAACTTTCAGCGGAAGACACATGTACTGCTGGGTCCCTTGATTGCCGCACCTACCACTGGTTGGTAGAAATCCTGCTAGCAGCCTACTTGCTAGTAGGGAATATACTGCTGTTAAACCTGCTGATTGCCATCTTCAGGTGAGTTACTAACTACAGTAAAACGCTAATCCAAACACTCAATTATGTATCCTATATCGCTCTTTAAGCAACTTAATGACAGCTTAATGCAGAATGGATGTCATGCAGACAGCTCCTCTGGGAACTCCTGGGACTTTCATCCTGCATTAAGCAGCCACCTACCTAAAACGTTCTCAATTTCATCTTTATAAAAGTTTAGATTAGCAAAGTTTAACTGTACATTTAACCCTTTCCCTTATATAAACATGTTTTCATGCATTTGCAAACAGAGTAGACCCAGATCATACAGCTCCTATAGGAGCTGTCTGATCAGGGTCTGCTCTGTTTGCTAATAGAGTTTGATAGATCTGTTTCTTTAGTTTCTAAAATGGCTACAATGTTCCACCTTCCATATTTCATTTATAACTACTTTGCCCATTAATATTCATTACGTATTAGTAATAAACATAGAACAGGGAAAGGGTTAAATCATATAAACACTATACTTGATGAATATTCATGCTAGACATTTTGCCCATTATGAGTTTTTATGACACTAGTTCTTGTGTAAGGATGTTGTACCATTATAACCAGTAGAGAGTCAGATCTGCAATATATAAGCAGTCCTGAAGCAGCTTTCTGATCTGGATCTGTTCTGTTTGCTTCAAACTTTCATAGATGGGACAACTTTGATGTACAGATGTACACAAAGGAAGGAATTGCGATTGCAGCCATTTTTTTCTGTGTAAGCTGCATATGACGTTTTTCCTCCCTAATGTGCCAATATCAGGGCATTCATGGCCTACGGACATAATCTTAATACCTTTTTACAGGCAAATAATTTTTTTCATAGAATAGAATATTTAATTACTGTGGCAGAATCTAAAGCAAACAAAGCTGACCTTGATCAGATGGCTCCTGCAGTCTACTTTGTTTGCCTATAGGTCTCTGTTCTGATCCGATGGCTCCTGCAGTCTACTTTGTTTGCCTATAGGTCTCTGTTCTGATCAGATGGCTCCTGCAGTCTACTTTGTTTGCCTATAGGTCTCTGTTTGCCTATGTGTCAAAAGTCGGTTCTATGAGAGAAAGGGTTGAAGACTTGTTTTGAGTGGTCAATTAGAGAGATGTTACATTACTCATTTTCAGTCAAGTGTTCCAGACTGTGAACCAGAACGCCAAGGAGATCTGGAAGTATCAGATGTATTTCCTGGTCATGGAGTATGAGGTGAAGACAGCCATAGTGCCTCCCTTCAGCATATTCCAGCACATTTTCCTATTGATACGATGGATATTCAGAAAAACTTGCTCAAAACGTAAAAAGCGAGGTGAGTTGTCAAGGTTTTGTAAACTGTGTACAGGGACATAGATAAAATGGGTAAATTAAATCTTTTTGAAGAATTATTTCTCCCTTATCCCTTTCCCTTATGTAAGCGCATTTCGACACATCTGCAAACAGAGTAGACTCAGATCAGACGGCTCCTATAGGAGCCGTCTGATCAGGGTCTGCTCGGTTTGCTTATGGTATAATATAGATCTGATTCTACAGCTTCTGCCTGACCCAAGATGCCATGTGTTCATATGCCATTATAAAAAATAATCTTTTTAATATTTATGACGTAAAAGAAATGTCGGTTAAATTCGTTTATTTCTCTAGGGATGGATTTTCCAGAGAATGGCTGAAGTGCAAGATATTTTACCATTGAAAATTTCGTTGGATTGCTTGCAGGTCAGACATTCGGGAAGAGACACTTGGAGTATCTTCAGCTCTTTGAGAAGGAGATGATGATGAATGTGCTGAGGAAGATCAAGTCAGAGGCCATGTCAAGTCTAGAAATGACTGTGGGCAAACTTCAAAAGAGGTACACAGGCTATAATTCCTACTACAGTAAAAGCTCGATACAGTAAAATCCCTCTAAACCAGACATTCAGTTTTAATAGTATAAATATAGGTCTTGGAGAAAGGTGGCAGCTTAATGCAGGATGAAAGTCATGCAAATGCTCCTCTAGCCACCTGCCCAAAAGTATCTAAATTCTTCTCTGCTACAATTCCGGTTTAGAGGGGTTTTACTGTACTAGGAAATTTTAGTAAAGAGGAATTAATGTCTTTGTAGGCAGGTGGCTGCTTAATGCAGGGTGAAAGTCATGCAGAAAGCTCCTACAGGAGCTTTCTGCATGACTTTTACCCTGCATTAAGCTGCCACCTGTGTTAAAGATCAATAATGGTACGTATTTGAGTGTTCTTAGTATACATATTTGAGTTCGTAGTATCGAGTTTTTACTGTACTTTGTCCTGTTACCTTATAATCCTGCATTTTTATACAGTGTACACCCAGATCAAACAGCTTCTAAAGGAGCCATCTGATCTGTGTCTGGCTCTGCTCTGTTTGCAGAGGCATAGATAAGTGTATTTATGGAGTAAAGGGTTACCTCACCTGTCTAGTGTCCTAACCTACAGAGCCGATTTCAACTGGTCATTATAGTAATTTTCTTTTAACGGAAATCTGCTCTTTTGGAGAAATTATCTAATGAATATTCCAGTGAGAAAATCATGAATATTAATGAGACAAATGTTTGTTATGGAATATGAATGCAACAATTTTGAGTCATGGCAGAAACTGTATATTAGATCTATATTATTCCATAAGCAAACAGAGAAGACCCTGAACTGTCTGATCTAGCTTTATTCTATTGATAGATGTTTCAAAAGGTGAATCTATCAAGTAAATGGTTAATAACATATGTTCTTGCCTTCTTTCTTTGAAACTAATAGATACAAACATGTTTCTTTTTGGCGAACTTCTGAGGTCCATTCTGGTCATGCTAGTCATAATAAGGGTTAAAATGGAATTAGATCAGAACTACTGTAATAAGAAGTCCTTACCAAAACCAGCAGCTGTAAGTTTCTTTTTGCCTTTTTTTACAGAGTGGATGATCTGACAAAACTTATTGAAGATGAAGTCATCGCAGACCAGCAGCCCAGCCATGTGTATGGTATAGAAACAATTGACCCCACTCAAGGAACACCAGTTGAGGGTCTAGATAGATCAAAATGGCCGGGAGTACAACGGGTAATAAGACTTGGTCTCCAAGAAGCCGTTAAGCAAAAGGTTAAATTAGTCTTTGTTTTACAGGTTGCGGTGTGATGTAGCAGTCTGTCTAACCCGAATAACCGTACTGACTCTCTGGATGTCTTCTGTAGGTCCATTCAGTGACAAAGTTTGAACTTGAGCCATGAAACCTCTCAGGCTTGAGCGGCTGTTTATAGATATGGTGGTGTTTTCATTAGATTTTAAAATCCTTTCAGCACAAAGTAACTTTCATCTGCATAAATGAATTTTTGTCTGCTTGAAATCTCAAAATATAATATCTTTTTATCCTTTTCAATTTTAAAAGTTATCATAGAGTCAAACAAGATCCTGATGCAACTCTGATTCATACTGTCCAACAGTTTTGCTAAGGTCGTCATGAATTTATTGATACTGTTGAAAGAGTTTTAAAGATCAAAGAAAACATAGGATATATTTGTCATCATCATCTTCATCAAATTTATTTTGAAGATAACAAAAGTATTATAATTTTGGCATGGAAGATATGGCATGTATTTGCTTTGAGGTCATATCATTTATTTCCTCTCACCATGATGCTTTACACATCAAAGAAAGTTTGTTTTTGTCTCAATTTTCTCTTTCACGATTTGGTTTATAATAATTTTGCAATTTTTATTGTGAATTTTTACCTATTTTAATATATTGGGGCAGGAAGTGTTAACCCTTTTCCTCATACGAACACTATTTCATGCCTGTGCAACTGAGTAGATCCTGATCAAATGACTCCTGTAGGAGCGGTCTGATCAGGGTCTGCTCTGTTTACTTAGGATATTATGATAGATCTGACTGTATAGTTTCTAACAATATAAGGAAATCCTGTGTACATATGCCATTATAAAAAAATCATTTAATAAATATTCATGATGTCATTATTTCTAACATGAATATTAAACAGGGAAAGGGTTAACTCTGTACATCCAAACATGTTTACTGATCTGAAAAAAATAAGAGATTCCTGATTGTAACGTTGAACTTTATGCATATACAGTCGAACCTCGGTTATGTTGTATTTCTATTATTCCTGGTTTTTAAAGATCCGAACATGGCTTGTCATCATGTCCGAAAATAGGTATATCCAAATATGCAACATTTAGCAGACTGTAGCACAAAAACAAATGTATACAGTATCTAGAGATGAGATTCATAGACATTTTAAGGTATTACAACACTTTCTTTCATTTCATATTTTTATTTACCTCTCTACCAGAACCTGGCACCTGCTGGGTACAATAAAACAATGAGCAACTACCTGTAACTGACATATCAATGTCATCTTAGTACATCATACAATACATTCACAAGCATTCACAATTCATGTTGATAAAGTCTTATGATTGGTCTGGGTATCTACCCAATACCATGTCCATCACCAGATTGCTCAGCCAATATATACTCTGCTATAGTTGAATTTCTGATTTCTGAGCAGTTGTAAGAAAGGTGAGGTTTAAATACAAATGAAAGCATTTACTTATATGAGTGATTAAACAGAAAACCAATTAACCCATTCCCGCATATTGATGCCTTTTGACGCTTCTGTAAAAGTCACTTTGTGAAACCATTGTGATATTCTCTATTTATCACAATGGTTTCAAAACTACACAATTCTGAAAATGTCCTTTTCTCTAGTTAATACTCCTTTTTGGTAGATTTAATCAAAGAGGTTAGGTCTAAAAATAGCTGAAGTGGGAATGGGTTAAACGAAATCAGTTATGAACACATTTTAATAAAAATTATGGTCAATTATCAAACAAATTACTTATCAGTGTATGGCCATTCTTCTTGTTGCAGGTAATGATATCTAGTTTGCACCATTCCTCTAGTTATCATGTGATATTAAAAATGGCGACAATTACCCTGGCCGCTTTGTGCGTGTCAATGATGGTGTGAAATTCAGCATATTTTGGGTTGTGAAATCCTTTCGGATAAGGCCTGGTTTTGAAAAATACAATTTGGATAAGCCATTGTTGTTTTAATGTAGCTACAGAGGGAAGAAATTGGGACTGAATTCACTTTGAGTAGTACCAGGTTTACTAATCAAGGACTGCGGTATAACCGATTTTCGACTGTTCATATATGTATATATATACAGCAAAACCCCTCTAAACTGCACATTAAATTTAGTAAACATATCAGGCTTTGAGGCAAGTGCCAGCTAAATGCTTCTGCATAACTTTCACCCTGATTTAAGCAGCCACCTGCCTAAAAGTATCCTAAATTATTCTCTACTAGAATTCCGGTTTACGAGAGGGGTTTTACTGTGCAAGAAAATTTCAGAATGAAATTTAGAACAAGTTGGATAATCCTAATGATAAAGAGTTTTGGCCCATTTTTCCTTAAGGAAAATACATTTAGTTGACACATGAGAGATTTGTTGGGTCTGTCTTCTGTATACCTGTTATCATTATCATTATTACTATAACTAGTATTGTTGTTTGTGTCGGTTGTTTTCTTCATTATGAAGCTTTATCAAGCTTGAGATAATCTTATAAAATACCATACAATTAAACTATTATTGCAGGTTTTAAATGGTTACAGAGGATCAAATGATAGACAGGTGGGGTTTGAGTATTTGCTCTTTTTTTTTGCGGATGGTCTTGCTTTTGTCAAATTGTATTTACACCCCCTCTTAGTATATCTACCAACTTCCCCTGGGATGTATGATTTGTTGATTTTAAAATAGAGAGTACATGTGTGGGTTTTCACTGGGTTCGTAGTACAATTTTATCTTTCTTTCACAATTATTGAAATGTTGTTTTACAAGTTTATTGTATAAGTTTCCATATCACTTCAGCATCATTTTAACTTTATGGTATTTAAAATCTGGAAAACTAGAATTTTTGTTTTTTAATTCTTCTCCCATTGTCTCGATTGATCGGAAGACACATCTGACCGTATATCACTGTACACAGTTAGAAAATTTTGACATGTCCATCACTTCATCATCTTCAGAACAAGTTCCATGAAAATTCACATGCTCATTTACCCTCACAAGGATCACAATCTGTCTAAGGGTAATAACCCCTTGGAGGACTATCTCGGAAAATGTTTAATAACCAAGTTTAAATCCTGTCCTTAACCCATTACTCCATAACTATTCATGTAAGAAATAATGACATTATGAATATTAATTTATTTATATTTTATAATGGACATTGGCACTGGAAATGTTTGCAATTAGTAGAAACTGTAGAATCATATCTACATTATTCCGTAAATTGCAAAGAGAGCAGACCCTGATCAGATGTCTCCTACAGGAGCTGTCTGATCTGGGTCTACTCTGTTTGCATTTTGTAGAACAAAGGGTTAATGAACATTTATGGTTGAATTGATCACTTCATAATTATTAATTCATGTAATTTTCAGATGTAAGGTCTGCTCTATTTGCTTTTTGAATTATATAGATCTCCAGTAAAACCTCTCTATAAGGGCCTCTAAGTTGTGTTAATTAGTTCTTATTTAGGGCAGGTGACTGCTTAAAGCAAGGTGAAAGTAAAACAGAACGCTCCCATAGGAGCGTTCTGTTTTACTTTCACCTTGCTTTAAGCAGCCACCTGCCTTTAACACAAAATATTTGATGTAATTTAGTGGCTGTTATAGAGAGGTTTTACTGTATTTCTAGTTTCTTTTGTGAAAACAACAACAACAAAAACCCTTGTTCATGATGCCATTATAAAAAATCAGCAAGTTGATATTCGTGATGTCATTATTTCTAACATGAATATTCATGGAATAAAGGATTAAAGCCGGTTTTACATTTGTACTGATTTGTCATATCTACAGTCATAACTCTCAAGATCTTTTGAACAAGCCTTGTTACCTTTCACTCAAGTATTCACTCTCATGATATCCATTGTCTTACAAAGTGTAATATTCCTGATATTCATCTCATTTACCTAGGGATTTGTTGTTTGACATACAAGCTTTGATATATATTTACAGTGCTCTTGGTCTTAAATCATCACCAATATTGTTCTCATCTTTTTATAAGATGCTTTGTCACTGTATGGAAATATATATAAACAATATATATATACATATATAGCAAACTGACAAATATGTGTCCGTCTGTCATTTATAGATTACTAATACATTTTGAAGTGTAGTTTGTCTTACGTCAAAAGCATCTTATAGATGTGTTTTTTTGCAATTTTTTATGGTGCTTTCACTTACACCTAATAATCTCTCAGCATATTTAAACACCTTGGGTCTGAACATTTTGACTTTCCTAACTACCCTAAGTATTCAGGCAGAATTACTTAGGCAAATAGTCTAGACCTACATGAGACTGCTCCTAAGGGAGCAATTTGTCCAAGGTCTACACTATTTGCTTCAAAATCAATCAAATTTTTGAGTTATCAAAATTGTTCCAAACTGACTTATTCAGCAATAGAAGAACCTGTCTTTAGTGGCCATTCATTTATTAAACATAGGAGTCTTAAAAATCAGGTGTTTGATTAATGCAGGGCAAAAGTAATGCAGAAAGCTCCTATAGGAGCTTTCTGCATTCTTTTTGACCTGCATTAAGCTACCACCTGACCTGTCTTATAGATCAATAAGTAGACCTCTTTTTGATGTCCGATTAAGACAGGTTCTACTGTGCAAACCGGTTTAGAGGGGGAGATCTATGGTTGGAATATTTAGGGTAAATAGGATAACAATTTCCCTGAATGCTTTGGATGATGTGATTGTGATCTTATGCACAATATCTCACGGTTTGTGATGTGACTATTTGCCTATTGAATATTCATGTAAAGTGTAATGACTATTAATATTATGTAGAGGAATTTTGTGAATGAAATTTGAAACAAAACAAAAATAGCGGTAGTAAAACAGTAGAAATCAAATCAATATTATTTTTAAGCAAACAGAACAGAGCCTGATCAGACTACAGAAGCTCTCTAATCATGGTCTTGTCCAAATGTGTGAAATGTAAAACACGTCTCTTTGAGGTAAAGAGGTACAACAGCATTCATATTGAATTGGTTAATATTTTCTTCATTAAGCCTTTTCAAACCCAAGTACCGATATATTTTGTCGACAAAAAATGTCCTCTGCATCATTGCTTAAGATCTATTTTTCTTATGTTCTATACACAAACAACACAGTTTGGATCGTGATGGGACATACAGGCTCACGGTGTCTCAACTTGATCCAAACTATCTGCAGTGTTGTTTATGCCTCCCCACATGTTTTAATTACACCAAGTCCTTGATAAAGTGAAAAGTAGGACATGTTTTGATCATCAGAGCCTAAGTTAGATACAAGATATGAATGGACTGTGCTCCATTTGCTTATCTGATTCTGATTTTCTGCTTTTGCTAAAATTTCTATGTGTCGCTACAAAAGTTCTACAAGTTAATATTTCTTACATAAGTATTCATTAAAATCCTTTACTCCATAAATATGTCTTTTTATGCCTTTGCAAACATAGTAGGCCCAGATCAGACATGTCTGATCAGAATCTGCTCTGTTTACTTATGGGTAATATAGATCTGATTCCACAATGTCTGCCAAACTCCTGTAAGTATGTTATTATAAATCTTTAGCTAATTAGTTTTCAGGATGACATTATTTCTTACATGAATATTCATAGAGAAAAGTGTTAAATAGCCGATAGAGCACGAATTTTCTGCCCAATCAAAGGAGGAGGTTGTGGGAATGGTAGTAGGGTTGGGCAATCAATGTGTTCTATCTATAATGTCCCTAAATGAACTGCTGAACATGTGAACAATTTTGTGTTGCATTGCTTCCAAACTTTCTGTGGCATATATTTTACAGATAGAAATTTTTATCATTTTTTAATCCCTTTCCCTCATGGATATTCATATAAGAATATAAGACACCATGAATATTAATTAGCTGAATTTTTATAATGGCTAATGATTTAGGAATCATTTTACTAAGTAGTAGCAAATAGTATAGACCCTGATAAAATGGCTCCTTTTGGAGCAGTTTGATCTTGGTCTGCACTGCTTGACACAGATAGTCTAGCTGAATACTTATTATTATTAAAGGTGATTAGGGTACACCATTTGCAATTTTCAAGGGACCTTTTTTGTCATTGACTTGGTTCATTTATTTTTTCTTGCCATTAAATTCTGTCACTTATTCTTTAACCATCTTTTATATGTATATTATTATACCTTTTCAGACAGTTGTCTTTTCTTGCTTTTTTGTGGCAATTTATTCTTTTCTTTTAATTAAATTATAATGGACCTTTTCCTGATCTTCTCATAAACAATTGCTTTCTTCTTTTGTATATAATTTCATGCATCATTGTCATTTCTCTATACATTTTAAATTGCTTATTGTTATTTATTTTAACCCTTCTCTTGCTGCATTTTAAAAAAAAAAAATCCTTCTTCTTTACCCACGCTCTGTTGTATAATTACATATATATGTTCACTGTGTACAAGTATTTGTCTGTGCAATCACTGCTGTGGAGTGCACTGGTTGCACAATCAACTTGTAAATAGTGCAGACCCTGATGAGACAGCTCCTGCAGGAGCTGTCTCATCTGGGTCTTCACTATTTACAGGTAGGTATATTGATGCGAATAACAAGCGAAGGGTTAAAATGAAAACTGGAAATTACTGGTTTTACTGTAGCAGATGACATAGTTTGCAGACACCAAAAGTTGGTAGTGCAAGAGTTATCAAACTGTGTAGACCCTGACCAGAGTTCTGTGCAGAAGTAAATTCTAGTTATTTTATTTTAAATAGGTACTTTTTAATCTTTTTGAAAGGGCACACATATAGTGCAAATAGTTTAGACCTAGATCTGTAGCAGCATATCCGAGGCAGTGTTAGATATTGAAAGCTCTTTTTGCATTCATTCTGTAGATTTCTAATTCAGTGTTTTAGCCCTAGTTAAATTCATCAGTTACAATGAAGCAACTGATCTTAGTCTGTGAACATTGTCTAGAGTCCTGTTCTATGAAAGATATATATTACCAGACTTTTCGTAAGTCCTAATTTAACCCTAAAATCCATAATTATGCCTTTCTACACATATGCAGACAGAGTAGACCCAGATTAGATTGTTCCTAAAGGAGCCGTCTGATCAGGGTCTGCTCTGTGCTTTTGAAATTACATAGAGTTTATCGTACAGTTTCTGACATGTTCAAAAATTCCTGTGTTTGTGTTCCATTTGGAAAAATAATGCAATTAAAATTCATGATTTTCTTACATATTTATGGAGTAAAGGGTTAAGACTGTCATTATTGTTCACACGGCAGAAATTATTACCTATTCTAGCATGCCACAATTTATGTCAACTTTGTGCGACAGAAATCGTTGTATGTTAGAACCAATGACAATTTTTGTCATATGATCTTTCTAAAACGGCCCAAGGTACCTTATTTACAGGTATGCTGCATATATTTTCTGAGGTTCATTTTGGTTTTGAATTACTAGTGTATAGTGTAGACTTAGTTCACATTACAGGATGATATCACAAGAGGAACTCATTTCACAAGAGTAGGTAACTCTAGAATTAAATTTGCCATAGTTATGCCCCTTTTTCGACTTAGAATTTTCATTGTTGGTTAAGTTTTATGTTCAGGTCCATGTCTCAGAAACTGTCAAAGATATTTGGTTCATCTTTGGTATACATATTAACTATCACAAGGGGAACCCATTTCACAAGGGTAAGTAACCCTAAAATTAATTTTGCCATAGTTATGCCCCTTTTTCGACTTAGAATTTTCATTGTTGGTTAAGTTTTATGTTCAGGTCCATGTCTCAGAAACTGTCCAAGATATTTGGTTCATCTTTGGTATACATACTAACTATTACAAGGGGGACCCATTTCACAAGGGTAGGTAACCCTAAAGTTAATTTTGCTGTTGTTATCTCCCCTTTCTGACTTAGACTTCCACTACACTATCCAGCACTAAAGAAAGTGGATCGCGCTGTCTGCGGACAGCTCTTGTTTTTTACAGGAATATTCATGGAGGAAAGGTTTAACCCTTTCCCTGTTGAATATTCATTTAAGAAATAATGACATCAAGAATATTTATTAGCAGAATTTTTATAATGGTATAATGTACATATGCGTTTTGGTATACCGGTAGGTAGAAACTGTAGAGGCAGACCTATTATAACTGCATAGGCAAATCCTGATCAGATGGCTCCTGCATGAGCCATCTGATCTCTGTCTACTCTGTTTGCAAAGGAATGAAAAAATGTTTGTATAAGGGAAAGGGTTAGTTGTTGAGATAATTTAGTATAAAAGGGATTTTGAATGGCAAACACTTCAGTCTGATCCGAGGACTCCTCTGGGTCAGTCCACTTGTTTTCCACATTCAAGGGCTCCTCTGGGTCAGTCCACTTGTTTCCCACATTCAAGGGCTCCTCTGGGTCAGTCCACTTGTTTCCCACATTCAAGGAGTTTAAAATAGCTCTTTTATTGCTCCGCCAAATTTTGTGTTGTCACTACTCTTTAGAATCAGCTCAACAAGAGGATTCTAAAGAGTGATAAGAACATAGGGTTTGGTGGAGAAATGTTAATTTTAGTATTTGCCATACATTATCTATTGCTCAGAGCTTTGCCTCTTTTCACATTATTGTAGGAATTTGTATTTACAAATGTTTGTAATACTGCTTCTCCTCCAGATCCAAGCTGTTTTGACACTGATCAAGTTTTCTTAAATAAACTATAAATGAGATTCTTAACAAAAACTAAGTTTTAAACTTTGCAAACCATTTTAGAACCAGTTCGGATGCCACTTTTAAGTAATTCCCTCATAACGCTGCCTTTTAATGTCTCTGTAAAAGTAACATGTTTAAACTGTTGCTTCCAAACTACATGTACTCAATTCTAAAATGTTCCCATTTTCCAGTAAATGCTCTTTTTTCAGTAGATTTATGCAAAGAGGATGGATCTAAAAATAGCTTATTAGGATTAAACCACATTATCTGAACAGAATAGGCTCTGACAGGTGGTAAATAGTGCAGAACTTACCATGTTTTCAAGATAGTGGCTAAATCTGTATCCATGCTTATAAAACTTTTTTAGTTGAGTCCGAGTTTGTTCTCAAGTTTTTGATTGGTCAGATTTGAACAAACTCAGACTCAACTAAAAAGCTTTATAAGCATGGACCCTGGTGCTAAACAGCAGTGTGTAAAGGTGGGTTTTTGTATAAATGGGCTCAAAAGTACTTTGGGAATTGAAATACAGTAGAACCTGTCTTAAGCAATCATTGATTGATTGAATATAGGAGGCCTAAATAAAAGGTGGTTGCTTAATGCAGGACTAAAGTAATGTAGACATTCTCTATAACTTCCTGTATACCTGCATTAAGTTGCCGCTTGCAAAATAGACCAAGATTTAGACTTGTTTTTAAATGGTCGCTTAAGACATATTTTACTGCAGAGTTATGTAGTGTTGATTGAGGGTCTTATCTACAATTTGGTTAATTTTTGTTCTCATTTTTTTTATTTCAGCTTTCTGTTGTTGAAGAGGAGAAAACACCTGAGGGAAAAACAGCTGAAAAAGAAGAGGAAGTGGAGAGCAAGAAAAGGAAGAAGCACAAAAAACATAAGAAACACAAGAAGAAGGTGGATGATATGGAAGAATTGATAGATGAAAAGGCAGAACAACCAAAACCTTCAATGGAAGAACCTGTGCCTTTGTTTGAGAAGAAAATCAACAATATTAACCTTGGTTTCAATATACCTGGGCAGGAAGAGAAGCCTGAGCCACCTGGAAAGGTAATTCACCAAGCACCAGAAAGTCCACAGATGATGCGCAAGAAAGAGTCTGCTGAAAAATTTGTACATTTCTTCCAAGAAGATTCGGGGACTGATAATGTAACACCAACACCAAAAGTGGTCCGGAAGAAGCCTTCCCTCCAAATATCGCCTGGAAGTTCACCACGGTCAGGAAGTACACCGCGGTCTCCTATGGCTTGGACACCAAAAAGATTGGCAAGGGATGAGTCTGAAGATGACTTTTATGGTGTAAAGAGGAGAACTTCAAGAGAAAGAATGGCTCGGTTTGATACTGATAACTCGGAGAGTGAAGATGGAACAACTGTTTCTAAAAGGTTTTCCTCCCAGCTGAAACAGAAGAAGAAGAAAAAGAAGAGGAGAGGTAAGAATGGGTATGATAGCGACAGTGATTAGTAGATAAACTGTTTTTTAAAAGCTACTGAGGAATTTGTGATATCGTTTGGGAACAGTTTGGATCCTGATGAGAAGCCAAGCTGGACACAAGCTCTTTGCAAGTCACCAATTTTCTCTCAGCCCTCAACTCTTTCAACCTCCGTGGCCCAGTTTGTGATGATACTAGCAAAGAGTTTTGATCCAGATGATACACAAAATGGCTTAATTTCTCACCAGGAGTCAAACCATTTGACACTCAAACACTGTTTATACAAATGGAAGTTACTTAGGGTTAAGAGATGATTCTGTGTCCATTTGTTTGTTAAGGAGTACAATCATATAGTATTGTAATACTAATGGTTGACATGAAAAGGTTTATTTGAAGAAAGTTTTGTATAGTTTAGTTGCCTTTACTCCTTTGTATATTCATGGAAGACACGATGACACCATGAATATTAACCCTTTACTCCATAAATATGCCTTTCTACGCCTTTGCAAACAGAGTAGACCATACTAGACCCAGATCAGATGGCTCCTATAGGAGCCATCTGATCAGGGTCTACTCTGTTTGCTTATGATATAATATAGATATGATTCTCCACTTTCTGCCATAGCCAAAAATTAATGTGTCAATGTGCTATTAACCTAATTACTATTCTTCTATGAATATTCATTGAGGAAAGGGTTAACTCAATAAATTCTTATTATGGCATATGAGCACAGGAAATTTTGGCCATGGCAGAAACGGTTGAATCTCATAAGCAAACAGAGCAGACCCTCATCAGATGGCTCGTACAGGAGCAGTCAGATCTAGGTCTACTCTGTTTGTAAAGGCATTGACATGTATTTATGGAGTAAAAGGTTAATGAAACTTCTACAAATATTATAACATGATAGGTAGTTTCTGTTTTTTCATCATGACTAATGTTAGTATTTAACAATCAGTATGCTAGCTATTTGATAATCATTGCAAGGAGTTTGGATCCAGATGGGATGCTGAGTAACTCTATCAGTCTCATCATTGATTACATTTTTGAAAATTTGAATAAAACAATTAACATCCAGAATTGTAGTGGACCACAATTTTTGCTAACAAAAAATATTTAACGTGCGAAGAGTTTAGGATATGAACCCTTTCCCTCATATTGACCACTTTGTAAAAATCACTTTGTGAAACCATTGTGATAAATAGAGCATTTGCTCCTATAGGAGCAAATGCTCTATTTATCACAATGGTTTCACAAAGTGATTTTTACAGAGGCGTAGAAAGGTGTATTTATGGAGGAAAGAGTTAAAATCACAAACAGTGCAGACCTTAATATAAGGGTTTCTTTAGGAGCTCTCTGATCTGGGTCTACACTGTTCACACATTCCAGTGCATGCATGTCCCATATTCAAAGGATTATTGAAAACCATTTATTGATACATATCAATTTAAATAATGTGATAAATTGCTGTATGACAATTTTTTTTTATATTATTATACATGTACTTACTTGCTTTATTATTGAAGTTTTATTCCAAAACTAGTTGTGTGTTGAGATATTTTTCTTGACACATAAATTGTCAATACAGTCCATTAACTGTGTCATTTGAACACATATCTTTGTAGCTTTGCAAACAACATAGTAAGGACCAAGGGCTCGTTTTACTAAAGATCGTATAACAGAAACTTCTAGCATACGACAATTGCAACTTCCAGTCTCTCTCTCCGTTTCTGTCTCATGTATTAGAAATAATTGCTGTACACTAGAATGTGTGATAATTTCTGAGTGGTAGCGATTGTCGTAAATTTAGGACTTAGAACAAGTTTGCTCTTACAATCTATTAGTAAAACGGGCCCCAGCTTCTTCATCAGAGACAAGGTATCTGATCAGGCCCTACACTGCTCGTGAAAACATTTGAAAAATCTTAACCCTTCGCTTGCTATTCACATCAATATACCTACCTGTAAATAGTGAAGACCCAGATGAGACAGCTCCTGCAGGAGCTGTCTCATCTGGGTCTGCACTATTTACAAGTTGATTGTGCAACCAGTGCACTCCACAGCAGTGATTTCACAGCGAAATACGTGTACACGGTGAAGATATATGTAATTATACAACAGGACATGGGTAAAGGAGGAGAAATGTATTTTAAAATTCAGCAAGCGAAGGGTTAAGTATGTGGCCAAACAATATTGGTCAAATAGTCCAGACGGAGATCAAACTGGTTTAGATCAGAATCTGCTCTATATGCTACTCCATTAACCCTTCCCAGTTCTATCTTTAGTCCAAATTTCAATATCTACTGAATATTCATGGACAAAATAGTTATATATGAAATATGGAAAGCCAAACATCGTAGTCATTTTAGAAACTAAAGAAACAGATCTATCAAATTCCATGAGCAAACAGAGCAGACCGTGATCAGACGGCTCCTCTAGGAGCCATCTGATCAGGGTCTTCTCTGTTTGCAGATGCGTGAAAAGGAATATGAAGGAAAGGGTTAATTTCCAATGCAGAACTTTAGCGCTAATAGTAGGTTCACAGGGAACAGAATATAAGTGTAAATAGTGATCAGAGACTGCATTTTCAACATTTCTGCTTGATTTACACTATAGGCGATGAACTTAACCCTATGCTTAATGAATATTCTTGTAAAAAATGACAATGAATATGAGTAAACTGATTTGTATAACATGTTATTGCATATGATCAAGGGTGATTTGTATAACATGTTATTGCATATGATCAAGGGAAGTTTGGGTCATAACAGAAGCTGTAGAATCATATCTGTATTATTCTGTAAGCAAACAGACGAGACTCTGATCAGACAGCTCTTGGTCTACTCAGTTTTCAAGGGAGTGAAAAGGAGCGATTATAAAGTAACGGGTCAACACACATTTTCTTTTGTTCTGACCCTTATCATTTATTAATAGGAATAGTAACAAGAGTTTACAACTCTGTAATCTAAATCTGATGGAGACACCATTTTATGCTTTGCAAACAGAGCAGACCCAGTTCAGATGGCTCCTGTGGAAACTGTCTGGTCAGTGTCTGCTGGGTTTCACTTTGCTAATGAATAAAGATCTGATTCTACAGATTCTGCCATGCCCAAAACTTCCTGTGTTCATATGCCATTATAAAATTCATGCAATTAATATTTATGATATCATAATTTCTTACATGATAATAATTTGATTATTCATGACGTAAAGGGTTAAGCCAGATTTTATAGTTTTGATATTATGTGAAGTGCCAATAAAATGTATTGTTGTCCGTCCATATATAACACAATTGTACATTACACAATTATACATGACACCATTGTAAATTACACTGTTATATATTACACAATTATACATTACACAGTTATACATTATACAATCATACATTACACAAATATACATTACACAGTTATACATTACACAGTTGTGAAGTACACAGTTATACATTTATATACAATTACACAGTTGTACATTACTCAATTGTACCATAACACAATAGTACATTACACAGTTATACATTATACACATGTACATTACACAATTATAAATTACACAATTATACCTGACACAATTTACTCTGAACAAAATATAAGTAACTGTGATATTTTGATATGCTCTGCCTTTTATATGTGTATACTTTATGGTGTTCATAGTTCTTTCCAAACTAACAACACATTTGCATTGGCATATCCAGATGAGATACAGAATAATTCGGCATCTCATCTGGGTCTATGCTTATAAAACTTTTAGTTGAGTCTGAGTTCGTTGAGCCTTTGGCTCAAATCTGACCAATCAAAAGCTTGTGAACTCAAATCTGACCAATCAAAAGCTTGAGAACGATCATAAGCATGGACCCAGGATTCAACCTGTTTGACAATCTGGTCATGGGTTTTGACAAATAATGGAGAACATTAATTTTGTAATAGAAGACACATTTTGCTTAGAGTGCAAAGAGATAAGGACCAAATACGATATGTCCGTAACTCTGGGAATGCTACTAAAAACCTATTGAATGTATATGGTTTTATGATTTTATTGCTGTTTTCTTTTTATCAGCAAATAGTACACCTAGTTGTTATGTGAACTCCTTGGATAGACATCCTGTGTCCACTCTGTGTCCATCCTCTGTCATCATTTTTTAATAACCCTACAAGTGTTAACATGACATTTTGAATTCAACAAGGCCAATATAGGTCTGCAATTCCACATACAGTAAAATCTCGATTATACGAATGCTCAAATATATATATCATTATCGATCTTTAAGACAGGTGGAAGCTTAATGTAGGGTGAAAGTCATGCTCCTCTAGGCGCTTTCTGCATGACATTCATCCTGCATTAAGCAGCCACCTGGCTACAAAGACATCGATTTTTCATTACTAAAAATTCGTAGAATCCAATTTTTACTGTACATGTATAATGTATATGATCAATATAGTATGTACTATCCACGTATTTTGATTATGTAAAAGGTAATTTAATGCCATTGCAAACAATGGAGAATTAGATCTGTAACCTATATGCAAACAAAAGAGACCCAAAAATGCAAAAAGAAAAACAAATGCTTAACCCTTTCCCTGTTCTGTATTTAGTCCAAATTTCAATACCTACTGAATATTCATTAACAAAATAGTTATAAAGAAATATGGAAGGTTGTAGACATTTTAGAAAGTAAAGAAACATATCTATCAAATTCTATTAGCAAACAGAGCAGACCCTGATCAGACGGCTCCTCTAGGAGCCGTCTGATCTGGGTCTACTCTGTTTGGAAATGCGTGAAAACACGTTTATATGAGGGAAAGGGTTAAAAGCGCTATCAAAACCATGGTTGAATTTGTGTCAAACAGTTTGTTCTTCATGGCATCATTACCAGTTTTTCTTTTACATAACTGAATAGGCGAGTGTGCATTTGCAAATATTGTAGAAAAAAGAGAGGGGTGTGGTTAGGGAGGAGATTGGTGGGAAGGAGGAGCTCTCTTGTCTTTCCTCCCTAGGGACATGGCAAGGAGGGAGGGTAGGGAAGGAGGACGGAAGCTGATAGCAATAAGGGTAGAACTCTACCCAATCTTTCTTCTCTCCACATGCTCTCTCTTTCTGTCTCCACTCTATTTCTCTGAGAATGGAGAGAGAGAGAGAGAGAGAGAGGTGAAGTTCCTGTTATTGAATGCACTTATAATTATTCCAACGATTTACAAAAATATTAATGTTATATGCTCAGTTAAAAAGTTGTGATTTTTCATGATACATTTTACACATGTATTTATTTATTACTCTTAAATTTAGATCTGTTGTTTTATTTTTTGATAAACTATACTAAAATAGACCAGGCAATATTGGCAATACCCCTTTGCCGTATGTCATTGTTTACTGTAACTCTTTCACTGCCAATATCGCATCAGTGATTACCTACGCAAACAGTTTGGATCCATATGAGATGCTATATAATGCGGTTCCTTATCAGGATCCAAACTGTTAATTACTGTGGTAATGTTTTTGAAAGAAAAGGGGAGTAAATTAAACAAATAAACCAGTAATAGACGACAAATTTTGCAGTCGACAGTATGTGGTGGCGAAAGAGTTGGGGCTTAATGCAAAGATGTTGTATCTGCCCATATGCAGCTACAATAGTAGATTAGTTTTAAATGTTTATTGACAGCAAAATGAGATTTCTTGTGACTCTTGCTGATTTCTTTGTTGGTCAGTTGTATTTAAATCATGCAATAAAAATAGTTTTTATAAATATGCTTGCAGTTAGTTTGTTTTTTTACAGTGACGCCGTCTAGAAAATGTTGGGTGCTGGTGAATTCGCCTAAGGACCAACTCGCCTACAATTAGATATATAGTAACCCAAATGGTGAATTCGCCTATAAAGCAATTATATAGTGATTGTATTTCGCACCTTATATATACAGGTATATGTTCATTATGGACATTTTCCCCCATTATTCAGAACAATTATTGTTTTGCCTTGGCATTTTGGTCTCGTCACAAGACCTTCATAAGCTGTTGTGATGTAGGGGCAGGGTAGATTTGTAGGTTAGCTAGGGTGTCGTGGGCGGAAAGGGTCTAGCATTTACCTAAACCATATTTGCTCACTGTGCAGCATGAAAATATGAAGCTCATAAATGTTGATGCCGTATACTCTCTCGTTAGCGAGCATTCCCACTCTCTTTAAAAGCAGGTAGTAGCTGAATACAGAATACTGTTTTCGAGCTCTCCTGCATTAAGCTACCATCTGTCCCAAAAAGGAACTTTCCTGCACTAAGCTACCACCTGTCTCAAAAAAGAGCTTTCTGTATTACTTTCATCCTACATTAACCTACGACGTCCTGAAAAATGAGTCCCTGTATTTATTATACCCCCGCAAACCAAGTTTGAGAGGGGGTATATAGGAGTCGGTGTGTTTGTTGGTCTGTCTGTCCGTGGCACAATGTCTGTCTGTGGCATGGTTGGTCTGTCTGTCTGTCCGTGGCACAGCCAGGTTTGATTTGCGATCAAGGCAGCTGAGCGGGGTATTCCATCACCTTTAGTGATAGTTTTAGTTTATTTTGCAATCAGCTACCAGTACCACTGGCTTGCTGCATTGCAGAAGAATTTAGAAGAGCAGATTTCATTTGTTAATTATTTACGAAGAAAGTTATACATGAAAATGTTGCCTGTTACATAAAGTACATGATGAAGTATGTTTCATCCGAAAATGCACTTTCAATGAAAATTGGGACAAATAGAAAGGGACATTTCCTTACAGATTACAATCAAACTAGTTTATAAATGAACTGTTCACTTCATACCAACAGCCAAACGATAATTGGTGTACCATTATAGGCAAAATCCTGCACATATAACGTTTTACTTCAGTCAGTTGTGGCTGCTGCAATATCTGTCATCAAAGGTTTGAAAATGTGTAACCATTTCCTGCATATACATGCATTTGCAAACACAGTAGAGCAAGCTCAGGCGGCTCCTATAGGAACCGTTTGATCAGGGACCGCCCTGTTTGCTTTTGACACGGTACATATTTGATTCTACAGTTTTTGTCAAAGAAAACAATTCCTATGAAAAGTTGACGTTATAAAAAATCATTTAATAAATATTCATGATGTCATTATTTCTTACATGAATATTGAACAGGGAAAGGTTTATATTTTACTACATATGTATACACAGCAGGTTATTTTGGCTAATTTGTACGGTGTCAATTCCACTTTTATATGGATACTCAAGAAAACAAGGAAGCGGTGTACTTATGGAGTAAAGGGTTAACCCTTTCTCTGTTCTATATTATTCCAAAAGTTTAATACCTACTGAATATCTAGGGACAAAATAGGTATAACGAAATATGGAATGTGGAACATTGTAGCCATTTTAGAAACTAAAGAAACATCTATCAAATTTCATTAGAAAACAAAGCAGACTGACCAGACGGCTCCTGATCTTGGTCTACTCTGCAAATTCGTGAAAAAAAGTTACAAGATTAGGAAAGGGTTAAACATATTTTATTTCAACATGTATACATACATGTACATGGAAATATACCTTTCAAATGTAAGCAAATGGATAGAAGCAAAAACAATTACATTTTTTTTGTTTATTGTGTGTTTCTCTCCGAGCTCCGAGGCACAATGTTAACGGTATACGAAAACATGGGAGATATATAATAATAATAATAATAATACACAATATCAAGTTCGGGCTGTTAAGCTATACGTCAATAGAAAAGACAAATAAGATAAACAAGACCAAATTAATCTTCGCCTTATTTCCACAATGACATAAGAGACGTTTTTGCACTTTTGAGACATGTTGGTTTGTATGTTCTAAATGACATATTTTTCATTACATCAGCGATATTTGCTTAAATCTAGCATAAAAATGTTTTTGTATGCTAGATGTTAGCAAATATCGCTGATGTGATGAAAATTATGACCTGTAGAACATTCAAACCGAAATTTCTCAAAAGTGCAAAAACGTCTCTTATGTCATTGTGGAAATAAGGCGACGCAATGTTAGAAAAACAATTACCTGTTCTTACAAATCCCTATGTGTATTCATTATATGACCGCTGTAGGCAGATGGTATTGTAGGTCTGCATTTGCCGTTCATTTCTTTCAAATCTGCATTTATTTATCTCAATACTGCATTTACCGAAATGTTTAGCAACATTGGACTGCAGTCTACAATTAGAAGTTTGACACCTAAAGAATTAATGCATGTGTTAAATACAAACTGTACATGGAGAAAGTTTAAACGCATTTCCACGCTTAAATTGCAAACAAAAGTGTAGACCTTGAACTTAAACTCTGATTGGTCTCAAATTCATAAAATATTTCTCTGGGATGTAGCCCCCTAATACCTCGCCCAGAAATGCCAAAGTGTGTATATGAATGCAGGAGGTGTATAGTCTGAAGTTTTGTGTAGGAAATGTTTTTTAAAAAGTTTCTTCTCTTAAACCATAAAGTAAAACGCCTTTATATTTGATTTATAGTTATGCAATGTGGTCCTCTGCAATTATTGTTCACATCATGACCCAGTAGGGTCAAAAGTGGCTCAGCTCTAAGGCATCATTGTTTTACCTAGACACGTGTAGGAAAAAGTCATACTCCCAACCATAATCACTAAACCTACGATATTTGGTATATAGCATTGTCTACTGGTCATTTGCCAAGATAATTCACACCATGATCATTTGGTCGAAAGTGGCTCTGCACTAGGACTTCCTAGATTTTCGTTGACATAACTAGGAAACATAAATCTCTCGAAGGGACCCAACACATGACTTTGTGGTGAAGGAGAATTTACAGTTAAGATGCTTTTCAGGAACGTCTAAAATATCGAGTTTGAAATGGAAACGAATGGTAGTGAAATAATCTGCCTTACACTTTTTATTACAGTTGAACCCCTCTAATGCGACCACTAAATGAATAAGCATGGATGTCTTTATAAGCATGTGGTTGCTTAATGCGGGACAAAAAGTAATGCAGAAAGCTTTCTGCATTACGTTTCTCCTGCATTAAGCTACCACCTGCATTTAGTACCCAGAATTATACCTCTTTTAGGTGGTCGCATTAGCGGGGTTCTACTGTATGTAAATTGTTCGCGGACATTGAATATTTTAGTATATTATGTTAATGAGTAAGTAGGCTGTACATGCATTTTCCTGTTTTCATACTTAAAAAGAGCAGAAAGAACACTACCTGTTTAAAAACACTTAAATCCTTCTCTGTTAACTACTAATAAAGAAATGTGTGCTGTTGAACAGTTATCACTTCCCCTTAATGCGATAAACCAAAGTTAATGAGCCCAGACTACCAGAACCTTCAGCACTTTGATTTATGACGATATTTAGTTGGACCCAAAGTAAAGTGGATCGAACATAAACAGTATTGCAAAATAATAATATTGATAATAATAATAATACTTATAATTAAAAAAAATATTGAAATGTAATAATGATATAGAGAATAATAGGTTAGTGCCGTAGATGGGACGCTTTATCCGACGAGGGGAGAAAACGTTGAGGCGAGGCTTGCCGAGCCTCAACTGTTTCTCTCCGAGTCGGATAAAGGCGTCCCATCTACGGCACTAACCTATTATTCTATTTATCCAGTCAATTTAGTGATATCTTTTTTTCATAGACTCATAAAACATACGAATATTGAAATAATTTGCATTGAAAATGCGGTTTTTCGATCAACGGACCTCCCTTTTCATTTCCATTCTAGAGACGTAAATAATGAGCTACCGCAGGGGGGAAATAGTTTCGATACTTACATTACAAGAGGGGAAAACGTGGTTGCATTTGAAAAATAAGATCATTTGAATCGAGAGTCGATATGTTAATTCAAACAGGCATGATAATATTCTCCCGGAGGCTCTCTGGTAAAATTCGAGTTCCGTCGTCTCGGTTTCTATTTTTAGATAGGGCTAACGTCACTCATAAATCGATGGAACTGAAAGGCTATATTTAGGTTTATGACTATCACCGCCCTTGTAGGAGTGTATCAATCAAATTATCATGAAAGTGAAACATTTTTTTTTACTATTTATCTGTAAATCTTTGCTCCCTGGCTTGATTTTTATCAAAAACGCGTTTCGCCAGCGGTGAATTAAATTAATAAAACTGATAAATCAACGTCAGTTTGTATGTGGCCTCAGTGGCGTAATCGGTAAGCACGTCGTCTCTAGAATGATTAGATTTTGGCTTTTGTAGAATCAGGCGCGGGTTCGAATCCAGCTATAGCCATTTAATTTTTTTTCTTCTTTGAAAAATTATATTGGTTAATTTTCTGTTAGAGCTATTCCGTCAACATGTTTATGCATATTTACAGAAAATTAAAATAGTTCCGTGGTTATAGAATAATTCCGCCTATCTACTAACCTAATAAACCTTCTGCTACCGGAAGTAACCTAATAAACCTAAGTTTATCTGCACCCCCTTTATTATGTCACCAGAGAAGCCTGGTGACTGGATAAAAGCAGAATAATGACAATAAACTATTTCGTTAATTGATATTTAATGGTCAAAGGGAGGGAATTCGTACTTTACTATAAGGGAAGATTGTAAGAGTTGCTTCCCTTAGACCATAACGGGTAAATAGAATCTCGCAAATAATAATAATAATTATAATGATGCTAATAATAATAATAATAATGCCGGAATACAATTGTGATAAAATGGAAATCTTACTTCAGACATTCAAATAAAACATTTTCAATTCAGTTTTTCCTTGGCTCGTTTTTGTTATGCAGATACATGCATGTTTGTCTAATCATATTATCAAAGACATTGTGAAAACATACTGAAATAAATACACGACAAAACGCCAAACGATTTCTTTGCTTAACTCATTCTCTCCTACTGACGCCCTTTTGCGCCTCTGTAAAATGCGTTTATTGAAACCATTGTTATAAATATTTATCACAATGGTTTCAAAATTACACAATTCTAAAATTCTCCCTTTCTATAACTAATGCTCCTTTTCGGTAGATAGATTCAAAGAGGTTGGATCTAAGAATAGTCTAGGGGGAATGGGTTAATGTTGGTCAGATCGGTTAATATTAATTCCATTTGGTGTTGAAATTAGTATCAAGCGAGACAACTGGAACAAGAACAATGGGAGGCTACTCGTGCCGGACGAAATGCTGCGAAAAATGTTTGTCGATAGAACAATAGCATGGAAGGCAAACTTTTTCCACGGATGAGTGATTAATAACAAAAAGCAAGGGAGATAATAGTTTACACTGTATTCACGTTAGCTAATTTACCACTGTATATGTAATTTCAGCACGTGCAGATGCATCTAACCCTTTACCTGATAGAAGCACATTTGCAAACAGATCACACAGCTCCTGTAGGAACCGTCTGATCTGGATCTGCACTGTTAGTCCATGAACTAACATAGACCGTGTTCTTATTTCATTATAAAAGTTCATCTGAATACTATTCATGATGTCATGACTTCTTGTATAAATTGTCATGCGGCTTATATGAATTTCAATATGATTCTGTGATCTTTTATGGAGATTTCAAATGCTTTTTTGTCCATTTTCATTTTGATTAGTTGGTAGTAATGCATGTGCACAAGCTAGGAGAAAGCTAATTAACAGACCTAGGTGCAGGCACATATACGAGTCTTTCTTTCTTTAAACTTGCTGAGCAAAGTCTCACCGGCAGAAAATGTTCCCTCCTTTCTTTTCAAAACTGTTCGGCGTTTCAAACAGTTTGGATACTGATGAAACGCCGAGTTACTCGGCAGTTCATAATTCGATAAAGCAATTGCAAAGGTTATTATAAATGTGATTACAGGTTTAACCCATTCCCGCATATAGACGCCTTTTGACGCTTCTGTAAAAGTCACTTTGTGAAACCATTGTGATAAATAGAGCATTTGCTCAATAGGAGCAAATGCTCTATTTATCACAATGGTTTCAACACTACACAATTCTAAAATTTTCCTTTTTAGTAGTAAATTCTCCTTTTCGGTAGATTTGTTCAAAGAGGTTGGCTCTAAAAATAGCCTATACGGGAATGGGTTAAAGTGCGACCTGACTGACATTGTCAACTGTTTGGGTCCAGATGAGACGCCGAGTAACTCGGCTATTGATCATGATCCAATCTGTTTGACACGTGACTCGTAGTTTCTGAAACAAAACAATGAACGAATCGAATGTGAGTAAATTGTATTAGATCTGTAACAGACTTCTTTCAGTATGAGAAGGATTAAACAAGTATAAAAAATACATGGAATATTGTATCTTTTTTTAAAGACTGGAAGTTTATACAATTCTTACTGTTTCTGTTAACCCATTACCTCATAGGCTATTTTAAGATACAACCTCTTTGAACAAATCTACCGAAAAGGAGCATTTACTACTAAAAAGGAAATTTTTAGAATTGTGTAGTGTTGAAACCATTGTGATAAATAGAGCATTTGCTTCTATGGAGCAAATGCTCTATTTATTACAATGGTTTCACAAAGTGACTTTATACTGCAATGTGTGATAATTTCTGATACCCGGATAGTAGCGATTACCTTTAACCCATTCCCTCATAGACTATTTTCAGACCCAACCTCTTTGAATAAACCTACCGAAAAGGAGCATTAACTAGAGAAAAGGAAAATTTTAGAACTTTGTAGTTTGAAACCATTATGATAAATAGAGCATTTTCTCCTATAGGAACAAATGCTCTATTTATCACAATGGTTTCAACAGGTGATTTATACAGAGGCGTAGAACGGCGTATTTACGGAGGAAAAGGTTAATTGTAATTACGTGTACTCAGTTTAATCCCTTACCTGTTGATTATTCGTGTAAAAACCAATGTCGTCATACATATTAATTCCATTATATTTTTTTATAATGGAATAACACATGTTATTGTTTTTACTCAGGCAAGAGCTGTAGAATCAGATTTATATAATTCCATAACCAAACAGAGCAGACCCTGATCAGATTGTTTCTGGAGAAGCCGTCTGATCTTGGTCTATTCTATTTACAAAGGCACGAAAAGTGCTTATAAAAATGAAAGGGTAATTCCGGCAAGCTCGGGATAACCGAAAACTTTTCTTTGTGTATCTGGCGGAAAAACAACGGAACCCCGATCAATGTTCCTTTTTATTGACAGAGACGAGAAGACCAAGAGGAATTAAGTTCATATCCTTGAACTATGAATGGAGTATATTTGCTAAAATAAAGTTACCAGTTACAATGAACACAATAAGCGATTGAGGATCGCATACATTGTATTTTATTCCTGTTCCAGTTTGACGGTTTTCTGCAGAGTTATGGGACTTTGAAAATTTTACATGGAAAATTTCCCCAAAATCTTTGGTCGGATTTTCATGAAACTTGATAGGATTGATCAGCACCATGTCTAGTTGTTCATAGTATATTCCTTTTCCGGTTCAGTGATTTGCTGTAGAGTTATGGGACTTTGGAAAAAATTTGTCCACGCACTGGAGGAGACATCAGTTTCTGTATCAAAAAAGGTCTATAATAATTCCATAAGCAAACAACAGACCGTGATCAGACGGTTCCTATTGTAGCCGTCTGGGTCAACTATGTATTAAAATGCGTGAAAATGCAATTATATGAAGGAAAGGGATAACCCCGATTCCGAACAGTTTGGAAGGTTTTAAAAATTTGTTTTGGCAAGCTGGACCAGAACGAAAAGCAGTGATGTAGTCTCCATAGCTCCAGAGTAGGTACTCATTTCGCAGCAGCTTTCCCTCCTACTGACACCTTTGTAAAAGTCATATTTTTGAAACCATTGTGATAATGCTCCCATGGAGCAAATGCTGTTTTTATAACAATGGTTTCAAAACTACACAATTCTAAAATGTTCCTTTTCTCTGGTAAATATACTCAACAAAAATATTTAAGGGTCAGTGGTACTTTTCCCATAGGGTTTATGCAATGACCCTACAACTTTGGCACCCTGTATTTTCTATAGACATAAATGAATTTCGACAAAATGTACAGGAAGTATTGTCAAAATGTCAAACTACAGATTCCAGCTATATTGAGTTATGCCAAGGTCCTATAGGCATCCATGGAATGAAAAAACGAAAATTGAGAATTTCTGAAATTCTCCAAAAAATCAATTTCATTTTAGTCTTATCTGGAATACCAATAAATATATATATATCTTTATTTGAGTCTCATCTGTGTACATAAAACATGAACAGTGGCACCAACTTTACAAAACATAGTAGAATGTAGTACACAGCCATTCTAAAAAGAATTATAAGAGACTATCACAGTTCCATGACATACAGAAAACATCACACATTTAAACATAGTACGTACACACCATATCGATTAGTAAAACAATGTGGTTGCTGCTAATCGTTGTATTAAATACTGCAATAAGAGGAGAAGAAATAAAACTTGAATTACAAAAAGAGACACTAACGTGCACTAATTGAGGAACGATTTTAAAAACCCAGCTATCACCTTTGATCAGATCAAAAATGAACTGACTAGCAACAAACACATGGGATTGATAAAATTACAATACAGGAGAAATAATAAAAAAGTAACACATTACTTACATAAAAGTTGAGACCTTCTCTTTAAAATACTAAAACAGGTTTTGGCACATACACGTATCAAACTGGGATGGGTTAAAACAATGCCAAATGAATTTCGACAAAATGTACAGGAAGTATTGTCAAAATGTCAAACTACAGATTCCAGCTATATTGAGTTATGCCAAGGTCCTATAGGCATCCATGGAATGAAAAAACGAAAATTGAGAATTTCTGAAATTCTCCAAAAAATCAATTTCATTTTAGTCTTATCTGGAATACCAATAAATATGTCATTGGTATGTCAAAAATGTTGGTAAACCTTTCAATGTTCAATTATTTCCAATATTAATATGATCTTCGATTTCCAAAGCAAGGAAAACTTGAAAATTATGCATTTTGTGTGAAAAACATCGTTTTACATTTTTTTTCTCCACGGAGGAGCATAATACTCTTTCATCTGCACCCGTTTATTTAATCTCTAACAATAATTTCTGCAAATTTCGTTGGGATTAAGCGACATTGGTGAAAGATACGAAGTACCAAAGTTGTGTAGTGAATACATTGAGCCCTATGGGAAACTGACCAGTGACCCTTAAATTATTTTGTTGAGTATATATTATTATATTATATTATTATCTCTGGTGTAAATATAGTCAAAGAGGGAATGGGTAAAGTCATGCACCTTATAATCGTCTGTTCCCCTTTTAAAGAAATTTAAAGAATAGTTCACTATCGACCAATTTGTGATGACCTTTTTGCGTACAGTTTGGGTTCTAATGAAGCACCAGGTTACACAGTGCATCATCAGGACCCATGTCGTTCATTACGTCTTTGAAAGGAACTTGAAGAAATTCATCTCGAAACTTATTGGTGATTTTATTGGTAATGAGATCGTGTGACTAACATCCATCCATGTGTTGCTTAACCCTTTCCCTATTGAGTATGTATGTAAGAAATAAGGACATTACGGATATTTGTTGGCTGACTTGTTTTAATGGCGAACGTATAAGGGTTATCTTATTCTGGCAGAAACTGTGGAGTCCCCCATCTATTAAACTTCTATCGGCAAAAAGAGCAGATCTTAAACAGTCGTCTGATCTGTGTCTACTCTGTTTGCAAAGGCGTTTATATGAGGAGAAAGGGTTAATCTTCTGAAAATGGAAAACGAGTGTACTGGCATTTGCAAATAGTGTATACCCAGATCTGGAGGAGCCACGTCATCAGGGTCTGCACTAATTAACATTCAAATCCTCTAGCAGATCAGCTGTTCATAGAGGATGGTAACATGAATACTTGCTCCGTAATAATTACAATGGCACATGAAAGTATGAACTTTTGGTAATGGCAGAAACATGATCCAATATAGAACTATTGGATCATAAGCAAACAGAGCAGACCCTGATCAGATGGCTCTTATAGGAGCCATCTGATCTGGGTCTACTCTGTTTGCAAAGGCATAGAAAGGCGTTTTTGTTTTCAAATGCGTAGGGAATGTTAAAATGTTTGTTGCAAGTGTATCGCAAATTTATTGTCAGAATGTCGAACGGCTTGGACCCAGGCCTGACGTCACTATGATCTGTAACATGGACGCAAGCTACAATCAAATCAAGGCCAGGTTGCGATCAGCAACATAAGGGCCAATCATCAACATGATTGTATATATCCCGTATGCAGATACTATGTTCATATGTTGAATTTTTATAATGTAAACTTTTCATAGGAACTATTTGCTTTGCCAAAAATTAAAGAGTCGGATCTATATCATGTCAAAAGCAAACAGAGCAGACCCTTATCAGACGGCTCTTGTAGCAGCCGTTTGATCTGGGTCTACTATTTTTACAAATGCGTGAACATGCGTTTATGTGAGGGAAATGGTTAATGTCGACACGTAACACTATATCCTTTAGATGCCGTCTGCTTCACTATTCTAAGATTTCTGAACTCCATCAATATTCATTTCTTAACCATTTACTCATTGAACATGCGTGTAAGAAATGTCGTGTCGAATATTAATATCAAATAAAATATAAATGTTTTATAATGACACATGAACACAGGAATCATATCTATTATTTCATAAACAAACTGAGCAGGCTATGATTGGGCGACTCCTTCAGGAGCCATCTGATCCGGGTCTACTCTGTTTGCAAAGGCATTGAAAGGCGTTTTTATGGAGTAAAAGGTTAAAATGAACAGGACCCCTCTAAAGCGACCATAATAACGGATCCATGTCTTTAAATCAGGCAGCTGCATAGTACAAGATAGAAATAATACATAAAGCTTGTATAGAAACTTTGTACGTAATTTTATCCTGCATTAAGCATCCACCTGCCTCTAAAACCCAAAACGTTAGACCTGTGTTGGTGGTCACATTACGGGGTATTTATTTCACTTTAGTTTCTAAACTACGAGTATAATGACAGATGGCTTGGATGTTGATGAGACGTCTTGTGACTGCCTGCACATATTGTGGATTATCCCATAGATTGATATACGTTTACACTAAAAACTTGATTTCCGAACACACAAATACGATAGCATTATTGATCTGCTGAATGCAGGATGAAAGTCATGCAGAAAGCTCCCAAAGGAGTTTCTGCATGACTTTCAGTCTGCATTAAGCAGGCACCTGCCTATAAGTCACCAATTCTTTATTACTAAAATTTCGAAGTATCGAATTTTTACTGTACATGCTCAAGTTATTTGCACTAAGCCTCAACACAATCAATGAATCAAGTACTTATTTCCATTTCTTTTAATAGTCACTATTAATTGAACAGTAATGTCTAGGCTTCCATTTGGAATAGGGAATTTTGCAAGCCCTAATTA
Source organism: Azorinus chamasolen (assembly GCA_963576725.1). Lineage (NCBI taxonomy): Eukaryota > Metazoa > Mollusca > Bivalvia > Cardiida > Solecurtidae > Azorinus > Azorinus chamasolen. The sequence goes on from OY755245.1 coordinate 46,534,532, forward strand.
CCCTACGTGTTCGGACATCTAGTTTTCCCTCTCCATGTGCTTGTAATCTGAACGCGTCCCCAATTTGACACTCATTTGATAACTTTAAATTTACCCTCTACTCTATAATACCACCTTTCTATGCCTTTGCAAACAGAGTAGACCCAAATCAGACGGTTCCTGTTGGATCAGTATCTGTTTTATTTGCTTATGAACTTATATTAGCTCTGTCTCTACAGTTTCGACCAATACAAAACATCCTGTATACATATCGCATTGCAAAAATCAGATACAGTAAAACCTCTCTACAACGACCACTAAATTACATAAAAATGTTTTGTGTTAAAGGCAGGTGGCTGCTTAAAGCTAGGTGAAAGTAAAACAGAACGCTCCTATAGGAGCGTTCTATTTTACTTTCACCTGGCTTTAAGCAACCACCTGCACTAAATACCAACTAATTAACCCTTTCCCTGTTCTATGTTTATTTCAACTTTCAATACCTACTGAATATTCATGGACAAAATAGTCATATTGAAATATAGAAGGTGGAACATTGTAACCATTTTAGAAAGTACTGAAACAGATCTATCAAATTCTATTAGCAAACAGAGCCGACCCTGATCAGTCTGATCTGGGTCTGCTCTGTTTGCGAATGCGTAAAAACACGTTTATATGAGGAAAGGGTTAACATATTTTAGTGGCCGTTATAGAGAGGTTTTACTGTAATAAATCATGATGTAATTATTTCTTATTATTGTACCTTTTTTAACCCTTCGCTTGCTGTTCACGTCAGTATACCTACCTGTAAACAGTGAAGACCCTGATGAGACAGCTCCTGCAGGAGCTGTCTCATCTGGGTCTGCACTATTTACAAATCGAGTGTGCAACCAGTACACACCACAGCAGTGATTACACAGAGAAATACTTGTAGACAGTGAAGATACATGTAATTATACCACAGGGCATGGGTAAAGAAGAAGAAATGCATTTTAAAATCCAACAAGAGAAGGGTTAATTTCTTTAATTCACAGTTACAGATAAGTTTGTGTACCCAAATTCTAACGAGTACCAGCATACGGTACATGATACGCCCACTTGCAACCTTTCTCTGATTCAATATGCCTTATAAGTGTTGACATTTTCTAATTTGCAGATTTTTGTAAAGTGCAAGGGCCATAACTCTGTAACAAAAAATTGAGTGAACCTCAAAATCAACTCAGCTTCAGATTTTATTGCATAAAACATTTGTGTGAAGTTTCATTAATATCCTTATAATAGCTTTCCCAGAAAACAACAGACAGCCCAAAAGTTGACAAAGTCAAGGGCCATAACTTATAAATAAAATGACATATCAAAAACCCGCAATATGTGTGCAAATCAATAATAAGGTCATATCATATAAAAATTGAAGTAAATATCATTCAAATATTGCATATATTTGCATTATTTTTAGGGCAGGGGCCATAACTCTCAAACGACAAATCAAATGAACCTCATAATCGACTCATTAATATCCGTCAAATTAGTTTTCCGAGAAAGTGGCGGACAAACAAGATATTGACAGACGAACGGACAAACGGACGGACAGGGCCACGCCACGACCACCCGTGCTAGGTGGGCGCATAAAAATGTTATTTATCCACCAAGCCCTCTGTTGTGACCATTCATTTGAATCGGTCGGTCTGTTGGACTTTTTTCCAGGCGTATTTTCAGCAACTGCTGACTGGAATCTAATGAAACTTGACATGATGTTTTATCATAGGAGGACATACACATCCAATTATAGTTTTCCAGCTGATTGATTTTCTTTCAAAGTTATGACCCTTTATTTAAAAGTTTTGCGTTGGTCTGTCTGTTGATTTTAATTCCGCGAGGTGTTTTCTCAGTAACCCCTGAATTGAATCCAACGAAACTTGGCATGATGCTTTATCATAAAGAGAACATGCGCATCCAATAATAGTTTCGTACAGAGTTATGACCCTTTGATTTTTGCTCTATCGGTTTGTCTGTTGACTTTTTTCCGCGCGGTTTCTCAGCAACTGCTGACTGGAATCCAATTAAAATGACACGATACTTTATCATAAGGAAGACATGCACATCCAATTATAGTTTTCCAGCTGATGGATTTATTTCAAAGTTATACCCCTTTGTTTAAACGTTTTGTGTCTGTCTGTCTGTTGACTTTTATTCTGCATGTTTTCTCAGCAACTGCTGACTGGAATCGTACGAAACTTTATCATGGAGGGGCGATGCGCATTCAATAATAAAATAGTTTTTAAAGTTTATCTGTTTTCTTACTGAGTTATGTCCCATTCGGATTGTACAAAGTTTTTACTAGTGACAGTCAAGTTTGCGGGGTATTAATCACCTTCAGTGATAGTTCTTGTTAAATTAGTAGGTCGACTTGACCCGGGCCGACCTGACCCGAGGCCGAGTTGAATCAGGGGCTGAGTTGAGTTGTCCGAGGCCGAGTTGACCCACAGACGCATGAAGTTTGGACATTTATGTACAGTAAAATCCCAGTAGTTTGAATACTAAAACAAGTATTATTATCGCCTTTAACCCTATCTCTCATATAAACGCCTTTTCATGAATTTGCAAACAGGGTAGACCCACAACGGACGGCTCTTATAGAAGCTGTCTGATCAGGGTCTGCTATGTTTGTTTTTGACAAGATATGTATCTAATTCTTCAGGGTTTTTTCAAAGCAATACATTTCATAGAAAAGTTTACAGTATACAAATTCCTAATAAATATTTATGATGTCATTATTTCTTAGATGAATGTTGAACAGGGAAAGGGTTAAGACAGGTGACACTTTAATGTAGGTAGAAAGGCATGTAGAAAGCTCCTCTAGGAGCTTTCTACATGGCTATGGCATTAAATTTAAGTAGCCACCTGTCCAAAACGTTCTCAATTCGTCATTACTTCAAGTTCGATCTATCGAGTTTATACTGTATATAATTTATATATGCAGGTCGCTCTATTTAGAAATTTTCGAAGGGTGTAAAACAGATGAACAAGAGAAATTTTGTCCAAACATCCGGGTTCTGATATAATACTAGAACTTTAACTGTTACAGTTAAATATAACTTATAACTCAATATTTTCACACAATCAAGGTACAATCCGTCAACAAAATAAAAAATACCAAGGTACATAAGTTCACACACGCCACGACATCTACTGCCAAATTTCGTTAAAAGTCGCAAGTCATAACTCATAAGTCCATAGTCCGAAGTCAATAGTGCCCTCCAGGGCTTCCATATTTTCCCGATTATTTCGGCGGCTTACCAGGGTTAGTTTTAATTGACACATTAGTTGAGAGGACAATACTGTGTTACTGTAGATGGAATTTATAGTTTCTGTTGATGTTAATAACAACAAAGATGTCCTTCATTATGACTATAAAAGGACAGACAGGAACATGTAAAACAACAAGATGTAATTGATTCCATTGTAGAATGCCCCACCCCAAAAAAGAATACAACAAACAAAACGAAATGGACAACAGGTGATGAACACAATATATTTCTACTCACAAATCACAAGTCAACGCCTGAATACCATGGCAACCAACACTTTTGAAACATCTGCCATTAAGTTCGAAATACATATATACCTCTACTTACCAATTTTCTGCAAAATCTAATAATAACCAAATTCCAATCAGAGGCAACCACTCCGTTACCTAGTTTGGATGTATCCAAATATACCATCATACCAATTGTTTGCAAATTGAACAATATCTAAATTTTTACCAAACAGAGTCCACCATTCGGTTACCATGGCAACAATTTAAAAACCAAAAGTTAAATACACATTACCAGCAATGTGCATGTGAAGTTTCATTAGAATCGGATTATTACGGTCAAATCTTAAAATATCAATTGATGTTTACGACGGAGCAAGATTGTTGTTGTTTTCATGGTCAAATAGTAACGGTTAACCCTTCTCTCACATAGTGCGATCTGCCTGGTACGGTAAAACCTCTTTAAACCGGACGAGCAATTTATCGATCTTAAAGACAGGTGGCAGCTTAACAATGAAGGGTGAACTCCTAGAAGAGATTTCTGCATGACATTCACCATGCATTAACTCATTCCCTCATAGATTATATTTAGACCCAACCTCTTTGAATAAATCTACCAAAAAGGAGCTTTTACTAGAGAAAAGGAAAATGTTAGAATTGCGTAGTTTAGAAACCATTGTAATAAATACATGTACAGCATTTGCTCCATGGGAGCAAATGCTCTATTTATCACAATGGTTTCAAAATGTGACTTTGACAGAGGCGCAAATATGCGTCACTAGGAGGGAATGTGTTAACACTTTCCCTCATATTGACGACTTTTGACGACTCTGTAAAAGTCACTTTGTGAAACCATTGTGATAAAAAGAGCATTTGCTCCTACAGGAGCAAATGCTCTATTTATAACAATGGTTTCAAACTACAAAATTCTAAATTCTTCTCTGCTAGAAATCCTTTTTAGAGAGGTTTTACTGTATCCACAAACAGCTTGGATTCAGATGACTGAGATTAGACACGGAGTAATTACACCCACTCTGCTTGATGATGCTTGAAAGCTTTATTTTGTGATAAAATCAGGAATAGTAAAAATTCGAAACTCGATAGGTCGACATTTTAAAAATTATTAATTGATGTCTCTTTAGGCAAGACTTAGTGACTGCTTAATGCAGGGCTGTAAGTCATGTATATGGTATCATAAATTTATGCCATGCCACCAACGCTAAGAAGCTATGGGGGTATAACAGTTGATTTATTGTGTCGTCCACGGCTTAACCCTTCGCTTGCTATTCACGTCAATATACCTACCTGTAAATAGTGAAGACCCAGATGAGACAGCTCCTGCAGGAGCTGTCTCATCAGGGTCTGCACTATTTACAAGTTGATTGTGCAACCAGTACACTCCACAGCAGTGATTGCACAGTGAAATACTTGTTCACAGTGAAAATATATGTAATTATACAACAGGGCATGGGTAAAGAAGGGGAAATGTATCTTAAATTTCAGCAAGCGAAGTGTTAAGTGTCGTGTCATTGCTTTCACGGAGCCTGTATTTAGATACATTTTATGGTGATTCCATTTATTTCCATATACTCTAAGGGAAACTCGTCCAGATCTAATTTTGGGAGCCATACGTTCTTCATGTTGAGGGGGACACAGTAAACAGGGACCCATTATAATGGGCCTACACTGTTTGCCTATATCCTTTTCAAGGGACACTGGGTACCAGTGGGTTAAGTTGTATTTGTGAACCCATTTAGCCAAAACAATTTTATCTAATGAATCGGATGAGTGAAAAACCAACAGAGCGGAGTTTGAGCAGACATTTTTGTTTGAACACGAGAAGAGAGAAACTGTGATTACCTATACAAACAGTTTGGATCCAGATAAGACGCCGCATAATGCGGCGTCTCATCAGGATCCTGACTGTTTGTCACTTTGACCATATTTTTGCAAAGAAATGAGAGAAATTTTATTTTTAGAATTGAAGCAGACGACAATTGATGCAGACGAAAAATTATTTAGCGTGCAGAGAGTTAAACCTTTTAAATGCGTTTTGTGATTGGTCCAGACTATAGTTTATGGTTTGATTTCATTTATTGTTCATTTAAATGCGTTACAGCTATTTACTTATCATGATACAATAATAGTACATGTACTTGTATAGGCCAAGAAAGAAAGGGAACACGTACATTAAAAATGAATCTACACATGACAAGAGTAGCCGACATTTTTTTTGCAAGCTAAAGACTGACCGCCAGTATGTCCTGTAATTAAGTTTACATTACTACAGTATTAATATATCTAGATCGACCACATAATGGATAAAACGAGGTTCTACAAGAACAGGTCGTTGCTTATTGCAAGACGAAAGTAATGCGGAAAGCTCATACAGGATTTATCTGCATAACGTTGGTCCTGCATTAAGCTACATGTACCACTATTCATTTACCCTGTTGTATGTTTTATTCCAAATTAAAATACCTACTGAATATCCATGGACAAAATAGTTAAAAAGAATTATGGAAGGTGCAACATTGTAGCCATTTGAGAAAGAAAGATATATTACTAATTCATTTAGCCAACAGAGCAGATCCTGATCACGTTTATATGAAGGAAAGGGTTAATACCGAGAATTATAATTATTTTGGTTGATCGCTGGCTGTAGGGAGGTTTCGCAGTGCGTGACTTTGTGATTAGCGTTCAAACAGCGACGCCATTATCACTATTAACTATTCTTCTCTTGTAGTTGTAAATGGAAAATAATTACCCCCCAAATTATCAAAATATATTTTAACTCTTTCGCTGTCAAATTTTGTCGTCTGCAAATTTTGTCGTCTGCTACAATTTTCAATTTTCATTTTTATTCATTTTTGTTTCAAAAATACAATAATAGTAACACGCAGTTTGGATCCTGATGAGACGTCGAGTTCCATAACGTCTCACCTGAATCCGAACTATTTCCCAAGGTAACCACACGTTGGTCATTGGAAGCAAAAGTGTTAACAATATCATGCTATTTAGAGAGGATTGTTTTGCGCGACACAAACAGTAACACGAGATGGTCAAGATACAGTTGTGAAAAATTGGTCACATTTACTGCTTTGTTATTAAGGTTATCAGCAGATTTGATCGCAGACATATAATCCATAGATCATATGAAGTACAGACGTTTAACCTTCTAGACATTGTCCTGCTGGAAACAAACTGTAACATGAAGCGGTAATTATTATCCCCTTTGTGTCCAGTGACCCTTAAGGTCACGGGCAAACAGTGTAGACCTAGATCAGAGGGCTCCCGTAGGAGCCCTCTGATCAGGATCTGCACTGTTTGCTAAACCAAGCTTTGTCAATGACTTAATTCAGTAAATATTTTGTTTGCAGTGATCCATCCACAAGGACAATGGACGGACTCCAATGTACCATCTGGACTGGTTTCCCTTAACCCATTCCCTCATATTGACGATTTTTGACCCATTTCCTCATATTGACGACTTTGAACGACTCTGTAAAAGTCACTTTGTGAAACCATTGTGATAAATAGAGCATTTGCTCCTATAGGAGCAAATGCTCTATTTATAACAATGGTTTCAAACTACAAAATTATAAAATTTTCCTTTTTTCTAGTTAATGCTCCTTTTCGGTAGGTTTATTCAAAGAGGTTGTATCTAATATAGCCTATGAGGTAATGGGATAAATAATATGGGAATAAATAGGGTAGAGTTTCGGAATTGACTCTATCGGCCGATTATATCTGAGAAAGATAATAGTCATGATGTACAATGTTATACTATTACAGTAAACGTTCGAAACTATGAAATTTTAGTAATGAAGAAGGTACATGTGTATATCTTTGTAGGCAGATGGCTGCTTAATGCAGGGTAAGAGTCATGCATAAATCTAGAGGAGCTTTCTGCATGACTTTCACCCTGTATTAAGCTGCCACTTGTGTTAACCCTTCTCTTGCTGAATTTTAAAACACATTTTTCCTTCTTTACCCATGCCCTGTTGTATGATTACATGTATCTTCACTGTGTACAAGTATTTCGCTGTGCAATCACTGCTGTAGAGTGCACTGGTTGCACAATCAACTTGTAAATAGTGCAGACCCTGATGAGACAGCTCCTGCAGGAGCTGTCTCATCTGGGTCTTCACTATTTACAGGTAGGTATATTGACGTGAATAGCAAGCGAAGGGTTAAAGATCAATAATGGTACGTATTTGAATGTTCGAATAATCAAGTTTTCACTATAATTAATACTGCCGGCTTGACAAAATTGACGCCTTCTAGATAATCGAATCAGTGCATTTTGTTCGTGTTTTGATTCGCTGAAACCAGCAAATAAAATGTTGACCTTCAAATTTCTGATAGAACTTGCAAACAGTTTAGACCCAGATGAGACACTGACTTATTTGGCGTTTCACCAGGGTATAAACCATTTGAATCTGTCACTGTTTTAAGAAAATGTAATTTTAGAAGTGAAGCAGACGACACCATTTTACAGACGGCAATTTTTCTCCAAATGCAGAATGTCAATATGCTGAGAAATAAATGACTAATTAACTGACCTGAATGACTGCCTGACTGACTGACTGACTATCTGACTGACTGATAAACTTACTGATGAACTGATGAACGGACGTTCGTATATATGGACACTTGATGGTATTTCTTTTGTTTAAAACTACCTAACAAGGGCACACAAATGTCCAACAATACAAACGGAATGAATAGAATGTACCGTTATCCAGTGTTCTCAATACCCAAACAAGTGTCCATATGTTCGCCTGGACGGACGGACGGGCGTTCTTACATAATTATGGACACTTGCTGGGTATTTCTTTGTTTAAACGAACCAAACAAGGACAAAAAAGTACCCAACAATACAGACGTAATGAATATAATTTACCGTTTTCTATTGTTCTCCTTATGTTTGCCCGGACGATGTCCATTCTTACGGATTGAGAGTATGTGGCTATTTTGTTCAAAATAGTCACATAAAATGAAAAGTAACCACATAAAATCTATGAGATTAAAATATCTATAGTACTCATAGTCACATAAACAGGAATTGTTTAATCACCTACAAACACACGGTCGTCAGCAAATGACGACGACAAACAGCGCCCGCCTTTCAACTCATTATTGAACCCGTGGAACAGTAAAACCTCTAACTGGACGTTAGCATTATTATTCATACCAGTCTGTAAGACTTGTGGCGGCTTAATGCAGGGTGAAAGTTATGCTGAAAGCTCCTTCTCTCTGCATGACTTTCACCCTGCATTAAGCAGTCACCTGTCCAAAGGTATCTGAACTTTTCTTTATCAAATTTCAATGTAGAGAGGTTTTTTTGTACATGTAATGGTGAAACAATTATAGTGGTTGGGCAACAATGATAAGAACCACATTGATGAGTTGGACGGCTGTGGCGATGTTGAACGAAATGATGATCATCATAATATTAATTAGCCTTTCTCATGCTAAGTACGAGCTGACTTGCATTTGCCAGTTTGTTTGTTTTTGATTAACGTCCGTTTCTGCTCACTATGGGCTAATTAGACGCCCCAGAGAGAGGGGAGAGGACACAGACAAACCCGAGAGCGATGCCCTACTCTTATTACCGACTGAATTTGTCTTGTTCTTTTAGATGCCTAGTGTAAAGCACTGATACACCGGACCTCGGTTTATAGTCTCGTTCGAAGGACTTGGTCCGGCGGGGGATCGAACCCGGGACCCCTGGTATTGTAGTCGAGCGCGTTAGCCACACGACCACGTCCGCCGGTCTGTAACAGCTTGGTCCAGATGAGTCACCGGGTAACTCGGCTTACCATCAACGCTGTTAAACACTCGGTCAATAGTTTCTGTTGGCGCCGTCTGACCAGGGTCTGTTCTCTTTGCTAACGAAATTATAACATGTCTGATTCTACAATTACTACGAATACGAATAAGTAAAGAACTAGTATACATTTGTATTTCTATAGTGTTTGGAATGATCAAACTTTTCATCTCATCTCATGTTTCCTTTTCGTGCGAGTTCTTGGCACATACGGCCCTAATGCACATCCTCCACACGTGGTTTTGTATATAGCAGTGGCTCTAGCAGCTGCCTAACTACTCCATCCTAGTTTCGACCTTTCCTGTTCAGTTGCTCTCTTCCATGTTGTCTTTGGTCTGCCTACGTGTCGCGTCCATTCCGGGCACCATGTCAGTGCGTTAGTACATCGCCGGCTGCTATCTAACCCTAGGATGTGACCAAACCAGGTCCCATCTTCTGAAAGATGCACAGTCGATGTATTTGGGCATTTTAATTCCCATGTGGAGATCTATACTTGTAATTATGTTAGGCCATCTCACCCTCGAAATGTTTCTCAGGCATCTGTTTTGGAATGTATTAATCCTCGTCTTGACTTGCTTAGTGGTTTTCCGTATTTCGCTGCCATACAAAACACTGACATGACAAGGGCGATGAATAACTTCACTTTAATTCGGGAAGATTGAGGAGTTACATGTCTTCTTCAGTCTGCCAAACTGGGACCTAAATTTTGCCGAGCCTGTGTGTGGTGTCATCATCGCAGCCTTCATTAGTTGTCAGTATTCCACCTGAATACACAAACTTTTCTTCCCATTTCTAACTCCATTTATGTTATTACCATTGTTGTTCGAGTTCAAAATCAATACCTTAGTTTTGTCTGTGTTGATCTTCAGTTCAATGTTGTTGGGGTTGTCATTCAGTCTTTCAGTTTTGTGCTGCAGATGTTGGAACTTGGAGGACAATAGAGCGAGGTCATCTGCAAATTCTATCGGATGCCTGTTGAATTGTTGCTAGTAATTTCTCTCATTAAGCAATCGCTTGCAATAAGAAAAAGATATCCAGACATGGTGCAGCCTTATTTCACACCTGTTCGACCGTGAACCATTCAGACTCTTCCCTATCTTCTGGCACTGTACATTCAAAGGGATCGTATAGTATTTTGATCAGTTAGATCAGGTTTTCCGGGATGTCGTAGATCATCTATAAGCTTTCCTTATGAATTGAGTCAATTACTTTCTCGAAATCTACAAGGTTAATGATAAGGGAGCATTCCATTAACTGCAGTACTCTATAATGTTTCGAAGTGTGATAGCTGTTCAGTTTTGCTTCTCCCCTTTCTAAAGTCAGCTCGTTTTTCAATCAGCTTTCTACCAACACTAATGCTTTCTATGATTATTCTTGATTATTTCTAGGTACAGAGTGTGACACCACGGTAGTTATCACATACAGATCTGTTACATATTGGTTTTTTTGAATATCAACCTTTTGCTCCAACTGACTGGGCGCTTTCTTGATCCCATACTTATTTAAACCTTTTTCTAGGTATCTGAATGCTGTTTCAATATCTGCCTTAAGGATCCGCCCATAACCACATCTTTACCAATTTTTTTATATTGGTCTTACAATTTCATCTTTTGTGATGGGGCCTGTTTCAATGTCTTCTAATGTATTAATTTCTTCGACAGGTTTTATGTCTGTTTATGGCCTGTTAAGTATCTCGTCAAAGTGTTTCTGCCACCTGTTCTTTATTTTTTCTTGGCTGCTTAGCACTTTACCTGTCTGATCTCAAATGACTGACGTATGCTCTTCTTTCAAAACTTATGACTCTTGTTATTTTGTAAACTGTTTTCATGTGCCCATTTTTGACTGCAGTTTCGGCTTCTGAAATAAGATTTTCGGCCCACTTCCTTCTATCGTGCCTGATGCTTTGACTTCCACATTTTTATAAAAAATAATAGTGTTTTCATGTTCTGATTTTTCTCTCAGATTTGCAGTTGGTAATTTTGTGTTTTCTCATCCACCAGTTTCCATGAATTCTACTTATCCCAGGTTTCTTTCCTTTCTCCTTAATATCCAGAACCTTATTGGCGATCTCGATGCTATCGGTGTTTAGTCAGGTTTTCCCACATGTCCGCTACTAATTCTGTTTCGTCTAGAATTGAGAATCTGTTCTGCAATTCGATAGAAAAAGCTTTGGTAACAGGAGTGTTGATCTGTTTAATTTCTCCTTGGAGTTGCTAATGCTGTATTCTTTCTCTGATTTTTCAATTTTAACCTGATTTTGTTTCTGATGAGTTCATGATCACTACATGTAACGATGCCTCTAGATGGTGACCTAGATTTTGTTGTTTGAAGACAAGTATATGGTCAATGTAGTTTTCTGTATGCTTGTCTGGTGAGATCAAAGAAACCTCGTGTGCTGGCATGTGTGGAAATATTGTTCCTGTGACTACAAGGTTATTGATCTGGCATACCTTGCGCAGTCTCTCATCAATGTCGTTTCTGTTGCTCATTCCATGTGTACCCATCACTCGTTCATGTCCTTTGTTGTTACTTCTATTTTGGCGTTCAAGTCGCCAATGAAGTGCAAAAATGAATTATTCAAATTTACAAATCAACTGAGAGTGGAGATTTAGTGCCCGAATATTTAGAGTTCACACAATTCTGTCATTATGTCGCCCCCATATTTATAAGGGAGAGACATATTGTTTTCGAGAGAGTTGTCTGTCTGTCTGTCTGTCCGTCTGTCCGTCACACTTTTTGTCCGGACGATAACTTCAATATGCCTGATGCCAGTTGATTGAAACTTCATATATGGAAAAAACATAATGAGAAGAAGTGTCATGCACAAGGTCCATAACTCTGACTTCACTAATATAGGAGTTATTGCCCCTTGTAAAAAGAATTCGCACTTTTTTATCCGGACGATAACTCCTACATGACTCATGCCATTGGATTGAAACTTCATATATGGAAAGATCATGACGAGAGAAAGTGGAATGCCAAAGGTCCATAACTCTGGCTTCACTAATATAGGAGTTATTGCCCCTTGTAAAAAAATCACATTTTTTGTCCGGACGATAACTCCTATATGACTCATGCCATTGGATTGAAACTTCATATATGGAAAGATCATGACGAGTGGAAGTGTCATGCTGAAGGTCCATAACTCTGGCTTCACTAATATTGGAGTTATTGCCATTTGTAAAAAAATCACAACTTTTTTGTCCGGACGATAACTCCTATATGGCACATGCCATTGGAGTAAAATTTCATACATGGAAAGATCATAATAAGAGAAAATGTCATGCATAAGATCCTTAACTTGGGCTTCAATAAATTTAGAGTTATTGTCCTTGTACATTTGTTTAACGCTTTCTTGTCCGGACGATAACTCCTACATGGCTCTTGCCATCGTATTGAAACTTCATACATAGAGAGAGAGCATGATGAGAGAAAGTGTCATGAACAAGGGCCATAACTCTTGCTTCAATACTTGAGTTAGTGCCCTTTGTTACATTTTTGGCCGACCAATAAATCCTGTTCGACTGATGTTATTGGAATGACATTTTATTTATGGAAAGGGCATGATGAAAGTAAGTGTCATGCACAAGGGCCATAACTCTGGTATCAATATTTTTGGAGTTATTAGCTGTTATCTTTTTGTTTGGAAAGTGCATAATGAGGGGAAGTATCATTCATCAGGTCCATAACATTTTTAGTAATTTCCCTTTGCATATTGTTTTTATTAAAGGGGAGACGTCCGTTTTTGTGACAAAAACCTCTAGTTTTGGTTTGAAATAGTCATCGACTGCCCATGTAAAAAAAAATACACTTCACTAAGAAAGTGGTTGATATAAATAAATGGAATATTAAGTTCCTGATGAAACACCTTGATATCTAGATTCCCTGTCCGCACTGGCCACATTTAGAATAAAGTCCACCGTAAGAATTCCAAGCAGATGACATGTATTGCACCGTGCAAAGAGATATTCATCCAACAAAAGGCATGCAATTTAAACCATTTTCTTTCTAAACAACTCTTTTTCTTCTTCTTAAATTACCTCGGTACAATATCACTGTCAAGTGGAAATGTGCGACGGTGCACGAACAGAATTTTAGGAGTATTATAACTTTTGAAGTTGTACTCTGCCCATGTTGTCATAAATATTTTTTGAATGTTAACATATACCGTCGGGAAATGGGCTGTTAGCATTATTTTAGTAATATGAATATGCGTAAAATATGATTGATTTATACGAAACACGACAGAATAAGCGCAATCAAACCTACTTTTCAAACAGTTTCGATCCAGATGAGACGTCGAGTAAGCCGGTGTCGTATCAGGATCCAAACCGTGTGACACTCAGTCAACAGGTCCCAACAGCATGAACCTATCGGAAGAAAGTGGAAATTATAAATGGTCAGATATTAACCCTTTCCCTGTTCTATAATTATTCCAAATAGCAATACCTTCTGATTATTCATCGACAAAATAGTTATAACGAAATATGGAAGGTGGACATTTGTAGTCATTTTAGAAAGTAAAGAAATAGATCTATTAAATTCCATTAGCAAACAGCAGAACCTGATCAGACGGATCCTATAAGAGCCTTCTGGTATGGGTCTACTCTGTTTCCAAATGCGTGAAAACACGTTTATATGAAGGAAATGGATAAATATCTTTTTAGCAGGCTAAACGTTAAATTGGCCCGTTACAAAGTCACACAAGTAAACGAAACGGTGAATATATGTACATCGGATCAGTCAGCGAGTGTACGTGCAAACATTTAGGAGAGTATAATAATGTTTAATCCTTCCCCCGCCAATGTCGCAAAAATGCACCACGACAAATAGTGCAGTCCCAGATCAGACGCCGCCTTTTCAATGCGGTGTCTGATCAGGGACTTCACTTTTTGTCTCAAACACTGTTTCTATATTATATGTGCTTTATTCCTTTGAAATTTGCATTTATTTATCTCATTTCCTTATTTTACCGAATGATTCAACGTTATTGGATTGCAGGTGACGATTAGAAATTTTCGCCGAGAGAGTTAAGGATATACTCTGCTAATATTTTTGTTAATACTAGTTGAATACCGATATATACTGGATATATTCTGTCTGCAGGTGCGCGAAAAAGCGTTTATGTGAAGGAATGGTTAAACTCAAATAGGTAAGATTCTTGAAGCAAACTTTTATTGGTTTAGTGTTTGTTTCTCTGCAGTAAAACAAAGAACCATACGTTGGTGTATATCTTTGGTTTGTTTATATTGTCTAGCCGTAATATAACACTAATCGTAAACTAAATTCAATGGTAATGCCATTCAGGATCGTACTAAAATAGTTAAACATATTATGTTTCATACTAAATAAAACGTTCCAAATCGGTTAAAATGAAAATGGGGATTGCTTTCCAATTTTGAATATAGGTTGAAATTCATTTGTTTTTGGTTGTTTGCCTTCTGTGTAAACTTTGTTTTGCTATTTTTTGTTGCGGAGGGGGATTCTTAAGTTTGTTTTTGTGTTTCCTTTTTGTTGTTTTATCTATTTGCCTGTTTTTGTTTATTTTGTTTGGTTTGTTGTTTGTTTTCTTCCTTTTTTATGAGAGATGTTCATAACATTTTTTACACGTCAACGATCATTACGTGGATTCCCTTTTTGCGGTAGGTGTGTGTAGTGTTGCACTTTTAATTACTACTCATGAACAGACTCAATAAAACTGTCTGCAATTTTCTCTTTTGGCATTGCTACTTTTGTTTTCGAAGGATAATCTACTTTCAGAATATATTTACTTCACAATAGCAGGTGTTAAGTGATTGTATGGCGGCCGTCAAAAGTCGCCCCGTACTTCATTCTCAGTGTTGTTATATTTTCTGGTCTTTCGGGATCTTTAGTTTTGATGGTATAAGTTTTGAAAATTGAATACTGCTAAGCCGGTGCTAGGGGCCTGAATAGTGTTGCAGTTTTAATTACTATTCATGAACAGACTCAATAAAACCGAGTCTGCAATTTTTTCTTTTGGCATTGCTACTTTTGTTTTCGAAGGATCATCCTCTTTCAGAATATATAAATATCCATTATGCTTCTCAACATTGTAATGATAAAATACGTTTTTACTTAATTACGTTGGCGTGTTTGTGATTAACATACTGTCTTCTGGACAACTTTTGCATACACCTTTGGATGAAGATAAGACGTCGAATGTTTTTTCGTCTCATTAAGATTTGAACTAGTGAGAGTTTATATTCTTTAAACAATAAATGTTTAATGCAGGACAAAATGAATGCAAAACGCTCCCAGATGAACTTTCTGTATAATATTTATCTTGTATTAAGCAACCACTTGTAAACTTGCAAAAACAGAATTATGCTTTAAGTGGTCATATTAGAGTATTTAACCCTTTACTCCGTGAATATCCATGTAAGAAATAATGACATCACGAATATTCATTAACCCATTCCCTCATATTGACGACTTTTGACGACTCTGTAACAATCGCTTTGTGAAACCATTGTGATGAATAGAGCATTTGCTCCTATAGGAGCAAATGCTCTATTTATCACAATGGTTTCAAACTACAAAATTCTAAATATTTCCATTTCTCTAGTTACTGCTCCTTTTCGGTAGATTTATTTAAAGAGGCAGGGTCTAAAAATAACATATGAGGTAATGGGTTAACGTCATATTTCATAATGGCACAGAACACTGGAATGTTTGGCCATGGTATAGCTATATCAATATTATTTGATAAGCAAACAGAGCAGACCCTGATCAGACGGTTCCTATATAAGCCGTCTGATCTGGGTCTAATCTGTTTGCAAAGGCACAGAAATGCGTATTTATGGAGTAAAGGGTTAACTTTCAGCAAATGTTCCGCCGAATAAGCGTGATAGCCATTTCAAACAGTTTTGATCCAGATGAGACGCTGAGTAAAACCAGGTTCTCGTCAAACTGTTTGACACTCCTAAGAAATTTAGAAATTGGAGAAACAGTTTCTATTACAAGTGAAGCAGATAGCAATTACTCAGAGTGCAGACGATTAAAATAATCCCACCTTAAATTGCCTCAAATATTTTTTATACGCCCGTTTAAAAAACGGGACGTATTATGGAATGGCACTGTGTGTCTGTCTGTTTGTCTGTCTGGGATCCTTGGTGGATCCTTCTCAAATTTCAAAACAATGTTTATCTGGACATGCTACAGTAGCATGTCCAGTCCCGGCACGTATATTCAAGGTCAAGGTCGCACAACTGGACTTAGAATGTGCGTTTAGCATTTGCGTTAAGCAAATATGTTAAATATCTGTCTGTCTGTAGCATCACTAACTCAAGTTCTGCTTGGTGGGTCCTTCTCATATTTCACCACAGTGTTTATTTGGACATGCTATAGTAGCATGGGGGTATCCTGGTACGTATATCCAAGGTCAAGGTCGCACATTTGGACTTAGAATTTGCGTTTAGCATTTGCGTTAAGCAAATTTGTTGACCTCAATTTATGTTGTAAGTCCACTTATTTACATAACCATTTAAGATAAAGCTTTGAAACTTAGAACACTTGTTCACCATCACAAGCTTCAACTCCAGGCAAGAGAAAATAACTCTATCAAGCATTTTGACAGATTTATATCCCCTTTTAACTTATAATTTTTATACGCCCACATAATAAAGGTGGTCGTATATTGGCGTGGCCCTGTCCGTCCGCCCGTCCGTCTGTCCGTTCGCTCGTCTGTCAACATTTTGTTTGTCCGCTGTTTTCTCTGAAAACTATTTGACAGATATTAATGAAACTTCACGTAAATGTGTAATGCATCAAGATCTGAAGCTGAGTTGATTCTGAGGATCATTTGATTTGTCGTTTCAGAGTTATGGCACTTGTCCTAAAAATAATGAAAATACATGCAAATAGATTGTATGCTGTTTTCTGGGAAAACTATTTGAGAAATATTAATGAAACATCACACAAATGTTTAATGCATCAAGATCTGAAGCTGAATTGATTCTGAGGTTCATTTGATTTATTGTTTCGGAGTTATGGCCCTTTTACTTAAAAAAGAATGCAAATATATGCATATAGTTTGTCCGCTGTTTTCTGGGAAAACTGTTTGACAGATATTAATGAAACTTCAAACACATGTTTAATGCATCAAGACCTGAGCTAAGTCAATTTCGAGGTTCATTTGATTTATTGTTTTGGAATTATGGCCATTGCACTTTAAAAAATAATGCAAATCTATGCAAATATGAGGATGGCCATAACGTTTTCATTTGAAATGATATTTACTTCATATTTTTACATGGTTAAACCTTAATATGAATTTTAACATATACTGCGGGGTTTTTGATATGTCATTTTATTCTAAAGTTATGGTCCTTGAACTTTCGTTTTCGTGTTCGTTGCTTTGTTTGTCGGTCAACTTTTAGTTTGTTGTTTTCTGGGAAAACTATGAAAATGGTATAAATGAAACTTAACACAAATGTTTTAAGCAACAAAATCTAAAGCTGAGTTTATTTTGAGGTTCATTCAGTTTGTCTTTACAGAGTTATCGCCGTTGCACTTTACAGAAATCTCCAAATATGAGGATTAGCTGTAACGTTTTTATTTAATAAGATATGCACTTCATTTGTTTTAAAAATAGTATCACCTTAATATAGAAATCAGGATCTGAAGCACAGATTAGAAAATGTCAACACTTAAAAGGCGTGTTGAATCAGAGAAAGTTTGTAAGTGGGCGTATTATGTACCGTATGCGGCATTCTTGTTGATTAAGGTTTTTGTTAAAGTCCACTTATTTACACAACCCTTTCAGATAAATCTTTGAAACTTGGAACACTTGTTCATCATCACAAGTTTTATCTGTATGCAACAGTAAATAACTCTTTCAAGCATTTTGACAGAATTATGTCCCTTTCTAATTTAGAACTTTTGGTGTTACATAATCCTTAGAGATAAATATGGAAAAATAGTCAAACAGGGAGAGCCACACACGAAATGACACCGCACCAAACACCATCAAACAAGAAACGGTATGGCCACAAGAAAAACATAACAGGACGCATATCAAGACGAAAAACATTAAACATTAAGCATATTAAATAACAAAATTGACCATAGGCTGACAGCAGGAGTACCGCCTTGGAACGGTCAGTAACTAAAATAAGTTACTGGGGGACTTAAACCTGGTTTACGGGTACCCAACCTCGTCCTTATCCCACTTTCACCAAAGTCAAAATGTAAATAACCCCCCTCCAGACAACTTCACAACATGAATAACGATGTCTGCCAAAACGAAATAAACGTTAGAGGTAAACAAGCGACGTCATCATTTGAATGACGTCATAATTTAAAAGTACGGGAAAACTATATGAAACACTTCTACACCGACATTTTATAAAAAATAAATAGCAAGAAGATACAAATACTAGTGGATATTAAGTATGTACAACTGTTTGGTTGAAATAGAATAAACCTGACATCGTAGACATGTACTCGATGACTATTCAGGTCAGAGCAGCTGTGGAGAAGTCATTTGGGGTACGACAGAACTGGCAAAATACAAATATCTAATTTCCACCCTCCGTAAACGGGTTTAAGAGGGAATCTTCATAGAGTATTAAGTCTTTTCCGTCGTCGCACAATCAAAGAGGAAAGCATAATGACCAACTGTAAAGGGGTCGATCACCAAGCATGTAGTGTGCTGCAATATAGAGGGGTCATATCCCTTTTTAATGAATTGTTTTATACGTTTGACAAACAAAGTATCAAAATATGTGTGTCCAATAATTTTTCGAAGTTTGTAAATGACATCACCGTAAAACCTTGAAACTTGGACAATTGTCTAACATCACAAGTTTCATCTGTTTGAAAAAAGGGACGAATTATGGAATGGCTTTGTCTGTCCGTCTGTCTTTCTGCAACATCTCTAACTAAAATTATGCTTCGTGGATGCTCAAATTACACCACAATGTTTATATGGACATGCTACAGTAGCATGGATCTGTCCAGGTATGTTTATGTTAACCTCAGTTTATGTTGAACAAAGCCTCGACGGGCGTATATTGTGCCCACTGGCACTCGTGTCATTATACCTATAACGTAAGAATGCCTAATATATTAATACATATAACGTCCGGGTTCTTGATTTGCACGCTTACATGAACTTTTCATATGCAGTCAGTTTCAAAACTGTGCAACGATCAATTAAAGCAAATCTAAGTCTAGGTCCTTTTCCTGCAGCCTATTGTCCTCTGCAAAAGTAGTCGTTTACTTTAGGTTCCTTTTTAATCAAAGACTTAATATATATCCCCCAATATTTATATGGGGGAGACATATTGTTTTCGTGAGAGTTGTCTGTCTGTCTGTACGTCTGTCCGTCTATCTGTCTGTCCGTCACACTTTTTTTTGTGCGGATGATAACTTCAATATTCCTGATGCCATATATGGAAAGATCATATTGAGAGGAAGTGTCATGCACAAGGTCCATAACTCTGGCTTCACTAATATAAGAGTTATTGTCCCTTGTAAAAATGTCACACTTTTTTGTCTGGACAATTATTCCTATATGGCTCATGCCATTGGATTGCAACGTCATACATGGAAAAATCATGATAAGTGAACGTGTCATGCACAATGTCCATAACTCTGGCTTCAATAAATTGAGAGTTATTGCCCCTTGTAATTTTGTTTAACACTTTCTGTTTCCGGACGATAACTCCTACTTGGCTCATGCCATTGGATTGAAACTTCATACACGGAAAGATCATTACAAGTGGAAGTGGAATGCCCAAGGTCCATAACTCTGGCTTCATTAATATTGCCCCTTGTAAAAAAATCACACTTTTTTGTCCGGACGATAACTCCTATATGGCTCAAGCCATTGGACTAAAACTTCATACATGGAAAAATCATGATAAGTGAAAGTGTCATGCACAATGTCCATAACTCTGGCATCAATAAATTGAGAGTTATTACCCCTTGTAATTTTGTTTAACACTTTCTTTTCCGGACGATAACTCCTACTTGGCCCATGCCATTGAATTGAAACTTCATAGATGGAAAGAGTATGGTGAGAGAAAGTGTCATAAACAAGGACCGTAACTCTGGCTTCACTACTTCTGGAGTTATTGCCCGTTGTTACATTTTTGTCTGATCAATAACTCCTGTTCTACTGATGTTATTGGAATGACATTTCATTTTTGGAAAGAGCGTGATGAAAGGAAGTATCATATATCAAGTCCATAACATCTTTAGTTATTTCCCTTTACATATTGTATTAATTAGAGTTGTTTGTCTGTCTGTCTGTCACACATCACGTCCGATCGAGTTCTCATGTACAGAAATGTGACAATATGTCGCAGTGCGTATGTGTGGGTGCGGTGCGAGGGGTAGCGGGGGAGACATCCGTTTTTGTGACAAAAACATCTAGTTTAATGAGTCTTTGTTTCAATTAAAACATTAAGTGGCTTGAGTTCGTCGTACTAGGCTTCTCGTCCGGATCCAATATAGAATCAGATCTATATCATGTCAAAAGCAAACAGAAGACACCCTGATCAGGATCCGTCTGACCTGGGTCTACTCTGATTGCTAAATGCATATTCAGTAGGTAATGAACTTTGGAATACATGTAGAACAGGTGAAGGGTTAAACAAACTTCTTTTTAGCAAGCTAAGGGTTGAATTGCCTCGTTACAAAGTCAAACTAGTAAACGAAACGATGAAAAGATGTACACCGGAACGGTCATCGAGTGTACGAGCAGACATTTAGGAGAGTATAAATGTGTTCGTTAACCCTTTCCCTTATGTAAGCGCATGTTGACGCATCTGTAAACCGAGTAGACCCAGATCAGACAGCTCCTATAGGCTCCTCCTATAACCCTCCTATAGGAGCCGTCTGATCAGGGTCTGTCTGCTCTGTTTGCTGATGGTTTGATCTAGATCTGACTCTACAGATTCTGCCTGAGCCAAAACACCCTGTGTTCATATGCCATTATAAAAATAATCTCATTAATATTCATGACGTCATTATTTCTTACATGAATATTTATCAGGGAAAGGGTTAATAGCTAAATACTAGCCAATTTATACCGGACATATTCTGTTTGCAAATACGCGAACAAGCGTTTATGTGAAGGAAAGGTTAAAAAGAAGTGATTAATTCTCAAAATAGGTAAGACTCGTATAGCAAAGAGCTTTAAAGGTTTAGTGTGTATCTACATGTAATTACAGCTGGTGGGATATGTTGTAGGAATCAACCTCTCATTGACACGATAGACAATCATGCGATTCCTTACGGTTAGTGATTTCATATTTATTGTAACTTGCATATCTCTTGCATATCGTTCATTCACAGGAGAGTCAATCATGCGGATCCTTCCGGTTGTTGATTTCATATCGCGTGTTTTCGATTAACCTGCTGTCGTCTGTGCAAATTTTGCATACAACTTTGGATCTAGGTTAGACGTCGAATGAATTATCCCCTCATGAGGATCGAAACTAGTGAGAGGTTTTTTTTTTTTTAAGTTTAATGCAGGGCAAAATGAACACAGAAAGCTCCAAGATGAGCTTTCTGTATAACATTTGTCCTGTATTAAGCAACCACCTCTTTACAAAAACATTATGATATGTTTAGTTGTCATATTAGAGAGTGGTTAACCCTTTACTCCGTGAATATTCATGTTAGAAATAATAACATCACGAATATTAATTAAAGTCATTTTGTTTTATAATGACATAGAACACTGGAAAGTTTAGCCATGGTAGAAACTGTATAGCTATATCAATATACAGTTGATCTTCGATATCTCGAACTTCAAGGGACTATATAAATTAGTTCGAGATGACGGAAGTTTGAGTTAACCGATTTGTAATCTGGACAATTTATCAAATTCACATCTTATTGCAGGTGTACAGTAATGCTGAACGATCCTGTAGCAGCTTTCAGCCTTACGGTATACCTGCACTAAGCTGTGAAATGTGTTTCTAGATATGCGTAGTGATACATTTTAGAGCAATTCTGTATTGTAAGATTTTTGGAAGGACCGAACATTAAGTTCGAGTTATCCCGAAGTTCGAGTTATCCGAGTTCGAGATATCGAAGTTCAACTGTAATTCCATTAGCAAGTAGAGCAGACCCTGATCAGACGACTCCTATAGAAGCCTTCTGATCTGGGTCTACCATGTTTGCTAAGGCACAGAAATGCGTATTTATGGAATAAAGGGTAAACTTTCAGCAATGTGTTCTGGCGAATTATTCGTGATAACCATTTAAAACAGCTTGGATCCAGATGATACGCCGAGTAACACCCGCGTCTCGTCTGTATCCAAATTGTTTGACACTTCTAAATGTTTTTATGAAATTTTAGAAACAGTTCCTATTAAATTTGAAGCAGATAGCAATTGCTCAGAGTGCAGACGACTAAAATAATCCAATCTTAAAGACATTACCCAGGTCCATTCAATGATTCCCCCCCCCCTTGTTCTCAATAGGCGTGAAAATAACAGTAAAAGCATGATACAAGTGTGCAAAATATGGCAAGCCGTCTCATTCTGTCTAGAGAGGCCCTGACATACAATTAGTCAAGGGGAGCACACTTAAAAGACCATTGTTGGTCAGAACCCAATAGAAGTTCAACCCTTAAGAAGCCTACCACTAACAAACAAAGGGCCATATGAAAACAGGTTGGATCCAGATGAGACGTCAAGTAACCCGGCATCTTATCTGGATCCAAGCTATTTGACAGACAACATTTTCACAAATCTTTACAAACTATGAAGCACTTTCACATTTGAAGCAGACAAGCAATTTAGCAGATGAATATTATATAAGGATTAAATACATTTAAAAAACCTGAGCGCTTATGTATATCAGAGATAAAACTCTGGACATTTGGCCTGCAGTAGAATCCATTTTAGAGTTATTATCCTTGGACACAGCTGCCTTTTCTCCCAACAAGGTCTATCAGAATATGTAAATACTGCTCAGAAAGTTATAATTTAACCCCTGCACCCTGCACTTGATCTCAATGAGATATATTTGTATGTGGAGTGTCATGAATGTAGGTTGAGCACTTTAGAAGACATTCACAGGCCGAACGGACAAAGCGGTGCCTATATGCTCCTTCTTATAGTTTCAGGGAGCATAATAAAAAATAAAATCATATACTGCATTAGTGACAATCTTATCATTTCCAAATCATCAAATGTAAGAGACGGGCCTCACATGGAACGCTCCAGTGGTTCTTGACAGGCAGACTGCTATAGCTGTTACCATGTGCCGCATGCTTTTTCACAGGTTAGCTGTAAAGACCCAAGCCGGCCAAGGGAATGTCTTTAAAGTGTCTCATATATTATATACATGTATAACGTTTGGGTTCATGATTTGCATGCTTACATGAACTTTTCATGTGCAGACAGATTTAAAACTGTGCAACGATCAATTCAAAACAAATCTAAGTCCTGGTAGTCCTTTCACTGTAGCGTATTCTCGTCTGCAAATTCTCGTTTGCTTCAGGTTTTGTTGTATCTTTGACTTTTCTTCCTTTTAAATTAAAACATACACCTCATTAACCCATTTGCTCCCACGATCCCATTCATGGGACGTAGGCAAACAGTGTAGACTCTGATCAGACGGCGTATCATGCGGCGTCTGATCAGAGTCTACACTGTTTGCTGACAGGAATTTCAATATAAAACGAAACGAAACTGAAAATTTTGACCAGGCACCCCTTCGATAATAATAGACTTATCCAATATAAAAGCATGGAAGAATCCACTGGGCGCAAATGGGTTAATCAAGTACTATGAGTCCTGATAAGACATCGTGTTACTAGGCGTCTCGTCCGGATCTAACATAGATTCAGATCTATATCATGTCTAAAGCAAACAGAAGAGACCCTGATCAGGAGCTGTTTGATCTGGGTCTACTCTGTTTTGCTAAATGCATGAAAAGGCGTTTATATAATGGAAATTATTAACCATTTACTTCATAGATACACATTTTTAGCACCTTTGAAAACATGTAGACCAATACCAGACGACTTTATATGCTGATGAAATAACATAAAGATCTATTTCAACAGTTTCTGCTAGGTAAACATTTTGAAAATTCTTACTCATGATGTCATTCTAACAAAAATTCGGCTAATTAATATTCGCACAAGTAATTTTGTTTTACCTGAATACTAAGGGGGTAAATGGTTAAATGAAAAAGTAGTAAAGTCAAGCAGGAAGACACACACAAGACTCATCCAACACCAAAACATCGACTCCATCAAGTCACACACAACCACACATACAACCACACACATGCACACACGCACGCATGCACACGCACAAGAGATGAATATTTCAAACATCAACAAACGCACAAGTACAAAAACATAAACTTTTTTCTATCAATTACGGTTTGTCTCGCATGTGCAAACAACTTGGATCCTGACGCTTAAAAGTCATTTGACACTCGTCCATTAACATTTTCCCTCATATACGTGTTTTCACGCATTTGCAAACAGAGTAGACCCAGATCAGACGGCTCCTATAGGAGCCGTCTGATCAGGGTCTGCTTTATCTGCTTATGGAATTTGAAAGATCAGTTTCTTTAGTTTCTAAAATGACTACAATGTCCCAGTTTCCATATTTCATTATAACTATTTTGTACATGAGTGTACAGTAGGTATTGAATTTTGTAATAAACATAGAACAGGGAAAGGGTTAAAGCTTTATTGGCACGGATGTGGTCAAACTTTCACTAGCTCCGAATCTGAGTAGACAATAGTTTTGTTTACAGCGTGGTAAATCATTTTACATAGTCATGTAGTGACCGGGTACGGAATGATACCTGGTTAGTAAATGTTATACCCAGCTCGGCTTCGCCTCGCCGGGTATAACATTTACTAACCAGGTATCATTCCGTACCCGGTCACTACATGACTATGTAACTAATAAATCATTATTATGTTTACAGACGCGGACTGGTTAATGTAAAATGTAAGATATATGAAGTGTTGAACGTTATAAAGCTCAGACTAAGCTTTAACCTTTTGTGAAAATGATCTCTCTTACATTTACGATCTATTACAAATAATATATGCTTCCGATTTTCTGAAATTATTCACTG
This sequence comes from Azorinus chamasolen, assembly GCA_963576725.1. Taxonomy (NCBI): domain Eukaryota; kingdom Metazoa; phylum Mollusca; class Bivalvia; order Cardiida; family Solecurtidae; genus Azorinus; species Azorinus chamasolen. The sequence goes on from OY755245.1 coordinate 46,559,965, forward strand.
AATGCCAAACAGCTTAGATTCAGGGTCCATGGTTATAAAACGTTTAGTTGAGTCTGAGTTCGTTCTCAAGGTTTTGATTGGTCAGATTTGAGCCTTTGGCTCAAATCTGACTAATCAAAAGCTTGGGAACTCAAATCTGACCAATCAAAAGCTTGAGAACAAAACTCAGACTCAACTAAAAGCTTTATAAGCATGGACCCTGATTCTGATTATTCGGCGTCTCGTCTTGATCCAAGATGTCAGGTCATGTTAAGCAAGCAAAGGGTTCACATTGTGTATTATTTTGCACCAACTCGCTCTTTACTCGTATGTTGCTTTCAGTTCAATGTTGCTTTCAGTTCAATGTTAAACAAGTTTCTGTAAATGACAGTGTCGACATTAAATAACAGATTCCCTCCTAGTGACGCCCTTTGACGCCTCTGTAAAGGCACATTTTGAAACCATTGTGATAAATAAAGCATTTGCTCCAGAGGAGGAAATGCTCTATCAATCACAATGGTTTCAAAACTACACAATTCTAATTGTTTCCTTATCTGTAGTAAATACTCCTTTTCGGTAGATTTATTCAAAGAGGTTGGGTCTAAATTAGTCTAGGAGGGAATTATTTAAGGGATTCTCGCATTAACTTTTCCGCCGCCAATGTCGCATCCGTGACTACCTATGAAAACAGTTTGGATCCAGATGAGACACCGAGTGACTCGGCGTTTCATTCGGATCGAAACTGTTTGTCACTGTGAATGTAATTGATAATATCTGTAATATACTGTAAATGCCTGACAGTATCGATGTTCATTAAGGGAACCTCGTATTAATCCCTGTCCCGCTTACCGCGACCTGGTTCATAATTGCCGACTTCTTGAATCTAGATATTCCTCGACTGCTCATATTAAACATTGGACACTTTATTGGCTGCGGCGATACCCTCTTTGTGCCAACAGATCCGGGACTTCTTGGATTGACACTCCTAAGATTTGACACCCCTAAGAATTTTAGAAATGTGAGAAAAAGTGTGATTAAAAGTGAATTCAATTCAATTCAATATTTTTATTATGCAATTAGACCCCCGGCCCATACACAAGTAACATAATACAATACAATGTTAAATACATATGCAAGTGTGTGAGGTGTGTATCGTAAATAAAACTGATTTATGATACATGCAATTGTATAATCTTTGCAATTATGTATCAATAGTTAGATACAAGCTGGAACGCGCCTAGAAAATATACCAGTTGCATTGTAAAAAAGCTTATTACCGACGCCATAATTTGTTTACCTGTTAACAAAGCTTATATCCCAATCAAATAGTGAATACATAGGGTATAAATTCATACACAATACAACATGGTTCCCTTACTCAACATTGCATACAATATCTCTAAAGTTCTCATCAGACACAAAATTCCCCTTTAAAGTTTCTGCTAGTAAATGTCCATGCTGTCATTTGTTCTGATATGTCTATCAAATAGGGAAAGGGTTAAGAGGCGAAATTCACATAGTGGATCTGGTAAGCTTGGCTATATGTATAAGAAGTCCCAGGTTGAAACAAAACAGTAGCTTGCTATTATTATAGATGAATGTAAATACATGACCTTATTATTATTATAATTTCAGTCCTCTTCATATCCATTTGAAAGGCTTAACCTTATATGATTTGAATGACAACCAGCATGGACCCGGGTGAGATGCCTTCTCTTGGAGGCCTCTGCTCCTGGTCTACACTGTTAACACAATGCATATTTATCTTTGATTGAAATGGTAAAATAATTAAAAACCACTGAAGCGATCACTCACGATATCTCTACATTTTACCTATATACGTATACATTTTGCTATATAGCCCTACATTTTGTTGGTGTATAATGCATTTACACTATTGTGTTCGCTTTCAGGATAGCCTTTCTATTGTATTAACACTTCGCTTGCTGAATTTTAAAATACATTTCTCCTTCTTTACACATACCCTGTTGTATAATTACATATATCTTCACTGTGTACAAGTATTTCGCTATGCAATCACTGCTGTGGAGTGCACTGGTTCCACAATCAACTTGTAAATAGTGCAGACCCTGGTGAGACAGTACTAATTGCAGTACATACTCGGAATCTTGTATTATATATGTTGCCCTGTCATGCTATAATTTAAGGATGAAATGGGTGAGGGGTCCCGGGTTTAGCACAATGGTGGGATTTGTGAGTTAGAAGTTTATTATGTAGTTTTTTCTCTCAGTTTCTTTAATCGGCGACAAGTTTTCAATTTTCATATTGATATTTGCATAGCTCAAATAGAAAATAAGACGTTTACAAATGAGTTTATGCCTTCAATGGGGAGGGCCGAATCTAATGTTGCAATAACTTGTGGCCCAACCCTTTTGCTTGAGTTTTAGATTATATATATATATATATGAATGTATGTATGACTATGTTATATGTATTATAACAAGCAATAAAATATGATTACACTAAAATCTCTAGGCAAATAGCTCAAGGCAATCGTTTCTCTCTTTGAATGCATAATATATAAACATGGCACAATTTCTTAGAGTATCTGTATCCATGGATGACATCAAACTACAGAACGTTTCTATAGATGGATATTTTGCATAGATATCAGATATGTATTTCTCGCGTAAGCTATTGTATAATGGACACACAAGAATGAAATGAAATTCATCCTCTATGCAGCTATTACAGTAAGGACAGGTTCGAAACTCTGCTGAAATACCATAATGCCTGCCTTTTTCAATCATCAAACAGTGAGCTGAGCTTAGAAAAATCATCATACTGGCTCTAAATTTAGCAATGTCAATAACATAAATTAATTTTTCAAGGATAAAATCTTGTTTGAAGCCAACATTATGCTTAAATTGCTTTTATCTAGACAACTATATCTCCAGTATTGTACATACTGGTCTTTAAGCGCTGAAGATACTCAGACATAAATAGTTTGTGATGAGGAACATTTTGTGATTCCCATACGTATCCAAAACCATTTGCATATAAGTTTGTTCTCAAATCCGTGACCCAATTGTTATAGCCTAGCCTATCATAATGCATTAGCATTTCATAGCACAACCGGACATATCTGTTTCGTGGCGTCGATAAAAGTCTCAACCAGAATCTAATACACCTTTTTGCGACAAAAATGCTCATGGGATATCGCCCCAGATCTCCAATTATAGCATTGCATGCTTGAGTGTTTATTTTTAGTAATCTTATGTATGCAAAGACTTGTTTTTCAACCCCTAAAGTTCTGATCCATATAACAAAATAGAGGCAATCTTGGAGTCAAAAAGCTTGGAAAACGTTTTATATTGCAAACACGAAAACTGATGTCATGAACTGGAAAGAATGAGCAGTGCTTTTGTTTGCTTTACTTGATGTCGATTCTGTACATTGAAAGACGATAGCAATTACTCAGAGTGCAGACGTTTAAATAATCCAACCTTAAATTGCCTTATTTACTCTTATTATACATATAACGCTCGGGTTCATAATTTGCACGCCTACATGAACTTTTCATATGCAGTCAGTGCAGTCATTATGCAACGAAATCTGTCGGTGTCCTTTTCGCTGCAGTGTTTTGTGTATTGTTTGCTTAAGGTTTTGTTGTATCTGTAACTTGTCTTCCTTTTTAATTAAAACATACGCCTCATTAAGCAGTTTGAGTCCTGATAAGACATCGTGTTACTAGGTGTCTCATCCGGATCCAATATGGAATCAGATCTATATCATGTCAAAAGCAAACGGAAGAGACCTTGATCAGGATCCGTCTGATCTGGGTCTAGTCTGATTACTAAATGCATGAAAAAGCGTTTATATGAAGGAAAGGATTAACCATTTACCATGTAGATACCCATTTTAACAACAGCTTTGTTAATATTCGTACAGTCATTAGTTTTGATCTGAATACTAAGGGAGTAAAGGGTTAAATGAAAAAGTTGTAAAGTCACACAAACACACACACACACACACACACACACACACACACACACACACACACACACACACACACACACACACACACACACACACACACACACACACACACACACACACACACACACACACACACACACACACACACACACACACACACACACACACACACACACACACACACACACACACACACACACACACACACACACACACACACACACACACACACACACACACACACACACACACACACACACACACACACACACACACACACACACACACACACACACACACACACACACACACACACACACACACACACACACACACACACACACACACACACACACACACACACACACACACACACACACACACACACACACACACACACACACACACACACACACACACACACACACACACACACACACACACACACACACACACACACACACACACACACACACAACATCACACGCTAGCATGTTCGCACACATACACGCGTATTGTCCTGTTTTATGCAATAGATACAGTACGAGTCTTACTACCAAAGTGTCTTCTTACAACCGTTATCAGGACAGTTTGTTCGCATGACCGAAGACACGTGTCCGAGGCGTAGCCGAGGACACTTGTCTGAGGTCATGCGAACAAACTGTCCTGATAACGGTTGTAAGAAGACACTTTGGTCGTAAGACGAGTACATGTATCTTACTTGTACGACAGTACGTTGTAGACTTATAATTTTGATTAAAAATGAATAAAAATGAATATTTCACAAATGAGTACAAAATGTTTTCCCCTTGGTTCACCCAATTCAAATTACAAAGAAGCCGTTCGTTGATCTCTAAATAGCCACTGGCCACATAGTGGCTCGAGCAGTATCCTGCACGAGTAAATCGTGACCCGTGTTTCCAACATACATGTATCAACATTATCGCCATTATCAACAGATCTGCAATCTACAGAGTTTAATTATTGGGTTAATCTGGTTTATAGCAGAGGTAAGACAAATTCTGTGACACCTTTTGCTGATCACACTTTGCCTGATCTTAGTCTACTCTGTAACCCACATAGATAGGTTCTATATGAGTTGCCCGATATGGGTCTACACTGTAACCCACCTAAATAGGTCCTGTAGGAGTTAACTGACCTGTGTCTACGCTGTAACCCACTTAGATGGGTCTTACAGGAGCTGCCTGATCTGTGTCTAATCTGTAAACTACTTAGATTATTCCTATAGGAGCTGCCTGATCAGGATCTACTCTGTAACTCACCCAGATCGGCCCTGTAGAAGCTACCGTATCTGGGTGTAATCCGTAACCTACACCAGGTCGATCTTCTATGAGCTGTGTGATCTGGCTCTATTCTGTAACCCACCAAGATAGGTTCTTTAGGAATCATTTGGTATTAGACTACTCTGTTTGTCACCTAGATAAATTCTGAAGAGCTGCCTGATCTGGGTTTACTCTGTGACACTATTCGAGTCGGCCATACACGTACTATCTGATCTGGGTTTACTCTGTGACACTATTCGAGTGGGCCATACACGTACTATCTGATCTGTGTCTACTCTGTGAGTCACCCGGTTATGTCCTGTTCGACTGATATGGGTCTACTCTTTGTCCCACAGCAGACCAGTCCTGTAGGAGCTGCCTGATCTGGGTCTGCTCACTTTGCTGATATAATATTATAATTCACGTTATACGGTTTATGATGTAGAGGTAAACGCGTATTATTTTTAGCGACAATCGTGTTACGTTGTTAAGTACACAGCATGGAGCACGTGACATTGGGCGATACTTCCAAATGCACGGGCTCGATCCTAGGTAGATAGATTTTAACCACAAAAATCACGTGCGTACAAAAGTGTCCTCTTACAACCGTTATCAGGACACTTTTTCAATAGCTTTGCTGGGGGTCTGTCGTACAATAACCTGTCAAATTATACGCTTGCTGAACACGCCATATATAGCTTCGGTTGATATCGATTGTTTCCGCTGATAAAAGCTTTCCTACTAGTTGAGATTTGTCAACTATCCCGATGCCGAATCCGATACTTATAACGACAATTATTCACTGAAAATGAGGGACTTTCTCAAACTTTCTGCAAGCCTATTGATACTTTTGATAGTTAAGGCCAAATCGAAAGTAAAATTAGGTTCAGGTTCACATATTTGTTATTTGTGTGTGAGGGTCGAAGAACCACTCCCCCAACACCTTACACACTGACATAATATAGTATATACAAATTCGCAAACAGTATAAGAGATGGATATCAGACATATAACGAAATATAACGATAGTTTTGAATGAGTTGTTATAAATGTAAAGCTGGTGTTATTCCGAAGGCATAACAACCAATCACACAAGTCTTTTGGCTAAAATCTCTTTTCCTGTACATTTAAGCGTTATGGCTAAAACAGTAATCCCATATGTACAGTCGCTGCAAGAACCAATTTAGTTTAATTATAAAACTAGCAAATTAATCAAAGTAGTAAAAACATTTAGTTGCCAGGCCGGTTATTTATCTATTGTGTTCTTTTTGTCTATATCCTACATGTTACACTATACTGATCTTTTAAGATCTTTGTAGAATGCGTACTGCATTTTTAAGATTTTTGAAAAATATGCATGGTATATGGTCCCTGTTATTTTGTACGGCGGTCTGTCACATATATTTTAGCTCACCAGAGCACAAAGTGATCAGGGTGAGCTTTTGTGATCGCTTGATGTCCATCGCCCATCGGCGTGCGTCGTGTGTCGTCAGTCGTCCATTAAACTGAACCTTTAAAATATTCTCCTCTGAATCTACAAGGTTATCAACTTTCATCTTTGGCACATAGCATCACCTGTAGGTCCTCTACGAAAGTTATATAAATTATGCCCCTTGGTCAAAATTGGTCCGGTCCCAGGACTGGCCAGTTTTCTATAGAGACATATTGTGAAAGCTTTGAAAATCTTCTACTCTGAAACTGGAAGGTCCTCAGCCTTCATATTTGGCACATATCATCGTCTTTAAGTCATCTACAAAAGTAAAATGAATTATGCCCCTGGGGTTAAATGAGACCCAACCCAGGGATGGTCAGTTTTCTATAGAAAAAAGTGGTGCGGTGGTCTAGTGGTAACGCGCTTGACTACCAATCCGGAAGTCCGGGGTTCAAATCTCGGTCCCTCCTGGAAATTTCAGAGACGCGTTTCAGGGTCTCCCACCCACACCTCCTCTCCACCAAGGGTTACAATGGGTACCTGTGAGGGTCAATGGCTGGTACTGCGGCTACATTATTGCGCCATTTCTTAGGTATTGCTCAATATTGTAGGCGAATGACTCAATGACCAGGGGAGTAAATGTACAGTCGGCTGAGCGGTCATTTGGACTGAAAGTAGACTAGGTACTTTACTTTTATTGTATAAACATATAAAAAATAAAACTTGAAACATTTGAAAATCTTCTCTGAGTGTCTGGTAAGCGATATCAGGGTCATTATGGCCCTCTTGTTCATATGGTGAGTATAAAAGCAAATACAGTAAGCTACTATTCGAGAAGTTTAATCATTGCAACTGCAGTTACATGTTTTTACAGCCTAACCCTTTACTCTATAGCTTGTTTTCAGTATTAAAGATGATGGTTGCTGACAGGAAAGCAGAATGCTTCCAAAGGAACATTCTGCTTTAGTTTCAGCCTGCTTTAAGCTACCATCTGCTAATATATAGGAAATATACAAGTTGGGTGCTGTCAATATCACCATAACATTAACATTGCATCTTCCTTAGAAAAGCGGACAGCCTTTTTCCGTCTTTGAGGAAGTGTACCTGAAACCAATACCATTTTCAGTGGCCTTACTCAGTATGGTACAGCTTTATAATGCGCACGATAAATGCGTGCATGGTCGTCGTTTAAAAGTTTATTGATGTGTACATGTTTTAAGGATTTTCATTTCAAAATATGCTGTCACTAAAGTTAATATATGAAAAATGTATAACCTTCTACATTTTATAACTTAAAGAGTAAAGTTACACTAGTTAAAACAATAATTAATACAATGAGTCATAAACCTAGGTATTACACAAAAATCTTTTGAGAACATCCCCAAATATTTACCACAGTCAGTAGCGGTGTCGGCATTGGCATAAATGACAAATCTCAACTTGGCTTATTCAAGTACCTGTATATTTATTGTGAATCTCGTGAAAAACGTTTGAAACACAGGTTAACCTAAGCTAAATATATCCTTTCAGTGACGTAGGAATATTCAAATTTGACAGGTTAAATAAACAGGACAATACAAGAGATGAACATTTCAAACATCAACAAACGCACAGGGACAAAGACATAAACCTTTTTTCTACCACTTATGGCTTAGCTCGCATTTACAAACAACTTGGACCCGGACGCTTAAAAGCCGTTTGACACTGGGCCAATAGGTTTTTTTTAAGCTTTACTGAATTGGATGTGGTCAAACTTGCACCGGTTCCGAATTTGAGCAGACAATAGTTTTATTTACAGCGTGGTAAAAGTTCAATCATATGTTTACAGACGCGGACTGGTTAATGAAAAATGGAAGATATATGAAGTTTCGAACGCTATAAAGCTTAGGCTAAGCTTTAACCTGTTGTGGAATTGATCTCTTACAATTACGATCTGTTACACATTTTATGTGCTTCTGATTCGCTGAAATTATTCACTCAATGTCAAACAGCTTTGATTCTAATTCTGATTCCGATTTACTCGGCGTCTCATCTGGATCCAAGATGCCAGGTCGTGTAAAGCAGACATAGGGTTCATATTGTGTATAATTTTGTACTCAACTCGCCTTTCATTTTCCTTCCAGTTCAATAGTAAACTAGGTATTGAATAGTAAATGACAGTGTCGACATTAAGTACGGGATTCGCGCATAATTAACCCTTTCGCTGCCAATGTGGCTTCTGTGCCTAGCTATGCAAACAGTTTGGATCCGGATACCGAGTCTCATCAGGATCCAACTTATTTGTCACTGCTAATGTAAATGATGGTATAATGTAATATACTATAAATGCCAGATAGTATCGACGTGAGTTATGGGAGTCTCGCATTAATCCCTTTCCCAGTTACCGCGACCTGGCTCGTAATTGCAAACATCTTGAATTTAGATATGAGACCGAGGAACCCGTCATCTGATCAGGATCCATGCTGTTTGACAATCGGTCAATAGTTCCTGCATGGCTTGAACAAATCGAATGTAGTCAAATGTGTACCAGATCAAGCAGACATTATGTTTAGCAACGGAGTAAGGGTAAATGCAAGGTATTAATTTTGATTGGTTTGCAAGTTGGCAAATCATATCCTTAAACCTTTCCTCCATAAATACGCCTTTCTACGCCACTGTGATAACCACTTCTTGAAGCCATTGTAATAAGTTGAGCATTTGCTCCTATAGGAGCACGTGCTCTATCTATCACAATGGTTTCAAACTACAAAATTCTAAATAAATATTTTTCTCTAGTAAATGCTCCTTTTGGGTAGATTCATTCAAAGAGGTTGGGTCTAAAAAGAGCCTATGGATGAATGGTTTAAACCATTAAACTAAAGAGACATGTGTTCAAGTATTGGTCTGCTGCACATTCGGTAAACCTCTCCTATTCAGTCATGCGATAATGCTTATTTTCAAGTTGTGTATTTGTTGGATCAAAGGTAACTTTCAAAGTTTGGCTAAATTCGGATGTCTGTGTATGAAGCGATGGAATTGGAACATGTGGCAGCAATGGAAACTGATGAAACCCGTGAGGTTCAGATCAATGATGACCAAACCTCAGCCAACCTCATGGGTGTGACTTCTGCCAATGGTACAGTTGAGAACGACGATGAGCGTGGCACGTGGGCCAAGGAACTAGATTTTATATTGGCCTGTGTGGGTTGGGCGGTCGGATTGGGGAATATATGGAGGTTTCCTTACCTGTGCTACAAAAACGGAGGAGGTGAGGGAAATCTAGATTACTTTGTTCCAAACTAAATACAATAATTGCATATATCGAAAATGAATGCAATTTTGTAATTGATTATCTGCATCCAATATATATGAAATGGTTATCAAGGATTATCTGCTGTCGATCTGCAAGTAACGCTTACCATCCATGTTTTATCTTCCAATCTGTTTGTAAACTTATCACGGAGTCTCGGTATCCAATCTACAGTTGAATTTCGATATCTCGAACATCATGGGACCACATAAATTAGTTCGAGAAAACAGAAGTTCGAGTTATCCGATTTCTGATCTGGATAGATTATTCAGTTTACAGCTTTATGCAGGTCAAAAGTAATGCTTAACGCTCATGTGAGCGCTTTCAGTATTACTTTAGATCTGCATTAAGCTGTCAAACGTGTTTCTAGATATGCGTAGTAATACATTTTCAAGCAATTCCGTATTGAAAGTTTTGTTTGGAAGGACTGAACTTATAGTTCGCGTTATCCTGAAGTTCGAGTTATCCAAGCTCGAGATATCGAAGTTCAGTTGTATATGTGACTTAACTTGTCACGGGTTCTCTATATCCAATATGCCCGATCTGTGTGTAACGATTACCACATACACTCTGTCTAATCTGTATGTAAATTAAAAAGAAGTAAAGTCAATCAGGCAAAGCCGCATACAAGACACAACCACCACCAAATCATCGATAGATAGCATGACACATACACACACACAACGAAACACCCAAAACACACGCACATACATGAGATGAACACAGAAAACACCAACAAACACACAAGGACTAGAAATAAACATTCCACACATGAACAAAAGCACAACTACAAAGACACAAGACAAACAAAGGCAAGGGTGACGAAGAGAGTACCGCCTTGGCACGGTCAGTAGCAAAATCACCACTGGGGGTTTAAACCGGTTTACAGACGTCCTAACCTCACCTCAAAGTCACCCTAGTTTTACAAATAGTGAAAATAAAGGTATCCCCGCCGGACCTACCCACGACATAGAAGACGGTACTATTATCACGTATTACCTTTATCTGATCTGTATGTAGCAATTACCACGGATTCTCTGTATCCAATCAGTATGTAACAATTATCACGGATTATCTGTATCCAAACTGTATGTAACAATTATCACGGATTATCTGTATCCAAACTGTATGTAACAATTATCACGGATTCATTCTATCAAATCTGTTACTTTTATCACGTTTTATCTGTATTCAAATTGTATGTAACAATTATCACGGATTACCTCTATCCAATCTGTATATATATTCTGAAAATGGGTGATCCTTCGAAAGGAAATGTAGAAATGCAAAATGAAAAAAAATGCAGATTCGGTTTTATAGTCTGTTCATGAGCAGTAAATAAAAGTGCAACATTACTCACGCCCCCAGCACCGGCTTAAGCAGTATTCAAATTAACTAATAACATCAAAACTAATGATCCCGAATGACCAGAACATGTAACACCACTGAGAATGAAATACGGGGCGACTTTTTACGGCCGCTACACACGCATTTAACACCTGTATGTAACATTTATCAAAGATTCACTCTGTCCAATCATTATGTAACGATTATCACATATTTACTCTATCCAATTCATATGTAATAACTATCACGGATTCTCCATATCCAATCTGTATGTAACGATTATTACATATTCACCATGTCCAATCTGTATGTAACGATTATAACATATTCACCCTGTCCAACCTGTATGTAACGATTATCACTTATTCTCTTTGTCAAATATGTATGTGGCGATATGTGGCGATTAGCACGCATTCTCTGTATCATATCTGTATGTGACGATTAGCATGCGTTCTCTGTATGCTATCTGTATGTAACGATTATCACGGTTTGTATGTCACGTTATAGGTTATATGTCAGAATAGGTTATAGGTCACGCGATACAATATGGACGTGTTTTTTCGCTCGGACAAAACAAGCGCATTTTAATCCGTTTTAGGAGTCTTAGAAAGCCGAATCGTTATAGAAAGGATCATTTATATGTTAGTATATGATGCACAGATGGAAAGGTGGAAAAAAGGAGGGAATGGCAACGAAAAGCGTAAGAAAAGCAGTGATAGTAGTGACATCCAGTGTAGGAATTCACGCGTTGGAGGTTCTCCAGGGGGTCATGAGCAGGATCGAGAAGAAACTGTCATTTGTTCTAGCGTAAATGATTTGATCAAAGAAAGAAATGACATTCTTTACAACAGAGACACTAGTTTGGGTGCCGGTGTAACCGCAAAGTGTGACATACCTGGATCGTCAGTATCTTCTGTGTTTGAACTGTCAGAAATGGAAAGTGGAAAAGTTTGAAATGGGTCAAGCACATCTGAGCAGGTTGTTGGAGACAAAAACAGTATTGGTGAGGTAATGGCACCGTTACGAGTAATGAATTCTAAAATGAAGCAGATTGACATGAAACTGGAAAGATTGGATATTGTCGAAACAAAGGTCAGTAGTTTTGATACTGAATTAAATAAACTCTGGAATTTCATTAGTGATAGCCACAAAAAAATAGAATTCAGAATTTATGAAATATTTAGGAATAGTATCGATTACATTCTCAGACAGGCTGATCAGAGTTGAAGACAGACTCGAATCTAAGGAATCAGCAAGCAAAGTTAAAGAAGCCTTATTGTACGTTCAAATGAAAAAGTAGTAAAGTCAAGTAGGAAAAGCCACACACAAAACGCCACCATCACCAAAACACCTACAGAAAGCATAGCAATCTATACTCATACACACATACAGTAGAAAGCAACACACAAGACGCAATCACCACCAACACACCAACAGACAGCATGTCACAACCAAACACACGCAAACACACAAGAAGAACACAGAAAACACCGACAAATACACAAGAACCAGAGACAAACATGAACAAATCACAAGCACAAAGATTCAAGACAAACAAAAGTAAGGGTGACAAAGAGAGAACCGCCTTGGCACGGTCAGTAGCAAAATCACCACTGGGGGTTTAAACCGGTTTACGGACGTCCTACCCTCACACTTATCTCAAAGTCACCCATGCTAAACAAACATTGTAAATAAAGGTATCCCCGCCGGACTTCCCCACAACATAGAAGACAGTAATCACAGTACAAAATGTAAAACATAGCATGACAACTGTGAAAGTCCGTCAAACATGTACTCAATGACTTTGCTGAAGACAGAGCAACTGCAGGGAAGCCGTTAAGGACACGACAGAGAAAAGGTAATACATGAGTCTGGTAAGCTCATCCCATTTCTGGGTTTAAGAGTACACCATCATAAGGTACTACCCTCGGCCTGTCATCGTGCAAGCAAAGAGGAAAGCGTAGCGACCGACTGTAAAGGGGTCGATAACCAAACATGCAGTGTGTTGCAATATTATAGGGTCATGACCTTTCTTCCTAAAAGTTTTAATGCGTTTAATAAACAAATCGTGAACATGGATATGACCACGAATTTTCCTAAGTTTGTAGATAGCATCACCATAGAAATCTGGATGAGAAATACCGTGTTGCAGTAACGTCCGTAAATTGCAGTTATATTTACTAATGAGGGGTAAATTTCGATAATAGAATTTTGAAAAAGCTTTCCGAATTTTATGATATCTGTAGCCTTGCTTAAGAAGGTTATGAGTTATAACTAAATTACGACTATTAAAATCTACTAGCAAAGATCAGGCTCGGGCAAAGCGAATAAGTTGAGAAATGTAAAGCCCTTAAGATGTATACCGGGGAACATCTCCATCTAGAGAAGGATAATTAACAATTTTGACATCGAAATCTTCCCTTTTATCGTATATTTTAGACAAATCTTTATCATTAGTGATGGAAAGATTCAAATCTAAAAAGGAAGCCTGAATGTCAGATAGGTTCGCTTTGTTTAAAGTAAGTTCTTTTGGGTAAATAGAAGAAACCATATTTTCAAAATAAGGATAAAATGTGTCTTATAAAAATATTACTTAAAAATGTCTTCTGCTGTCAGAGAACGATCAGACCCGCCCCTGGGGGTGGGGGTGGGGGTGCGTGTGCGGGGCTGATTATGAAGTGGCGATAAAGTGTAAGCTGAAGATGCTTTAATGTAAAAAAAAATTATATAGCGAGTTATAATTCGAATAGACCCATAAAACGAGAAATCCCATAGACCCTTAACTAACCATTTTTCTATTGTTATAGCGGTTAGTTTGAAGTATAGAGGTCTATTAGGGGTGGCCCAGAACCCCTGTTGTATATACTACTAATGTCATTGTGCTTTTAACTGAATCTTTGACTCATGATAGCAGTAATATTGATCTGGATGGTTTTAAACCTTTCAACTATTACAGACCTTTTCAGCATAGAAAAGCTAAACGCCGTAGTGGATGTGTAGTTATTTACATAAAACAACATTTAATTAAAGGTGTATCTATAGTTAGAAACCATTTGAACACAATAATTTGGCTGAAATTTGATAAACAGGTCTTTAAATTTGATAATGATGTATGTTTATGTTGTGTTTATATCTGGTGTGAGGATTCGCCAATGTATACTATTGAAAATGTTGATTTATTTAGCAAGCTTGAAAATGATGTTTTGCACTTTGATAATCTAGGATCTGTTTTCATTATTGGTGCTTTAATGGCCGTGTTAGTATTAGAAATGGTTATTTATTATGTGATAGTATTATAGATGATATTGATCCTGATGAGTATGTTCCTGACCGGCCCCTGCTCAGGGCCTTTCAGGACTCAGCGCGTAACACACATGGTATGCGAATAATTGATATATAAATCTAGCTCTTTACGCTTGGCAAATACTGGGCTTGGTGAGGACAATGCGATTGGAAAATTTACCTATGTATGCACGAGCAGTTAGACTAATTGATTACCCGTTACTACATGAGCGTCATTTTAAATATGTAAACAATTTCAATCAATGGTCCGATCATGCCCCGTTATATTTGTCATTATTCGTAGTGGTCTAATTGCCAAGTTACCAGACTTAAATCGCGCTACTTTTAATATCGAATGTACAGATAATCTGTAAATAACTGTTTGATTGGGCTGCGAAAGCAGCCCACAATTATACGGCTTTGAACTTTGACCATGCGTTTCTGCGTTCCTGTGGTTCTATAAAAGCCAATCTTTTTTAATAACTATGGGTTACTGTGAGACAAGCTTTTATTTATATACAATCAATTATTTTACTTATTTTGATTCATACATTTTTTCTTGGCGGGGACAAATATTTTTGTCGAGGTTATTTGCTTCTTTTCTGCCATTGAAAATGCTAGTGTATTAGGTATAATTGATTTAAAAGCACATTCCAATTGTAACAGTCAGCGTGGCCGAAGGGTTATAACGGTGGCCTAGGAAACGCGAGGTCGTGGGTTCGATCCTCGGCGGAAGCTTACTTTTTTTTCTCTCACTGTTTTTGTTAGCACCCTTAGTTTACGTGCTTTTGGTTTAAAAACAATTTTGTACAAAAACATTGTAAAAGTATAAGTCCTTTGTTTGAATTTTGTCTTTGGTAAAGTTATTTAGCCGTGACCTTTTACTCGTGGTTTTGTTGACCGTTTTGAATATTTCACCATTGTGCATGAATACTATTGATCTGTGACGTAATGTGTATTATTGGTGTCATACACAGGTATTATGCATCATGGCTCATTAAAACATTCCCCCGTTTCTGCTGTTAATTCATACATTACAGTCATGTTTTCCCAATGTATATGTTAATTAAAACTACTCAACAATATTGCTCCCTCTTTTTCTTCTCTCCTGCTTAAAGACGCTACGCAGCCATTTTACGCTTGCGTAAAACCTTGCTTGTTGATATTGTTACAACTATGCGTTCGGTTGCCGATTCTCTTTTTTCGAAACATGTGCGCTTTACCGACAAGGATAAAGATAGTGAATGGTTTGATACTGAGTGTAGGCACGCTATGAACGTGTACCTCAAGGTATATCCCCACCATACTGTAGTCTGTGATCGTAGCGAAGAGACGATTCGATTCTAAAGAGTGACCACAGTACTTATATTGGTTGGTAGGGAAAACTGTTGGATGTTTATAATTGAATTTGAACGTAGAAAATGCTGGCCATGGGAAAAACTGTAGAATCAGATCATTATTATTCGATAACCAAACAAAGCAACCCCTGGTCAGACAGTTCCTACAGCAGCGGTCTGATCTGAATGTGACTGTTTGTAAGAGGCGTACGGAGTATAAAATTATGGTTAAAATAGTATATAACTCTGTGTTCTCGTTCCTATCTCTTTCAGGAGCCTTTCTGATACCATATTTCCTATCAGTGGCCACGTGTGGCATACCCGTATTTCTACTGGAGATAGGTTTGGGACAGTACATGAGGCTCGGGAGTATAGGGGCGTGGTCTATTGCACCTGGGTTTCAGGGTAAGAGAGGATTGTGAGTTAAAATATGTACATGTATCCACAGGAAGCTGTACGTATGCAAACAGAGATAAGCCTTATTAGACGACTGCTATTGATCTAGGTATACTCTAGAGTGAAGCACATTTATATGAGGGTTAGGTTTAACAAAGAACCGATGGTTTGTCAAATTTAACCTTTTATTTCAATATTAATACTTATCTCATGTCGGACAAGCAAAAGCGTGTCCGACTTGAAATGGTCAGTATACTGCTTAAAATGTTTCCAAAATATCACAGACCGCAGTTTTCTAACATTATTACTGGAGATAAGACATAGGTACACTTTCTGAGCCGACCAGGAAAATTAACAACAACATATAGGCTACTGAATACTGTCGCTGACCTTCAATTGCAAAAAGTTTTAAAAGTGCCAAGGAAGCAATGTTTGTTATTTTCTTTGATATCCATGGTCCAGTTATACAACTCGCTGTACCAGCTAGAATGTCTGTGTTATAATGAGAAATTGTTGAAGAAATTTAAACCACAATGTTTTAAACGGCGTCGACACACCGGGGTCAAGAACCTATCCCTGTTGCATGTCAATGCCCCTGTGCATAAGTCTGTTGTTGTGACCTCGTTTTTGAAGAAGGAAAGGGTTCGAGTTGTTCCACATATACTCTATTCTCCCAACCTAGTCCTACGTGGCTTTTTTGTTTCCTAGACAAAAAAAAACATTTAGCTGGTAGACATTACAGGTCTAGACAGGCCCTGGGATCCGCTGTTTATCAGTGTATGCTGGGTATACCTGAAAATGAGTATGAAAACGCGTTTAAGATTGGATTAAACGTTTGAAACTTTGTGTACGTAGCATGGACAATTACTTTGAAGGAATGCAGTATAGATAGATTCAAACCTATCAAACGCGCGCGTTGTATTACCCTAATTGCATGACTTCTGAAATGGTTGGAGCTCGTGTTCTCAAAGTACAAATATGAGCCATGCAGGGAACACCACATACAAAACAAACAGCCACCCGAACAGCACCATAAGAAGAAAAAAAGTAAATGTACATACCTACCAAAACACAAAGACGCACAAAGACAAACAAACAATATGGGGAAAATAGAAGTACCGCATTGGAACGGTTACTGACAGTAGTCACTGGCGTTTAAACCTGTTACGGGGCACCCAAACTCAAACTTATTCCATTTCCACACAAAATGACAGTGTAAATAAACATATTCCCTCTCCGACTACTCTGCAACAACCGCGATGGCAAATACAGTGGTAAAGTGCATGTAGAACGGAAAGATATTTAAGTGATACAAACTGTATCCATTTATCGCTAGTGTATTCAATGATTGAGCTGCAAACATAGTAACCCTAGGAAAGTAATAAAGGGTACGACAAAAACGAGATACAAATATCCGATGTCTTCCTTCCGTTTTCGGATTTAAGAGGTCGTCGTCATATAGTACTAAACCTTTCTTGGAGGTGTACATGAAAAGAGGACAGCGTGATTGCCAACTGTAAAATGTAGACAACCCGACATGCAGTATGTTGTAGTGGTATAGGATCAGATCTATGATTATAGTTTATGATATCTAAAGCAGCTTTTCAGTTAAAATGAGATTTCGACTGTTAAAATCGTCAACAGAGGAACAAGCTCTAGCGAAACAAATAAGTTGAGATATATAAACCCCGTAAGATGGGGCACGGCGAACATCTCCGTCAAGAGGAGGCAAATTTACAATATTAAAATCAAAATCGTCTCTTTTTCATAAATTTAGAAGAAATAATTCCATAGGCAAGCTTAAGGTCTAGATCAAGAAAAGCTGCATATGTGTTGGAAGAGTTATGAAGAGTTAGCTTTATTCAATTTGAGTTCTTTTGGATAAATGGTAGGACTCAAAACATCAAAGAATGGGTTATCTAAGTTAAGAAATATCATCCACATATCGAGAAGTTTCATTTAGACTTTTATGACATCTTATTGTGATTGTGACATTAATATTACATTATTGTCCTGGCCTGGGCTTTGTTCTACCCCTATATGTCTTATTGGCAAATTGTCATGTTTCTGGTAACACATGCTAGAATATCATCATGCATTAAACACAATTTTGCTATTTTCAAATGCGTTTTTGAAAAAATGGTCGTTGACTTGTATCTTTGCTCGATACTTTTCCCCTCTGTATAATGTTGCGGACCAACAGTAAAATCAAGCCAGTGTTGCTCTTTGATTTCAGGTATTGGTGTGGCCTCGTTCTCAATAATATTACTGAAACACTACCAAAACATACAAAACGACTAATTGTAAATTCAAGCTAATGTTGCTCATATCTGGGTCCATGCTTATAAAGCTTTTTAGTTTAGTCTCAGGTCGTTCTCAAGCTTTTGATTGGTCAGATTTGAGTTCTCAAGCTTTTAATTGGTCAGATTTCTAAAACTTGAGACCGAACTCAGACTCAACTAAAAGTTTTATAAGCATGGGCCCTGATTTCAGATATGTTGTGTGGCCTCGTACTCAGTCACACTACTGATGAACGAAAGCGAATCTGCTGTATTATGCTCATTTCTGATTTCAGGGGATGGCCTCGTTCTCAATTACACTATTGGTGAATGAGGGTGGATCAATTGTAAAATCGGGTCATTCATTATTGCTCATACTCGTATCTTATTTCAGGGCCCAAGGTTATAAAACGTTTCGTTTGAGTCTGAGACATTCTCAAGCATCTGATTGGTCAGATTCGGAGCTTCCTCAGAATCTGACCAATCAGATGCTTGAGAATGATCTCAGACTCAGTCTCAGAAGTTTTATAACCTTGGACCCAGGTGATGCGGTGGTCTCCATCTCAGTCTCAATCTCAATCTCTAGACTGATGAATGGGGGCAGAGAAATTGTTGATAATTTATGATTTCAAGTATTCCGATGACTTCGTTCTCAATTACATTATTGGTGAATGAGTATTGACCAATTTTAAAATCAAGCCAATAGTGCTCCTATCTGATTTCAGGTATTGGAGTGGCCTCGTTCTCTATCACAATACTGATGAACGTATATTACATTAT
The DNA here is from genome assembly GCA_963576725.1 of Azorinus chamasolen. Classification (NCBI taxonomy): domain Eukaryota; kingdom Metazoa; phylum Mollusca; class Bivalvia; order Cardiida; family Solecurtidae; genus Azorinus; species Azorinus chamasolen. Next base: position 46,579,329 of record OY755245.1, read on the forward strand.
TGTTCTGGCCTGGGCTTTGTTCTACCTCTACATGTCGCTGACATCAGTCCTGCCATGGGCACACTGTGATAACGAATGGAACACGGATAGGTATTGGTTTCAATGCTCATCTGCATATTCCTTTACTCCAAGAATACTTTTGTATGAAATAATGACATCAGTAATATTTATAAGCGGAAGTTTATACTGATATGTTTAATCACTGTAGAATCAGATCTGTATCATTCAATAATCAAACAGGACAGATACTGACCAGAAACTCTTTTAGGAACCATCTGATCTGGTTCTACTCTCTTTACAAAGCTTTATAAACGTATATATAGAATAAACATGTGTCTTTGGTAGGTAGTTGCTTCATGTAGGCTGAAAATAATGCAGCATAGTCCTGCAAAGGAGTTTTCTTCATACGTTTCGTCCTGTATTAGGCCTTTAAGACCCATTATTACACTTTTGGTTGCCGCTTTAGATGTTTGGTTTTTTCTACAAGCCGTTTAACTCAATGATACCAGGTGTGCAAGGTACATTGTCCATCTCAGTTTAACTGTAAAAGCGACGTGAAGCCCGGTGGAAACCAAACCGTTATGGTATTACAAATGTTTCTACCCTTTATTTAATATGTTTGCATTACTATTTCTTGTTTGGATAGTTTCTCTGGAGCATGAAATCTAATAATCGCTTATATCCTTTTAAAGCATGATATACGAAAATTCAGTGTACAAGAGCAATAACTCATAGTAATCCATTGTCGACTTTTCTACCTTTGTTATTCTGTAATATTTTGCTTTATTGTTATTTCTTTAAAATTACAGATCGTCAAGTACAACTTGATTACATGAAATAGCATGCTATGTTTTATTGCTGTTTCTAGTTTTCCCTTTCGATACATAATATATATTCATTATTGAATGATCTTACATTGTACTTGAGTTTTCTTGACAGTTAATTGCTAAAGAATTTCTTCATACTGTTAAAATAAATCAATTAGTCATGATTAAAGATTAAAACAGCACACGTTTGGAATGATCTCGCTTTGTTGTTTTTAGTGATTGCTTTGGCCGAACCATTACATGACAAATGAAAGCGTAGTGTACACCAAAGGCTACTCTGAAGTATTGCATTATTGAAATGTCTCCCATAGTCATTCTTGTGCTGAAAATACCTTGCATATTTATTAATTGTGGGTTGATTGCAATGAGTCTTAATGGTGTGTATCATTAAAAGTGAATAATGCACAAATTGTAATTTGGATACAATTTCACATTATATATTCATTTACTCAGTAATTTCTGATTATAAATGGCATGAGATTCCACCAGTCTGTGATCAGAATTCATCGAAATTAAGACACCATTTGCTCTTATGACCTTTTGATAGATGAACAGTAAACCACCGCTAATGCGACCACTTAATAAACAGCCACTGGCGTTATTTAAAGCAGGTGGTTGCTTAATGCAGGACGAAAGTTATGCAAAAAGCTCCTATAGGAGCTTTCTGCATAACTTTCGTCCTGCATTAAGCTATGACCTGCCTCTGCCACCCAGAATTATGCCCATATTTGGTGGTCGCATTAGAAGGGGTTTACTGTATATGTATCCAATCTACCCATTCTCTGTTGTACCATGCACATATCGAAATATCAAAGGGTATTTAAGACATTTGGCATTGCCACAATCAATTGTTTCTTTGGAATGATATATTTATTTTTCGGACTTCTTGTATTCGTTCTTAACCCTTATTCTACCAACCACAACCTGGCTAGCATTTGCAAACCGATTGGATACATTTTTAGTGTTGTTATATTTCTGGTCCTTCGGTGTTATTAGTTTAATACTGCTTAAGCCGGTGCTAGGGGGTGTGGGTAGTGTTGCACTTTTAATTACTACTCATGAACAGACTCAATAAAACCGAGTCTGCAATTTTCTCTTTTAGCATTGCTACTTTTGCTTTCGAAGGAATTCCTTCTTTCAGAATATATTTACTTCTCATCAGCAGGTGGTATGTGCTTATGTGGCGGCCATAGAGTCGTCCCGTAAAGTCGTTCTCAGTGTTGTTATATTTCTGGTCCTTCGGGATCATTAGTTTTGGTGTTATTAGTTTTCAAAATTGAATACTGCTTAAGCCGGAGCTAGAGGGCGTGAGTAGTGTTGCACTTTTAATTACTACTCATGAACAGACTCAATAAAACCGAGTCTGAATATGGAAAAATAGTCAAACAGGGAGAGCCACACACGAAATGACACCGCACCAAACACCATCAAACAAGAAACGGTAAAGCCACAAGACAAAACATAACAGGACGCATATCAAGACGAAAAACATTAAACATTAAGCATATAAAACAACAAAATTGACCGTAGGCTGAAAGCAGGAGTACCGCCTTGGAACGGCCAGCAACCAAAATAAGCTACTGGGGGACTTAAACCTGGTTTACGGGTACCCAACCTCGTCCTTATCCCACTTTCACCAAAGTCAAAATGTAAATAAAATTCCCCCTCCAGACAACTCCACAACATGCATAACGATGTCTGCCAAAATGAAAATGATTTGAAAATAAACGTTAGAGGTAAACAAGCGACGTCATCATTTAAATGACGTCATAATTTAAAAGTACGGGAAAACTATATGAAACACTTCTACACCGACATTTAATAAAAACTAAATCGCAAGAAGATACAATTACTATTGGATATTAAGCATGCACAACTGTTTTGTTTGAAAAAGAATAAACTTGACATCGTAGACATGTACTCGATGACTATTCAGGTCAGAGCAGCTGTGGAGAAGTCATTTGGGGTACGGCAGAACGGGAATTTTTCTCTTTTAGCATTACTACTTTTGCTTTCGAAGGATCTCCAACTTTCAGAAAATATTATATTGGTTTAACCCATTCCCTCATATTGACGCATACACACATCTAAAAAAACATCCGTTTCTCTAGATAATGCTCCTTTTCGGCATATTAGGTCAAAGTGTATATATCTAAAAATAACCTATCAGGTAAAGGGTAACTATTTTGTCAAGACTTTAACGAATCAGAAAAAATAAAACCTGCAAGAGATTGGAGTTAACCTTTTCCCCGATGAATATTCATATAGGAAATAATGACGTCATAAATATAAATAGATTATTTTTATAATGGCTTATGAATACATGACATTTTGGCTCAGGAAGAAGCTGTAGAATCATATCTATATTACACCATAAGCAACCAGAGCAAACCTTGATCAGACGGCTCCTATAGGAGCCGTCTGATCTGGGTCTACTCTGTTTGCAGAGGCGTCAACATGCGCTTACATAAGGGAAAGGGTTAAACCAGACATCAATTTTCATCAGGATAAGGTTTAAGAATGCTTACAAATAGGACGGTTCTTGATAAAATGAATAATGTAACTAGATTATTAGAATGTATTAATTAGATCTCTTGCATATACTTTCACCGAAACATACATACGATAGGTAAGTGAAACCTTTCTCAAGAACAGCTCCTTAATTCTGCACCAAACCATATACTGTAAATACCCTTTAGACTTGTCACAAAGACACTGTAAAATCGTCACAACATAGATCTAAATAGCGGTCACAACATAGATGAATTGAAACGACTCTAAATCGTGATCAAAGCATGAATATGGTTCGGTGTAGAAATTACGATACTATTATGCACTTTTATCTATGACTCTGTTTCAGGTGTTTTGTCCACAGCAGTTCTGTATCAGTCAACAGAGACAACACAACCACAGTATATGACAACGTGAAGGGGAACCGAAGCATTGATTCTGCTGTAGAGTTTTGGGAGTATGCTTTCTTTACTGTTAATTTCTCTTTTAATCATACCCCTTTACATTATAAGTATTCATATAAAATACTGATGCCATTGATATTTATAAGTTACATTATAATGACATAGCGCAGGATTGTTCGGCTATGGAGAAAACTGATGAATCAAGATGATCTAATGCCATAAGGAGACAATGCATACCCTGATTATATGGCTCCTGTTTGGTCTACTCTATTTGCAATAGCAAATACAGTAAAACCCCTCTAATGCAACCGACTAAAAGAGGTATAATTATGGGTGCTAGATGCAGGTGGTAGCTTAATGCAGGACAAAAGTAATGCAGAAAGCTCCTCTGCATTACTTTTGTCCTGCATTAAGCAACCACCTGCTTATAAGGACACATATGTGTATTCATTATGTGGTCGCATTAGGGGGTTCTACTGTACTTAATACTGAACATATGCTCCTGTGAAACAATATGGAACCATTTCATTTTGTAATTTTTGCATTCAAAAGAATTGAACATCTGTGTTTTCAGAAGACGAGTTCTTCAGCAATCTAGTGGTATTTACGAAGCTGGTTCCCTCCAAACAGAACTTGTCCTGTCCCTCTTCATTGTATGGGTCCTGGTCTATTTCTGTGTTTGGCGCGGTGTAAAATGGAGTGGAAAGGTAAATATTCTCAGAAATATTTTAAGTAGCAAAATGTTGTTGTCATCAAAAAAACAATTGGCACATCTTTTCAGACTAATAGTAAACTGTGTGGATCCAAATGAGATGTTGAGTAATCTAGGATCCAAACTGTTCGGCTGTTCTTTTGGATGTTTTAGAATTTGTTTTGAACATTTCAGTAGACAGCTAGTTTTGCAGATATCAATTAGGAAAATATGCAAATAATTGATATATATTTTACCATAAAAAAGTTGAATACAGTAAAACCCTTCTAAACCGGACATTAAATTTAATATAAATATCATTCTTTGAGACAGGTGGTAGCTTAATGCAGGATGAAAGTCATGCAGAAAGCTCCTCTAGGAGTTTTCTGCATGACTTTCACCCTGCATTAAGCAGCCACCTGCCCACAAGTATCTTAATTCTTCTCTACTAGAATTCCGGTTTAGAGGGGTTTTACTGTAATACTTTACGCTTTGATTCTGTTCACACCAGCACTCTGAGTTGCTCATTTGAATTACGACGATTTCAAATGTCCATAATTTAAAACTAAAAGTAGAATGTATAACGAGATAACACAGAAGGAATGGTTTAGCTGATTTGAAAGAAGAAAGAAGAACAGTTCAACTTCGATATCTCGAATTCGGATAACTCGAACATCTGGATAACTCGAAATAAAAGTTCGGTCCTTCCAAAATTTACAATACAGTATTGCTCTAAAATGTATTACTACGTATATCTAGAAACACATGTGACATCTTAATGCAGTTCAAAGGTAATACTGAGAAATTGTTCAGATAAGATATCGGATAACTCAAACTTCTGTCATCTCGAACTAATTTGTATAGTCCCTTGAAATTCGAGATATCGAAGTTCAGCTGTATTAACTCGTTGAATGCCGGTAACAAGTGAACTGATATTTGCAAAGAGTTTAGGTCCAGATCAGAGGGATCGTAGAGGAGCCCTCTGGTAAGGTTCTGCACTGTTTGTCACTCAAAACATCTAGCACTGTTAACCATTTCGCTGCCAATGTCGGATCTGTGGTTACCTATGCAAACAGTTTGGATCCAGATGAGACGCCGAGTAAACTCGGCGTCTCATCAGGATCCAAACTGTTTGTTACTGTTACTATGTTTTTGAAACAAAAATGAAGAAAATCAAAAGAATGAAAATTTGTAGCAGACGACAAAGTTAGCAGACGACAGAGTTTGGCAGCGAAAGGATTAAACCTTTCACACTAAGTGAATTCTATCGTTAAACACTGATGTGCTATCCTACTTTAAAAAATTCAGCTTTGAAAGTGTTTACTCATTTGTGCATAGTGTCCTTATATACATGTAGATAGAAATGTCTTTGCATCTACGGAGAGAGGTGACTCATGTAGGATATTTTGCTTATGGAATGTTATAGATATAATTCTAGTCACATCGGCAAAAATACACCTCAAAATGAAAACAAAAATAATTTGTATAATGCATATTAGGAAGGGTTGACCAGGTAATGCAAGTAACATGAGTGATCGATAGCTTACTGATAGTTGTTTCGGATAATAAGATAGATGCACTGTAATTAATGCATTAGTTCTAATCTTGCATTAACCCTTTACCTTATAGAAAACATGTACATGTATGAGTCATGCAAAGTCTCCTTTCACGCCTTTGAAAACAGACTAGACACAGGCATAGAACCGTCTGATAAAGGTTTGTTCTTTACGTTCATGTATGGAATTCTATACATGTAGACTTCACTGTATGATAGAGTTTCAACCACGGAAATTTTGTGTTCCTACATCATTATAGAAATAGAGTCTATAATTATTTATGATGTCATTATTTCTTACTAGAATATTATCAGGTATTGGTCATACAAGGGACATAGGCAAATTCTTTGGAAAGATTAGCGATTAGGGTCTACACTATTTGTGCATTATAAAGACGGTATAGAGTAAGCGATCTTATGTTGATTGGATAGGAATCTTAAAACGCAGGAGGTTGCTTAATACATTTATTACGCTACCCTTCAGACGAATGATTAGACCTCTGAATTGTAAACGTTTTGACCATGTCAGATATTGTAAAAATATACATATGCCATAAGCAAACACAGCATACCCTTGCCTGACGGCTCTGTCTGATTTAAGGTCTACTCTATTTGCAATACGTACAAATATGCCTGTTTCAGGTTAAGGGTATTTTTCTATATTTCTCTGTCAGCAGGCGAGTCTCTCACACAGTGGCTGACCAGGGACTGCCACTCAACATAATTTCTAGTACAGTAAAACCACTCTAAACCGGAATTTTTTATAATAGAGAAGAATTAAGAATTTAAATACGTTTATGCTTAATGCAGGGTAAACGCTTTCTGCATGACTTTCACCCTGCATTAAGCTGTCACCTGTCTCCAAGATCAATGTGTTTACTAAATTTAACGTTCGGTCTACAGGGGTTTTACTGTAACAAATTATCTATATTTTCATATAAAGTAAAGCTTTATCATATGCTTCATCACCATGTCTGTTATGGATCTACTTTGAATACAGTGCATTAACCCTTTCGGTGCCAATGCCGGATATGTGATAACCTATGCAAACGGTTTAGATCCAGATGAGACGCCGAGTAACTCGGCGTCTCATCAGGATCTAAACTCTTTGTTACTGTTACTATGTTTTTGAAACAAAAATGAAGAAAATCAAAAGAATGAACATTTGTAGCAGACGACAAAGTTAGCAGACGACATAGTTTGGCAGCGAAAGGGTTAAGACTCCTTTGTCTGACAGGGATAAGTATTAATATCAATAACAGATACAGAAGGCTAATGTATGACTGGGCTATAAATGTTATTCATTTGACTTTTTGTATCGGTGTATAGTCAGGTACATGTATTTAGCACTTTACCAGTTAGTAACAAAATGTTAGTTGTCTGTTCTTTTATTACTGAAAGCATTATAAGACCCCGAAACAAATACAACATACCCTAGCAAGACTGATTGTATCACTGTTCTAGTGTAAACTAAATTATCCTCTGTAGGTTCCCGTCCGGGGTCTACACGTTTGTACATCAACAGCCGATAGTTTCATCCATCCATCCATCCATACATCCATCCATCCATTCTTCCATACATCCATCTATCTATCCATCCATCCGTCGAATTTGTCTTGGCCATATTGCCTACATCGTTATGCTTACATTTACCAACCTTGATACGTCGATACATCTTGGAAAGAGGACGTGACGCGTACCGGTATTAGGGCGCAGTGACCATGACCTCTATATTATCACATTTCAACTTTGAAATCTAATAATTTCTAGTTAATTAGATTTATCCTCTATATTTTCACAATTTTCTAAACATATTACTTTTCTCTATATTTCACCTTTGACTGAAAATACAGTTATCCTCTTTATATTTATCTTCAGATTGTGTACTTCACTGCTCTCTTCCCATATGTGATACTAGTGTGTCTATTTGTACGTGGTGTGACTTTAGAAGGTGCTGGAGAAGGAATCAATTTTTATCTCAAGCCAAACTTTACAAAACTTCAAGATCCACAGGTACATAAGGAAAAAGTATATTGTTTACACTCTCTTAATCCCCTTTCATTGAAGTACAGAAGTTAACTCTTAAATTACAGAGACACATTTTGAAAACAGAGCAGAAACAGAACAGGAATTATCATCTGCAGAATTTGTCATTTGCTTCAATTTTCATCATATTATATTTCCGGTTTGTTTCAAAAACATAATCACAACATACAACAGGATTGATTCCTTTTGAGACAACAATGTTACCTAGAGTGTCATCTGAAATCAAACTACAGCAGTAAAACCTCGCTATAACGGCCACTAAATTGTGTTAATTAGTTGGTATATGAGGGCAGGTGGCTGCTTAAAGCAAGGTGAGAGTAAAACAGAACGCTCCCATAGGAGCGTTCTGTTTTACTTTCACATTGCTTTAAGCAACCACCTGCCTTTAACACAAAATAATTGATGTAATTTAGTGGCCGTTATAGAGAGCTTTTACATTTGCAATGGTAGTTATAGATTTGCTATTGACAGTGAAAGAGTTTACATGATAACTCATCTTGGTCCAAACTGTTCACAAAGATTACCCTTTATCTATAAGAGACACCTTTAAATACTTTTGCACACATAGTCATCCACGTATGAACCATTTGATCAGAGTCTGCTCTGTTTGCTTACGGAATAAAGTTGTTTCTGTCGTGGTTAAACATTGCCATTATATAATTCAGCAAATTGATATTAATGTTGTATCTATTTTTTAATCATTTTCTCGTTCTATATTTAGTCCAAAATTCAATGTCTACTCAATATTCATGGGCAAAATATTGAAGGTGGAACATTGCAGCCATTTTAGAAACTTATAACACATATTTCAAATTCCATTTACAAACAGAGCAGACCCGGATCAGACGGCTCCTGTAGGAGCCACCTGCTCTGGGTCTTCTCTGTTTGCAATTGCATGATAAGGAGTTTATAGGAAGGAACTTGTTAAATGAATACTCATCACGTAAAGGAGTAACACGTAGTCTAATTGATGGTCAGTGATTGGTAGTCTTGAAAAAGTTACAGATACAGTGCATTAGAAATGACAATAATTTTATCTTGTAGGTATGGGTCGATGGAGGTACTCAGGTGTTTTTCTCATATGCAGTAGCCTTGGGATGCTTGATCGCTCTTGGAAGCTACAACAAGTTTACCTGCAATTTCTATAGGTATAAGTATAATATAATATATATATAATTGCTGAATTTGGAACGGTCTATCGTTGTTTAACGATATAATATATTCAGTGTGAGAGGTATGTGTATCGTTGTTTAACGATATAATATATTCAGTGTGAGAGGTAAGTGTTATAGTGCTTTGAATGACAAACAGTGCAGACCCAGATTAGAGTTCTTATCTAGGAGGACATAAACGACAGAAAACTTGTTTCTTACATTAAAAAAAACACTAAAACAGTACTACAATCATATGTTCATAGACATTTCGAATTCATTATCTAAATTGTTCAACAAAATTCACAGACCTTTGAGATTTTAACCGTTTCACAGTGAAACTGATGATGAGAATTTCATCATTTGCAATGTGGTGTGACGGAGCGATTTCTGAAAGCTGGTCGTGAAATAGTTCCTAGCTTTATAAGATAAGACTTTAATCATTTCTTTTCATGGGTAAATCTGTATTTTACCTATGCAAACAGTTTGGACCAGGCATATCATCTAGATCCAAGCTATTTGCAAATTCCAGTCAGAATGTGTAAAGCAGAGGGTTTAAATACTATGTGAAGATACGTTTTGTCAATGTTTTTGTTTATTATTTTTTAAGGCCAACTTGCAGCTCTTTTCATTCAGCAATATGGCTAGTCTATATTCATTATGCATGTTTTCATTTCATTTTATCTGAGTCATAATTCTATTTTGGATGGGCATACTTCAATATCATGATTATACATCTTAACACACATATCTGTTCTGTTTGCTTATGGGTGACTAGTTTCTGATTCTACTGTTTCTGCCATAGCCAAACAATCGTTATGTTCATTATATAATTTTAAACATTCAGCTAATCATATAATTGTAGCAACACCTGAATTGTATCCCTTGTTCTGATATTTTCATAGATCATTTCTGACTCTTCTTACCAATTTAAATCTTTCGGCGCCAATGTCGCCCGTTGGCACCATTGAAAACAGTGCAGTCCCAGGTCAGATGCCGCCTTTTCAGGGCGGCATCTGACCTGGGACTTCACTGTTTTCTGTATTTTTTAGCCCAAGCATACAGGTTTTTAAAAACAGATGTTTTACTAATATACCTTTATTAAGTGATCCCTTGACCGTAGCAGAAACTGTTGAATCAGATCTACATTATTCCGTAAACAAACAGCTCGCAATGATCAGATACCTTACACATGATCTATTTGATGCGGATATGTGTTTGTTTGCATAACGATTTATGCACGGATGTACTTGGAAGTTACTTGTCACTCATCCTAATAAGAAATACTAGTAAATACTCTCTCACAGAGATACCATTTGGCACATTGGCAAACATGACTGATCCAGATCAGTCAGGCGGCTCTTATAGGACCTGTTTGATCACGTTCTGTTCTGTTTGCGTCAGAAAATGACAAATATCTGATTCTACAGTTTCTACTATGGTAAAAGCTCCCCTTGATCATGTTGCCATTGTAATTACCCTTTCCCTTATGACTATTCATGTAAGAAATAATGACGTCATAAGATTATTATTTACAATGGCATATGAACACAGGAACATTCGACTTCTACGGCAGAAGTTGTAGAATCAGATCTATATCACACCATGAACAAACAGAGCAGACCCTGATCAGACGGCTCCTATAGGAGCCGTCTGATCTCGGTCTACTCTGTTTGCAGATGCGTAAAAAAATGTACTTACATAAGGGAAAGGGTTAAAAAGAAATCATAGTGTCGTTATGTCGTTATAAATAGTCATGAAGTCAATGGTTAAATTGTGTTGTGATTTTGCAGACAATGCTATCAATTGTAAAGCTATGACAAAACTTCACCACGTTCTGTTTGTTCAAACAGGGATTGTATCATTGTATCTTGCGTGAACACGGGTACCAGTCTGTTTGGGGGCTTTGCTGTGTTTTCCGTCCTAGGTTTCATGGCTCATGAACAGAATGTCACAGTGGCAGAAGTTGCTGACGCAGGTTGGTTTGTTCGAAATTCCCAAACTATGTGAGTGTGGTGTGGTCGTGTGCAGAAACATTTCTGGTAGCGAAATAAATGCTTTGTATATAAATCTGTATAGTAAAAACCATCTAAACCGAGATTATAGTAGAGAAGAGTTTAGACACATTTAGGCAGGTGGCTGCTTAATGCAGGGGGCAAAGACATGTAGAAAAGCTTTATGCATGACTTTCACCCTTCAATAATCTCCCACCTGCCTCCAAGACCTATATTTATACTGAATGTAACGTCTGGTTTAGAGGGTTTTTTAATGTACCTCCTGAAACTATGGTGCTACATCAACAACACGACTAGCTTACTGAGTATGATGTTCCCAAATTAGGCGGTGTTTTCACAGCTGATTTAATAAATTACACCCTGTGCAGTGACCATATACCTTAAGTTCAAAGCTCAATTGTTTAGTATGAGCTTTGATGGTGACTTAAGCAGATATAGAATTTCAAAATATTTAATGCATTCCCTCATATTGACGACTTTTGACGACTCTGTAAAAGTCACTTTGTGAAACCATTGTGATAAATAGAGCATTTGTTCCTATATGGACAAATGCTCTATTTATCACAATGGTTTCAAACTACAAAGTTCTAAAATTTACCTTTTCACTGGTTAATGCCCATTTTCGGTAGATTTCTTCGAAGAAAATGTATCTAAAATAGCCTATGAGGTAATGGGTTAAACAAGTTTGGACACCGATTTCTTGCATTTGTAAAATGTATAGCTGTTACATAGTGAACGGTGGCTTTACGTTAGCCAGCAGTGACTACATGCATACACCATTAAACAACAATGGGTGCAGTATCATATACTGGTTTAGTGTCACAACAACCTTATATGACGTTGTTTCAAACTTTGAAACTATATTTAGTGCAGAATCCTAAAAGGTGAAACACAATGTAGTAAAACACACAGCAAAACAGCAAAACTGGTATGAAAAGTCTTGCAAACAAACAAAGGTCGATTCAAAATGCTGCCTTTTCGAGGCATTTTCGAACCTATTTGTCAGACGATAACTTGCATGCAATGCTGACCGTGAATATTTATGAATTGCATGGTTAAGCATTGCACTATGTGGACTTGCTCCGAGGTTTGCGAATTGCTCGCCTTTCTTAAGGACAATATTTTTATGAGTTATAGAGATGACATATATCGTCAAGTAATTGGTATTCCCATGGATACAACTGGGACACAAGTTGTTGCAGACCTGTATTTATATTGCTATGAGGGACTACATGTTAAGTCTGAAACGTGATAAACAGATGTCATTAGTGCCTTCAATAAGGAGTCTCAATAGTTGGATGCTATATTTAATAGTTTAAATGTCATGTTTTCTTCTATATACCCAAAATAACTTAAAATAAATAAATTAAATCAGTCAGACACTTCAGCACGGTGACCTTTTTGGACTCAGATATGGTGCTTGTGGAGTTCCTTTATGTTCAAACATCCTTTTACGCTACGTGACATGTCCAAACATCATTTTACGCTACGTGACATGTTATGTATCGCGGTGTCCTTAACCCCCCCCCCCCCCCCCCCCCCCCCCCAGACGTTCGATTTAGTGTCGCAGTGTTTTTAACTCGAGACGTTCGATTTAGTGTCGCAGTGTTCTTAACTCCAGACTTTCGATTTTGTGTCGCAGTGCCCTTGACACAGTCCATGGCTAAACATTACTGTGTTAAAAAACCATAATAAAAAACCCATCTGATTAATATTCGTAAAGTCATTATTTTTTACATGATTATTCATTAGGTAAAGTGTTTCCTTTCTGTTACAGGTCCTGGACTGGCATTTATAGCATATCCAAAGGCAGTCACACAGATGCCTTTCCCAACGTTCTGGTCCATCTTGTTTTTCTTAATGGTACTTTTAGTTGGGATGGATAGTCAGGTAACGATAAAGTTCGTTTTCTTATCATTCCATGCTCCCGAGTATACACTTTTATAAGGACATTTATTAACTCTTCGTAAAGTAATTTTTCGTCTGCAACAATTTTCGTCTGCTTCAATTCTTAAAATAAACTTCTTTTCAAAAATATGGCCGAAGTGACAAACAGTTTGGATCCTGATGAGACGCCGCATTATGCGGCGTCTCATCTGGATCCAAACTGTTTGCATAAGTAATCACAGTTTCACCGCTAGCGTGCAACGAGGTTAAGTAACAACAATACAGTTGATGAAGTCGCTTGTAGTTATCCGGTTGAAAATGAGGAGGGGTGCACGTATCGACACAAATCCAATTCCCCTGCGTTGAAAGAGTTAACCCTTTCCTGATATAATTGATGCATTTGCCATCTGACCTGGATACGCTTTGTTTGCCTATGAAATAATATGCATACAATTCTGTGGTCTCTGTTTCGCTCATTAGTTCACTGGATTATTAAAGTTCAGCTAATTAGTGTTCATGGTCTTTGGTTATTATATGAATATTATTTTAGTAAAGATTTCCTTACCTTATTAAATAGGCCTTTTAACGCTTTAGCTGTTAATTTGTCGTCTGCAACATTTATCCTCTGCTGAATTTTTCATTATTTAATATTTCTTCGTTTGTGTTTAAAAAACATCGTCACAGTAACAAAAAGTTTGGATCCTGATGAGACACCGAGTTATTCGGCGTCTAATATGGATTCAAACTGTTCGCATATGTAATCACAGATGCTCTATTTATCACAATGGTTTCAACAGGTTACGTTTGTAGAGGCGTCAAAGGCGTCACTATGAGGCAATGGGTTACTGGATATTGTAGGTATTATTCTGCAGTTTCTGTCACTTGTTCATATTGCCAATATAGAAGGCAAGCTAATTAATAGTCATACAATCATTATGTCTTAACCCGTTACTCCATCAATTACTCCATCAACATTCACTTACATATTTATAATGGCATACGTAGAAGAAAAGTGTTGTTAAAAACATTATAATCAGATCTGGGTCTACACTGTTTGCAAAAGCGATAAAGTCGTAGTTACCAGGTACATGATAAAAGGCGATGTCACTGACTGTGGCAACTCAGTCGTAGTTACCAGGTACATGATAAAAGGCGATGTCACTGACTGTGGCAACTCCTGTTTCAGTTTATCGCTGTCGAAGGTATTCTCACACCAATACTAGACATGTTTCCGAAGACTCTGTACAAAATGAGAAACAGAATGCTCGTGACAGCTGTCTACTGTTCACTGACCTTTCTGGCTGGGCTTTCCATGGTAACGCAGGTAAGCATCCCCGTAAGTCTCTATTTATGCAGATGAGTCAAAGATAATTCTGGCTGTCAATTTGGGATATATAGTGAAGCAGGTAGGCGCTTTGATGGTAAGATGGGTGTGTTTTTGGATAGTAACCTTAGTTGGAATGCAAATAAACATACACACGGACACGTATACACATGCACGCACGCATACACACATACATGCATGCGCCCTAATGTTATGTACAAATAGCTTACATGTAGATAAAGCTTGTGGGTTGAGATTCTGGGACAGGGTTACTGTTGCTAGAACCTAGAAGCAGAAAATCAGTTTCCAATTAATAATGTTTGCTAAGAAAGGGGAGCGGTGTTCTGAGGTCTAAGAAAACATTTTCTAATAAAAAGTATTAGGTATAGTTGTGTACAAAACACTTGCATTTCCCTATGAAGTATTCAGTTGCGCATCCATATCATACGGACCCATTTCTAGATACGTTGATTTAATCTGGATTCTTGGATATACCAGTTATATCAGTAATACAGTGAAAACTCGATAATTCGAACACTCAATTAAAAATGTACCGTTATTGATCTTTAACACAGGTGATGGCTTAATGCTTGGTGAAAGTCATGCACAAAGCTCCTGCATTAAGCAGACACCTGCCTAAAAAGACATACACGCCTCCTTACTAAAATTTCGCAGTGACGGGGTTTACTAAATATACATAAGAACTATTTCAATGATTATTACGTTTTAATAAGATTTGGCTTGATTAAGAACAATGCATGATTTGATATTCATTAGAAAAAGGTGAACATGCTATAAATATTTATACACTAAACCAATTTGATTTTGAAAAATAATGAAATTGATGGAGCTAATGGTCAATTGTATTTGTATCACGAATATAACAGTATACTCTCGATTATTCCAACACGCAAATACGTATCACCCTTTCCCTGTTTTATGTTTATTCTAAATGTCAATGCTTACTGAATGTTCATGGATAAAAAAGATGTGACATATGGAAGGATGTACATTGTAGACATTTTAAAACTAAAGAAACAGGTATATCAAAATCAACAATTCCAAATTAGAAAACAGAGCTGTCCTGCTCAGACGGCTCCTACACACGAGCTGGGTCTACTCTGTTTGCAAATGCGTTTCTTTGAAGGATGGTGTAAAGACAGATGGCAGCTTAATGCAAGAAAGCAACCTGCCTGAAAGAACACCAATTCTTCATTGCTAAAATTTCTAAGTATCGAGTTTTTATTCTATGATGTACACAACATATAGTGTAGCTTTACATCATATCTCTGCTGCGAAATACATGCTGACCATGTGTGTTCTAGTAAGTCTAAGGCAAGATGAAACCAGTCATTGGTTTTGAAGTTCCTTCTGTAAGTATCTGTAATAAACTGTACTTTATATACAATAAAAACTCTCTATAACGGCCACTAAATTACATCAAGTATTTTGTGTTAAAGGCAGATGGTTGCTTAAAACAAGGTGAAAGTAAAACAGAACGCTCCTATAGGAGCGTTCTGTTTTACTTTCAACTTGCTCTTAGCGACCACTTGCCCTAAGTACCAAAATATTAACACGATTTAGTGGCCGTTATAGAGAGGTTTTACTGTACTTTATAGAAAAATACAAAGCCTATTGTAGGTATTAAACGCTGTACGGTATGTATACACATTGTAACACATTTGCAAACAGATTACATCCGGACCAGATGACTCTCGTTGGAACCTTCTGGTCAGGGTATGCTGTGTTTGTCTATATAATACTGGTAATACAGATCTACAGTGTTCATGTGCCATTATAACAAACTATTTAAATAGAGGATCTTACATGAGTGTTCTTGATTATTGGATTTAATAAATCCAATAATCATGAACACGAATGCAAGATCCTATTTATAACATAACACACACAAATGTTATTTGCAGCCAATATTTCAGCAGTAACGTGGATTGTTATAAATTCTCCTTACATATAGAAATGATGAATGAAAGGTGTTATTAGGTTCGCTAGGTAACTGGGACAAAGTAGGTCCAAATTTTCCAACTTTATTTTTTACTTACTGTCATATCAACCAGGATCTAATTCAGACCTCTCTGGTATTCAATTTAACTGTGATAGTTTATGATACAAAAACATACAGAAACACGTCAAAATAATTTTTGAGTTACAGTTTTGACATACATAGTTACAAACACGTCACATTATGACGTCATTGTACACAACATGTGTCTATGTAAAGCGCGCCATTTACATGAAGACCTACATACAGTCGCCAACACGTCCGACACTCACTGTCAATGGGATTCGAAATGCGCCTTCGTTTTGGTATATTAAGCCCTTCATTAGTGTTGTATGTATACACATGGACATGGACATTTCCACCGAGAAAAAAAATTCGATTCAAGTTCAGTGAAAATGTTTGAAATGGACAAAAGATTCAGTACGAACTGCTGCATAAAATGTGTTGGAACAGGAGGAAGATGTTCGCGATCAGCTGAGTTAGTGAGTATATAGCATATTTGAAATATGTTTGTGCTGTGCTGGATTCAGATGACTATTGTTGTTGATTGATGAGATATTTGTATGAGTAGAAATCTGCATAAACAAAAGGACATGCGGTGAAGAAAATGCAAAGTTGAGGAGGCATTTTAAATGTAGAATGGATTGTATGGGTCAGAGTAGCTGGTAGGTCTTTTTTGGCATACATTTTGTATATGATTCCTGACAGCGATTACAATTTGTATTATTTTATCGAAATTAAGGCGCAAGTGCCAACAATCCTTTGCCATCTATCGTGACTCAATCGTGGACAGGTAGGTCGACCACCGTCCGCCAGTTTGTTTGTTTTGACAGCGCGTATGAATCGTTCGAATGTCATTCGGTCGTTCGAATGTTATTCACTAGTGAATATATGCCCATGATTATCAAAAAATAAATGATAGTGTTACGTCACGCTGAAGCCACGTGTTATGTTATAATAATCTATATACATCGTATACGACTTATAACTCATTTGCAGATTCGACCAAACTCAGAGAACTCATGTTAGAGCTGTCTGGGTCCATGCTTATAAAGCTTTTTAGTTAAGTCTGAGTTCGTTCTCAATCTTTTGATTGGTCAGATTTGAGTTCTCAAGCTTTTGATTGGTCAGATTTGAGCCTTTGGCTCAAATCTGACCAATCAAAAACTTGAGAACGAACTCAGACTCAACTAAAAGTTTTATAAGCATGGGCCCTGATCAGGGTATGATCTGCATAATTCTGGAATGATGTAGATATGATTATACAGTTTCAGCTGCTATTATGTAAATGTAACTAGTACACATTCATGATGTAATTATTTCTTACATGAATATTCATGGAACAAAGCATTAGCATACACATTTCAGCTGTTTATAAACTTTAAAAGTCTTTACAACAGTCTTGTGTAAGATGTGTACCTTATAGAAACGCCTTCGGAAACTGTAGCCCTGATCAAATGCCTCCTCTTGGAGCCAACTGGCCAGGGTTGACTCTGTTGGCACAAGGATTAATATTGATCTGATTCTACAGTGTTCACATGCTATTATCAAATATGTAATTTATATTCATGGTGCCATTATTTCTTGCATTAGTATTCATCAGGTAAAGCATTAAAGCAAAACCCACCATGAACTGTATTTACAGGGCGGGATTTACGTGTTCCAGTTGTTTGATTACTATAGTGCCAGTGGCTTTGTTCTTCTCTGGGTGTGCTTCTTTGAGACCGTTGTCATCAGTTGGGTTGTTGGTAAGGTTGCTACTTTTACTTTTGAAGGATCTCCTATTTTCAGAATTAATAACCCCTTCAGTATATATACCTTCAGAACTATAGTCCTATCGTATATAGCTCTAATGTTTATCGTTGTATAAAACCCTGCCAAGTACAAAGACGTCTTTTGCGGATATCCGAATAGACGTAGATAATTCTATATTGTTTACAAAGCTTGCTGGCGAGTGAATGTCAAATATTTTCATCTTTTGCCTGATGTATAAGCATGTAAGAAATAATAAGACCATTAACACATATTTGCTGATTTGTTATAATGTGAACACAATATTTTGACCACATATTCATATCTATATAATGTTACATGTATTAGTACATGGCTTAAGTCCTGATTAAGCAGAGCCGTCGGATCTGGTTTCAATTTGTTTGTAAAGACGTCAAAAAGCTTCCGATAAATAGTTAAGGTTAAACAACTAAACATGTGCTGCAAAACATATTGGATGGAAATGTATTTAAATATGTCATTCATGTGTACGAATTAATCTAAATGTTGGCTTTATGTCAAGTGTAAGTATATGTGCTTCTTTCAGGGTCTGATAAGTTTATGGAAGCCATCAAGCTTATGACAGGACGAAGAGTGCCATATTGGTTTCCATTCTGTTGGAAGTTCCTTACTCCTTTAATTTCTATGGTAATGATTATAAATCACATGTATATCTATTATTTCCAATGCAACTTTATGATTGTTTATGCAAAACGTATAGCTCTAGATGAGACACTGAGAAACTCATCAAGGGCAAACACGTTTGATACTGTATGTGTTTTGAAAAAAACACAAGGAAACTAAAAGGCAGACAACAATGTTTGCAAAACGACAAAACATGGCAACGAAAGACTTGAAATATGAGAAACTCTGTTAATGTACTTTTCACTACTATGTCAAATGCTATACCGCTAGTATGTCCGTACCATGTAGCAGTTAATTTGGTATTACCATAACACTCATCCATAAGCTCTGTATCTAATGAATATTCAGGTACGAAAAACAAATGATATAAAAATATCGACCGGCTGAATTTTTATAATGGCTTTTGGCCTTTGCAGAAGCTGTAGACTTAGACTCTATATAATGCCATAATAAATCATGAGTCATCTGAGCTGGCTCTACTCTGTTTGCGCAGCTATTAACCATTTGCTTCAGAGGTACATTTTCAAGTATCTGCGAGCAGAGTAACCCACATCAAAAGATCCCATCTGACTAGGGTCTGCTTTGTTTGCTTATGTGATTCACAATTTTTGCCAGTCCCAATAAACCTGGATTAATATGACATGCTAAACATTCAGCTAATAAATATTATTTAGTCATCAGGTAATGTAATTGTTATTTTGTAGGGTATATTTGTGTTCATGCTGGCTGCCTTTAAACCTCTCAAGTACAACAACAGCTATGAATACCCACTCTCTGCCCAGCTACTTGGCGTTGCCATGGCGATTGTGTCCATGGTGTGCGTGCCAGTGGTTTTCTGCTTCAGGTTCGTCAGATATCCTGGTAGTCTTAGACAGGTAAGTCAATCAACAGTTCAGTTAAACCTTAACAGTAGTACTTTATTAATTCAAGTCTATTTTGTTTCTATATTTTGACATTTCCTTTATTTGTTTTTGATTTCGTTTACTAATCAGCAATGATTAGCAACAATAATTATGAAAGTACAGTAGAACCCCTCTAATGCGACCACTTAATGAATAAACATGGATGTCTTTATAAGCAGGTGATTGCTTAATACAGGACAAAATTAATACAGAAAAGCTCCTTTCTGCATTACTATTGTCCTGCATTAAGCTACCACCTGCCTCTACAACCCATAGTTATACCTCTTTTAGGTGGTCCCATTAGAGGGGTTTTACTGTACGTTTTTCTTCCATGTTCTTCTTATTTGTTTGTTAGAGTGTCGAACAACATACATACTGGTGGGACTTTTAATCTTTAATCTCATGTATGTTTAGTAAGACAAATGTTTATGGGTGTTAATTAACCCATATAGACTCATATTATTTAACCTTTAGCCCGAAGTGGGCGAATGGACGATTACCTATGCAAACAGTTTTGATCTAGATGAGATGCCGAGTAACTCAGGATCCAAACTGTTTGGCGCCCTGGTAGCATATTTGTAGACTGGTTGCAGCTAGAAGTTTGAAGATGTAGTGGGTGAAAAGTTGTGTAAAAATACAGTAAAACTTCGATTATCCGAACACTAAAATACGTATTATTATCGATCTTTAAGACAGGTGGCAGCTTAATGCATGGTGAAAGTCATGCAGAAAGCTCCTCTAGGAGCTTTCTGCATGACTTTCACCATGCATTAAGCAGCCACCTGCCTAAAAGAGTCTAAATTCTTCTATACCGAAAATTCGAATAATCGAGGTTTTACTGTATTTTGCTCAGCAGGCTTAAGAAAATTTGTCCAATCTTATTTTGGAACCCGTCTATTATTCATGTGGATGGGACACAACAACAAAATATTTGCTTGAATAAACCATTGACGGGGTTATCAAACAGTGTAGACAATGATCTCGGTTTACACTTTTTGCCTATATCCGTTTTAAGTTATTTTGTGCCATATCTATATTATTTCATAAGTAAACATAGCAGACTGTGATCAGACGACCTCTGTCTGATCTGGATCTGATCTGTTTTCAAAGGCGTAAGAAGATGTATCTTAGAGGTAAAGGGTTAACCCAATGTCTCATTTGGATGCAAATTATCACAAAGTAACTCACCGTGTGTAAAGAAGTAATGGACTGGTTTGTAGCTCAACTGAGTCCAACGGGCTCTTAGTAACCTAGTATGGTTACATATCGCATATTTGTTCTGCAAATCAAAATTTGATGCGTTTGCTTATGTAATGATCTAGATTTGATTCTACAGTTTCTGCCAATGCCAAATAATCCGGTATTCATAAACCATTATAAAACTTCAGCTAAAACATTCATGATGTCATTATTTACCACATACATAAAATTATTAATGAGGAAAAGGGATAATGAACTAAATGGTCCACACCATGTTTCCGTAAGTTTGTGTAAAATTACTGTTAGTTTCGTTTGGCCATGTGATCGTGATGACATTTATTGCAATATTTGACATTTACTTTAATTATCTCTTTACCTTATAGATACCGCTTAACATGCCCTTGCAAACAGAATTGATTCAGATCAGACGTTTCATGTAGGAACCGTCTGATTAGGGTCTGCTCTAGTTCCTTAAGGAATACTATAGGTAATATTGTACACTTTCGGCCATAATAAACACAGCTAATTCCTTACATTCATTATTGTTCTTACATAAATATTCACCAGGTAAAAGATTATTCTATATTGCAATAAATAACTACAGTTAGACTTCCGTTCTTGAATATCTTCTTGAAAGAAAGGTTTTGTATTTGTTATCCTCATTAAAATGGGAACTATGATGGGGCCAGTAGCTCTCAGTAATGATGGGGCCAGTAGCTCTCAGTAATGATGGGGCCAGTAGCTCTCAGTAATGATGGGGCCAGTAGCTCTCAGTAATGTTGGGGCCAGTAGCTCTCAGTAATGATGGGGTCAGTAGCTCTCAGTAATGATGGGGCCAGTAGCTCTCAGTAATGATGGGGCCAGTAGCTCTCAGTAATGATGGGGCCAGTAGCTCTCAGTAATGATGGGGCCAGTAGCTCTCAGTAATGATGGGGCCAGTAGCTCTCAGTAATGATGGGGCCAGTAGCTCTCAGTAATGATGGGGCCAGTAGCTCTCAGTAATGTTGGGGCCAGTAGCTCTCAGTAATGTTGGGGCCAGTAGCTCTCAGTAATGATGGGGCCAGTAGCTCTCAGTAATGATGGGGCCAGTAGCTCTCAGTAATGATGGGGCCAGTAGCTCTCAGTTATGATGGGGCCAGTAGCTCTCAGTAATGATGGGGCCAGTAGCTCTCAGTAATGATGGGACCAGTAGCTCTCAGTAATGTTGGGGCCAGTAGCTCTCAGTAATGATGGGGCCAGTAGCTCTCAGTAATGATGGGGCCAGTAGCTCTCAGTAATGATGGGGCCAGTAGCTCTCAGTAATGATGGGGCCAGTAGCTCTCAGTAATGATGGGGCCAGTAGCTCTCAGTAATGTTGGGGCCAGTAGCTCTCAGTAATGATGGGGCCAGTAGCTCTCAGTAATGATGGGGCCAGTAGCTCTCAGTAATGATGGGGCCAGTAGCTCTCAGTAATGATGGGGCCAGTAGCTCTCAGTAATGTTGGGGCCAGTAGCTCTCAGTAATGATGGGGCCAGTAGCTCTCAGTAATGATGGGGCCAGTAGCTCTCAGTAATGATGGGGCCAGTAGCTCTCAGTAATGATGGGGCCAGTAGCTCTCAGTAATGATGGGGCCAGTAGCTCTCAGTAATGATGGGGCCAGTAGCTCTCAGTAATGATGGGGCCAGTAGCTCTCAGTAATGATGGGGCCAGTAGCTCTCAGTAATGATGGGGCCAGTAGCTCTCAGTAATGATGGGGCCAGTAGCTCTCAGTAATGATGGGGCCAGTAGCTCTCAGTAATGATGGGGCCAGTAGCTCTCAGTAATGATGGGGCCAGTAGCTCTCAGTAATGATGGGGCCAGTAGCTCTCAGTAATGATGGGGCCAGTAGCTCTCAGTAATGTTGGGGCCAGTAGCTCTCAGTAATGATGGGGCCAGTAGCTCTCAGTAATGATTGGGCCAGTAGCTCTCAGTAATGATGGGGCCAGTAGCTCTCAGTAATGATGGGGCCAGTAGCTCTCAGTAATGATGGGGCCAGTAGCTCTCAGTAATGATGGGGCCAGTAGCTCTCAGTAATGATGGGGCCAGTAGCTCTCAGTAATGATGGGGCCAGTAGCTCTCAGTAATGATGGGGCCAGTAGCTCTCAGTAATGATGGGGCCAGTAGCTCTCAGTAATGATGGGGCCAGTAGCTCTCAGTAATGATGGGGCCAGTAGCTCTCAGTAATGATGGGGCCAGTAGCTCTCAGTAATGATGGGGCCAGTAGCTCTCAGTAATGATGGGGCCAGTAGCTCTCAGTAATGATGGGGCCAGTAGCTCTCAGTAATGATGGGGCCAGTAGCTCTCAGTAATGATGGGGCCAGTAGCTCTCAGTAATGATGGGGCCAGTAGCTCTCAGTAATGTTGGGGCCAGTAGCTCTCAGTAATGATGGGGCCAGTAGCTCTCAGTAATGATGGGGCCAGTAGCTCTCAGTAATGATGGGGCCAGTAGCTCTCAGTAATGTTGGGGCCAGTAGCTCTCAGTAATGATGGGGCCAGTAGCTCTCAGTAATGATGGGGCCAGTAGCTCTCAGTAATGATGGGGCCAGTAGCTCTCAGTAATGATGGGGCCAGTAGCTCTCAGTAATGATGGGGCCAGTAGCTCTCAGTAATGTTGGGGCCAGTAGCTCTCAGTAATGTTCATCAGAATCTAACTGTTTGGTTCTGATTATGGTTTTGAAGAGAGGTTAGCAGATCCACTTTATTCAACTGCAAATGGGTTCTAATAACCGATATGAAAGAAATTGATTAGTGATTTATTAATGTCAATATTATTGGTCTATTAATTAATTCATCATATTTCTTTTCCAGAAATTAGATATTGCAACAACTTCAAAGTACAACATAGCTGGTCGTCAGCTAGATGTGTAAAAATAGACGTTAACTTCAACAGATGTGAAAATATATACATGCACGTTACTGCAATATATGTGAAAATATATACATGTGCGTTACTACAACAGATGTGAAAATATACACATGTACGTTTACTACAACAGATGTGAAAGATAAACGTTAACTACAACAGATGTGAAAATATATACATGTACGTTACTACAACAGATGTGAAAATATATACATATACGTTACTACAACAGATGTGAAAGATAGACGTTAACTACAACAGATATAAGTGTTCAACTTAACACATAAACATGCACAGCAATTTATAGTAACAAAAGTAAGGATGTTCCATGGAAAACTTGGCAATTGGAAGCCTGGAAATTTTACTTCAGCTCTCTTATTCTGATCTATTGTGAATTCGACCAAGTGCAATAAGAGAGAGAAGGACTGTTTTCTGCGATTGACATAGTTTTGATCATGATGAGAAGCTGAGTAACTCAGTAGCTCAGAATCTAAAATGTTTAATACTGTGATTGTTTTGTGAAAACATGGAGCAAACTACAGTAAAAACTTGCTACCTCTTTAGTTGTCTAATTTTAGGTATGAATACCTAATGCCTTTTTTGGCAGGTGGCTGCTTAATGCAGGATGAACGTCATGCAAAAGCTCCTAGAGTAACTGTCTGCATGATTTACACCCTGCATTAAGATGCCACCTGTCTTAAAGATCGATAATTATATGTATTTTAGAGTCGAATAATCGAGATTTTACTGTATTTCAAAACATGGACAAAGTGAAGATCGAAGTTTATAGCAAATTTTACAGTTTATAATACAATGCAGTAAAATAGTTTTCATGCAATTCTTAGATTTCATCTTTTTTTCTAAGTTAACCTCAATATTTTCAACTGCTTCAGAGTTCATTCCTGGAGTTAATTATTGAATGGATCAAAACATGATAAACCGTTGCACAAATCATGGAGGACAAATGTAAAACGATAGGGCTGACCACATTGGCCATTTAGTTACACTCGATGTATTTCAATGTTTTTCGCCAAAATTGTTGAAATATCATAATATGAACTGCAAACATTGCTAAATAAAACCCTCCCATGTACCCAAACTAACAGACAAAAACTGACCCAAAATGTACAATTCATATACAGTTGAGTCTCGCTAATGCGACCACAGAATACATTAAGATTTTCCTGTTTGATATACATGTCAGAAATACTGACATCATGAATATTAACGAGTCAAACTATTATAAAGCACTATTAACCCTTCTCTTGCTGAATTTTAAAATACATTTCTCCATCTTTACCCATGCCCTGTTGTATAATTTCATATATCTTCACTGCGTACAAGTATTTCGCTGTGCAATCACTGCTGTGGAGTGCACTGGTTGCACAATCAACTTGTAAATAGTGCAGACCCTGATGAGACAGCTCCTGCAGGAGCTGTCTCATCTGGGTCTTCACTATTTACAGGTAGGTATATTGACGTGAATAGCAAGAGAAAGGTTAACAAAGCAATTCTTGACTGTGGCAGAGAGTGTAGAATCAGATCTATATAATTCCATAAGCAAACAGAGCAGACCCTGATATGACAGTACTGCAAATGCATGAAAATGCGTTTATATGAAGGAAGGGGCTAGCATTGGAGTCTGTAAAAGCAGGTGGTTGCTTAATACATGGCACAAGTAATGCGGATATATTATGTGGGAGCTTTCTGCAAAACTGTTGTCCTGCTTCGAGCTACCATCTGTTTTTAAAATCCAAGAAATAGACTTCGTTTGAGTGGCCCTATTAGCGAGACTAATAAAAACTATTGCACAAATGAAGTTGTAGAAAAGATTGTTTCGATATCTCTTTGTGTTTAACAACTCCTGTGTTTGATAAATGTTAAAATGTATTCATTTTTGTCTTGAGAACTAGAGTATTGGATAATAATAGAAACATTCCGCATATATGCACAGTAAACAAGTAAATTACCAGTAAAATTTACAGTACAGTGAACGATGAACAAACATCTAGACTATGACGATTTACAATAATTGCAGAGACGACGGGAATGATGATGATAATTATGAAGGTGATGCTGATGATGATAATGATGATGATGATGATGATGATAATGATGAAGGTGATGATGAAGATGATGATGATGATGATGATGATGATGATTACTACAGAATGACTATGATGATGAGATGATGATGGGAATTTCGATGATGAGATTGATGACGATGACGATGACCATGATGGTGATGATGATATCTATGATAGTAACACAAGATGAACACAACAATGTGTGCTATGACTACAATTTATACGTCATATGTCACCTCTGTCAAAACGAAACACAGAGAGATAGCTAACGCCCTTAACACTTTCCTTAATGACATTTTGTTTGCATGGAAATGCTTCCGAAGTCGAAGTTTAAACTAAAATAATCAACGCAGATTGACATGTTAACAAACAGATAATACCGATATTACTATATTGTACTACATGTATTTCTAAATAACGAAATGTCCACTTATTCCTTGGGGACACAATTTAAAATACTAAATTAAAAATGGTCCAACAATTCTTTAACAGGCTGTTTCTAGCCCAGAATACAAGAAATTACGTATTCCAGAGAAAAGGTGGACAAGTTGCATACGTCGAGTACATGACATAAGTTTGTGAAATATCTCGTAGCCAAAGACATGGAGGATATGATTCAACAATCTCGACCATGAACAAACAGTGGGTTCGCTCATAAACAGTATGTTCGCTCATAAAACTGTGCGATGTGAAGCGTCAATTCATTTGTTTATGTATTTCATCGCTTCCAACAAAAGATATAGGTCAAAGTGAAAGGTAAATGAGTAAATCTCGCAGCGGCTTGTGAATGTTCTAGAGAAAAACGGCCAGATTTACTTAAAATCCCAAATTGAATAGGTCTAATTTCCTTGCACGACTGAATAAGTAGATGATACTAGAGTATGTAATCAAATAACATGCGATGCTGAGTTAAAGACAGTTGCCTTATTTTAATGGTATTGTTGACTATTGTATTCCATGTGAACTGTTTAAGAAAACGCCGAGTCTTATAATACTCATCTAGAACTTTACGCAGTCAATATTTGCCGCATAGGCTGTGTATGTCAGGCTTGAAACCTGCAATGTTACTGCAAAAATTAAAATGATAGTAACAATTAATAATAATAATAATAATAATTAATAATAATAATAATAATAATTAAAAGAGTCTGTGATTCAGTAGTTTCCTGACAATACACTCGCTGTCAACTCTTCATGCCAAACTGTGTGTCAAATTCATGACGAATATCTAGAACGCATGCACAGTTTCTTTTCATTCTCTTTCAAAAAGTTATCATGATATCTGTTGTCTGAGTACGAATGTTATTCAAACAGCTTACGTGAAATGAAATAAAAACGCGTTTTTACATATTTGCAGACAGAGTGACATACGAAGCAGTATCTGTATTGTACGAAAGGCCGGTGGTGACATTTCATTATACACACGCTATAGTTCAAACTTCAAACTTCGTGAATAAATGCTATTAAAATTTTATAGAACATTTAAACTTCAAACTTCAGACTTCAAACTTCACTCTTCAAACTTCACACTTTATTCTTCAAACTTCACACTTCCAACTTCAGACCTCATATGTCATATTTCACACTTCAAACATCAGTATTTCTTTATCACGTGGTTTGACGTCATCGGCTAATCATAGTGCGCGAATTACATATGACCGACAGCATTTAAATAGCGTAACAAAGGACTAACAATGAGCCCAACATATGTACATTCTGACGTGTTTCAAATGATTTAGACCCTGCTCAGAGGGCTCCTTTATGAGAACTCTGATGAATGTCAAAGGATAAGTGTACTCATCATAGGTTCTTTGTTTTTAATGATGTGTATAGGCATATGTTTTTATTTTCAAATATATTGTATCTAGATGTCAAGCATTTAAACAACAATGAAAGAAATTCCCCAAACTCCTCCAAACACGATCGCTTTTAAAACATTGCGGGAAAATCTCACGACGTCATTCGTTTTTGTGTAGTAACTGTGAACCACGAAGTTTGAAGTGTGAAGTTTGAAGTCACTCCGGTACCGCTCTTTCGTAGAATTGTGAAATAATATAGATGAGTTTCTGCCATGGTCAAACTTTCTGCATATTGCGTTATAAACTGCTAACATTCATTACTCCGTGGTACAGAAACCATTATTAGGGTTAGGGTTAGGGTTATTGTGGCCAGAGTGGGTCCCTAAACCGTGTGGCCAGAGTGGGTCCCCGCCAGTGTTTGGGGACCCAACAATTGTGGCCAGAGTGGGTCCCCGCCACATTTTGAGGGTCCCGCATAATAGCTAACAGTTTTTGGAGGGTCCCTCCGCCACATATTTGTGTCCCTAGAGCCACACTTTTATATATGTTAGCGTTATTGCCTGGCCACAATAACCCTAACACTCTAACCCTAGGGGACCCAGCCTGGCCACAATAACGCTAACAGATCTAACCCTAGGGGACCCAGCCTGGCCACAATAACGCTAACAGGTATACCCCTAGGGACCCAGCCTGGCCACAATAACGCTAACAGGTATACCTCTAGGGACCCAGCCTGGCGACAATAACGCTAACACTCTAACCCTAGGGACCCAGCTTGGCCACAATAACCCTAACACTCTAACCCTAGGGGACCCAGCCTGGCCGCAATAACGCTAACATATATACCCCTAGGGACCCAGCCTGGCAACAATAACGCTAACAGATATACCCCTAGGGACCCAGCCTGGCCACAATAACCCTAACACTCTAACCCTAGGGGACCCAGCCTGGCCACAATAACGCTAACATATATACCCCTAGGGACCCAGCCTGGCCACAATAACGCTAACACGTCTAACCCTAGGGGACCCAGCCTGGCCACAATAACGCTAACAGGTATAACCCTAGGGACACGGCCTGGCCACAATAATGCTAACAGATCTACCCCTAGGGACCCAGCCTGGCCGCAATAACGCTAATAGTGCTAACCCTAGGGACCCAGCCTGGCCACTAATAACGCTAACAGGTCTAACCCTAGGGGACCCAGCCTGGCCACTAATAACGCTAACAGGTCTAACCCTAGGGGACCCAGCCTGGCCACAATAACGCTAACAGATCTAACCCTAGGGGACCCAGCCTGGCCACAATAACGCTAACAGATATAACCCTAGGGGACCCAGCCTGGCCACAATAACGCTAACAGGCCAACCCTAGGGGACCAGCCTGGCCACAATAACGCTAACAGATCTACCCCTAGGGACACAGCCTGGCACAATAACGCTAACAGATATAACCCTAACATGACGAGGCTGTTTGGTATAGGGGTACCTAAGTCTGAGCCCCAGAAGAACCTGAAGTGGAGGTTGGATCTCTCTCAAATTGTCACAGGAGGTCTAAATATGTTTGTATTAAGTGTATCGAGGCTCATTAAGACAATAACAAATATTCAGGATTTTGGATCCCACCCTGATCAGAGACCAAAGTTTGTGTCCGGTTAAGTGGGTTATAAGTGCCCGGGTTTTGAGTATAATATAGAGCTGGAAGTTCTTAACAACTTTTGTTCGTATACCGATTTAGAACATGACTCTAAGTCACATTATACTTGGTCCAATATACCCTACCCTAACCTTTGAAAATAGGGTTAGATCTGTTAGCGTTATTGTGGCCAGGCTGGGTCCCCTAGGGTTAGAGTGTTAGGGTTATTGTGGCCAGGCTGGGTCCCTAGGGGTATACCTGTTAGCGTTATTGTGGCCAGGCTGGGTCCCTAGGGTTAGAGTGTTAGGGTTATTGTGGCCAGGCTGGGTCCCTAGGGGTATATATGTTAGCGTTATTGTGGCCAGGCTGGGTCCCCTAGGGTTAGAGTGTTAGGGTTATTGTGGCCAGGCTGGGTCCCTAGGGGTATATCTGTTAGCGTTATTGTGGCCAGGCTGGGTCCCTAGGGGTATACCTGTTAGCGTTATTGTGGCCAGGCTGGGTCCCTAGGGTTAGATCTGTTAGCGTTATTGTGGCCAGGCTGGGTCCCCTAGGGTTAGAGTGTTAGGGTTATTGTGGCCAGGCTGGGTCCCTAAAAACTCTAAGGGGTACCCATGGAGACCAAAATATGAAAAATATTTTTTGTCTTAGAACGACCCAGTTTTTGAGTATAATGTAGAGCTTTATTTTCTCTACAACTTTTGTTCTCTGACATATTTAGAAATATGGCCGGAAGTCACATTTAACTTGTCCCAAGGACCCTAATGTCATAGGGGTACCTAAGTCCGAGCCCCAGTAGGACCCCAATGGGTTGTTGGATACCTCTCAAATTTTCACAGGGGCAGTAAATATGTTTGTTTTAAGTATATATAGGCCCAATTAGTAAACGAAAAGTATTTGAGGTTTATGGTCCCACCCTGATTGGATACCAAGGTTCGAGTTCATGTGAGACCCGGTTAGTGGGTTCTAAGTACCCGGTGTAGAGCTGGATAATTTGAACAACTTTTGTTCTTTAACTTATATAGAAATATGGCTGTAAGTCACATTATACTTGTCCCGAGGACCCTGCCCCCCCCCCCTATTTTGGCTGTTTAAACTTGCTACACAGAAATAAGTAAAGGGACCCGCCTGGCCACAATAACGCTAACACGTCTAACCCTAGGGGACCCAGCCTGGCCACAATAACGCTAACAGATATAACCCTAGGGACCCGGCCTGGCCACAATAATGCTAACAGATCTACCCCTAGGGACCCAGCCTGGCCGCAATAACGCTAATAGTGCTAACCCTAGGGACCCAGCCTGGCCACTAATAACGCTAACAGGTCTAACCCTAGGGGACCCAGCCTGGCCACAAATAACGCTAACAGGTCTAACCCTAGGGGACCCAGCCTGGCCACAATAACGCTAACAGATCTAACCCTAGGGGACCCAGCCTGGCCACAATAACGCTAACAGATATATCCCTAGGGGACCCAGCCTGGCCACAATAACGCTAACAGGCCAACCCTAGGGGACCCAGCCTGGCCACAATAACGCTAACAGATATAACCCTAGGGACCCAGCCTGGCCACAATAACGCTAACAGATATACCCCTAGGGACCCAGCCTGGCCACAATAACGCTAACAGATATAACCCTAACATGACGAGGCTGTTTGGTATAGGGGTACCTAAGTCTGAGCCCCAGAAGAACCTGAAGTGGAGGTTGGATCTCTCTCAAATTGTCACAGGAGGTCAAAATATGTTTGTATTAAGTGTATCGAGGCTCATTAAGACAATAACAAATATTCAGGAGTTTGGATCCCACCCTGATCAGAGACCAAAGTTCGAGTCTCGGTGGGACCCGGTTAGTGGGTTCTAATTAACCGGGCTTCAAGTATGATGTAGAGCTGGATGATCTGAACAACTTTTGTTATCATACCTATTAAGAAATATGGTTGTGAGTCACATTATACTTGTCTCATGGACATTCCCCTCTTATAAGGCTAGATTTCACAGGGGTACCTAAGTTTGATCCCTTATTACGACACAAAAGGGATGTTGGATCTCTCTCAAATTTTCACAGTATATCTAAAACTGATTGCTTTAATCATATCTAGGCCATTTAAGACTAAAAATAAATATTTAGGGTTTATGGTCCCACCCTGATTAGAGACCAATGTTTGAGTCTGCGTGGGACCCCTAAAGTGGGTTTTAAGTACCCGGGTCTCAGATACAATGTAGAGCTAGACAAACTCTACATTATTGGCAACTTTCAGCTCTGTATATCCCTTTATAAAGGAGAAAAAGGTTAACCCTAGGTACCCTAGGGATTTTGGGGTTACCTTTTTGGGGTGTCTATAAAAACCAAAGTAAAGCTCTGAGAGCTTTGAAATTCATAGGACCTATATAGATATGTTTATTCTACCTATACCCATCTTTACTTATATCGAGATAGGCACAGGAGTGAAATAATTGATGCTCAAACTGAAGATTACCACCTAATCACAAAATATGACTTAAGCTTTTTGTCCAGTCTTAAGTTAAATTTTTTACTTCGGTTATTATTTTTAGGGCAAATTAAAGACAAAAGAATACACTTTAATTCTGCGTCACTAAAAGTCGGATCCGATGTCTGTGAGATATATCACAGGTATCGGTAGTCACAAGTGGTCCCCAAAACAGCAGTCAAAAATGTCTCATTTTCCGAGGAAAAGTTAAGTACCTAAAACTCCAAAAGAACCTGCGGGTAAGTAAGGGATGAGTAGAGATATTATTCCTCTCCAGGATTTTGAAAGCCGTTTGTCAAAATTCCACTTAGTGCCTTAGATATGAGTGAAACAATTGAGTAGGGGTGTACCAAAAAGTGACTTTTTCTGACATTGATTTTTTTTGACTTTTTGTCTCTATTTATAGGCTTTTAGGATAGAGGAAAAACACGTATCTGCTAATTTTTTTAGCTTAACAATCTAACAAATGAATTGCGCTCTAAAGCCTACCCCAAAGCCTAACCCTGTTACCCTTAGGGACCCAAAATGACCCTGAGCCACATAGGTCAAAAAAGTCCAATTTAGGGTTTGATTTTTTTTTACCTTCCCAGGGGCAACTAAAGGTTTTTAAAGCTTTACCCCACTAATTTTGACCTATATTTTCATTTGCAACAGGTCCGGACGCTAACCCCTCAAAAGTAAAAAAGTTGACCTCGATGTCCAAAAAATTCAAGAGCTAGGGTTACGGTGAAACCATACCCCATCATATGGATCATCTTCTGTCCAAATTGTTTCAACTTCTTAAAACGCCAGGGATAAAAAAAAGCAAAAAAACGTCTAGAGGGATTAGATATCCCTGCGCATTGACAAAATCCGGGGCTGATACATGCTCGTTAAAGGGGTAGGGTTAGCATTTCAAATTCGAATACTGTTAGATCCTAAACCACTTGTTTTGCAGAGTTATCTCCTCACAGCCTGCTACATTTTTACGAGTCCTATCCATCCCCCAAACCTTCCCCCTATCCCTCCTACCAAACCCTAACCCTGAGGGTCAGGGACCCAAGGGCCACATAAACATTTCTATAACCCTAATATGCAGATATACGTAAAAAGTTTTTGAGGAACAGTGCTGCAACATTTTTAACAGATTTTGAAAGTGGGTCACGTGGGGTCAAGAACTAGGTCGCTAGTTCATATAATAGGAAAGCCTTGTGAACAGTCTAGATGTTATTTTTAGCCCAATCTTCATGAAACTTGGTCAGAATTGTTGTCTTAATACAATCTCGGACGAGTTTGAAAGGGGTTGTCAAAAACTATGTCAACTAGTAGAAAAACCTTGTGAACACTAGAGGTCACATTTGTAGCTGAATTTTTATGAAACGTTATCAGAATGATTGTTTTTGATAAAATCTTGGATAAGTTTGAAAGTGGGTCATGTTCGGTCAAAACCTAGGTCAAACAGTAGACAAACCTTGTGAACACTGTAGTGGTCACATTTGTTGTTCAATCTTCATGACACATAGAATGGTTGCCTTAATATATATAATCTCGGACAAGTTTGAAAGTGGGTCATGTGGGGTCAAAAACTAGGTCGCTAGGTCAAATAGAAACACCTTGTGAACTCTCTAGAAGTCACATATGTAGCCGAAACTTTATCAGATTGATTGTTTGATGAAATATCGGACACATTTGGGGTCAAAAGCTAGGTCACTAGGTCAAACAGTAGAAAAACCCTGTGAACATTCTAGTGGTCACATTTATGTCCAATCTTCATGAATGATTTTTTTTATAAAATCTCAGGTGAGTTTGAAAGTGGGTCATGTGGAGTCAAAAACTAGGTCCCTAGGTCATATCTTAGAAAAATCTTGTTTACACTCCAGCGGCCACACTTTTAGCCCAATATTCTTCAAAATTGCTCAGAATGTTTGTCTTATTGATATCAAGGTTGAGTTTGATCATGGGTGGGGTGGGGGTAAAAAAGTAGGTCACTAGGTCAAATCTTAGAAAAATCACTTCAGAAGTCATAATTTAAGAATGATTGTCTTAATAAAATCAATATTCTAAATATTTGAAAATCTTGTTCTCCAGAACCACTGCTCATGATCCACTATCAACATTGTTCAAATATTGTCCCTTAGGTCAATATTGGCCCTTTCCTTGGGCTACCCAGCTATAATTTTAATTCTATGGTAATTGGGTGAGCAATAAAGGGTCATCTTGGCCCTCTCGTTTCTTTTAGTTTTAGGTAGGTGTTGGGAATTGTGATTCTTGTTGTCACCTAATTGCATTGATAGAATAAGCCAACTGGATCTTGCTCCATTGATAACCACTAAGTGTGATGTGCCCAGATCAGATTAAATACAATTTTGACATTTGATGTTGGTAATATTTTATAACTGTTTCATAACCTTTGACGACATGCATATTCATGTTTATATGTTTGCAAACGAAGGAGACACAGGTCGGACAGCTCTTTCGGGACCTATCTAATCATGATCTACTCTGATTATATTGGTTGATCATCTTCTTCACTGTATTCCATGGTAAAACCCTTTCACTGTTCTATATAATTATAGTCAAAATTTCAATACTGAATATACATGGACAAAATAGTTATAATGCTTTATGGAAGACGGGACATTGTAGCCAGTTTAGACTATATGGAAACATATCTATCAAATTCCATAAGCAAACAGAGCAGACCCTGATCAGACGGCTGATCTGGATCTACTCTGTTTGCAGATGTGTGTAAATGGGCTTACATAAGGGAAAGGGTTAATCGATAATAAGAGTAGGGTATCGTGCCCAGGTTTCTCTGTACCCTCTACAGTATTTCTGGGGCGTCCAATTAGCCCATGGTTGGCAGAAAGGGACGTTAATCAAAGTAAAACAAATCTATTGATTCGTGTGCAATAATTTCGTTAATATTAATGTATTCAGACAATGACATTAATTTGCACGAAGCAATGGTACAGTGGTTACTGTCAGAGCGTTATACGTTCTTTGTTATACGTTCTTTGTTCTTTGCTATGAATATGTTAAAAGTAAAGCAACAAAAGTAAATAATATGAGTCATGTAGGAAATACCACATACAAAACAAACAGCCGCCCAAACAGCACCACAACAAGAAAACAGCAAATGTACATAACTTTTAAAACACAAACACTGGCGACATTGTTACCTTATCATGTAGAATGTTTGGATATTAATAGAAGATATACTAGTGCGAATGTCAAACGGTTTTGACCCTGATCAGATGCCAGTGTCCTCAGATCTGGATCCGAACTGGTTGTAACGTCAGTCAGTGTATGTATTCTGTGCGTGCTATTTACAGCGGAACCTGTATTAATTAGCCGATGGATGAAGAGGCATTGAAATCTCAGGGTAAAGGTTACTGTTTGGGTCGGGACATGTGTAATGCAGGAACCGGCTTTGCACTTGTCCTGTATTAGGCTGTTAAGCCAGAGGCCCTGGGTTCGAGTCCCAGTCAAGTCACAACTTTTTCACCATGCTACATTTGGCGCCCAACGTAAATAACCCATAAGGTGATTTATATGAAAATAATATGAAGATAATATGTAATAATAAGAAACTCGTGGTGTGTTCTTTGAGTAAGAATTCGGGACGAATTCTTGTGTATAGGGTGTGTGTGTAGCCGGGTAGAGATTATAGTGAAATAAGTTAATATGATTTACTGTGTGGCCTGGTAGCTCAGTCGGTAGAGTGTAGGCATGGTAAGCCAGAGGCCCTGGGTTCGAGTCCCAGTCGAGTCACAACTTTTTCACCATGTTACATACGGGCATAACTATGTGTACACCTGGGTATCAGTCATATGAGCTACATGTACTTCACTTTTCGTTCGTGAAATCATAGATACCTGCTTTACTTCTCCTTCTTTCGTTTTGATGGAGATTCTCGAGTGTCTATTGTCACGTGGTTAATGACGCCAACCTGTACATTTGGAATTATAAATTGTCGTCTGCAAATGGTGATTTTCAGATTGTTGGACACCGGAGACAAGTGTCAGGCAGGTTGGATCCAGATCAGACGCCTCACTATGTGACGTCTTATCTGGATCTTAACTGTTTGTAAAATACCAGTGAAGTCGCGTTCGGCAGGGAATGGGCTCAAAGATACGGGAATGTAGTATACACATTTGTATATGTTATTGATTCGATGGACATGTTAATGCATGGTCATTGTAAGACTATATATGTTGCTGATCTCCAAATCTGGAGGAATTTAATAAACTACTATAGTCAAACAACTAGGTCTGACGTGTCAAAGGTCAACCGAGTCCATTTTGTAGGGAGATCAGCATTCCGCATGTTCTCGGACCAATTTTTAAACAGACGAGTTTAGTATATAAGATGAAATTGAAGGCGGAATTGTTGTCAGCAGTTTAGCGCAGTGGGTAAAGTCTAGGTACGCAGAAGACATTGCGAGAATAGTTTTTATTGAGTGTGGGTTCGAATCCCGTGTCGACCTTAAACTTTTTTTGATTTTGAATGAATAGTAGAGTATTATTTTATGTCATATTGTATCATTGTAATGGCCATTTATGCACATGTTCGTCAATGTTAGGGAAGGGTGCCTTTGTTTGCGTTCGAGTCCTATATTAGCCATATTTTCAATAATAAATCGATGCTAAAATATGAATATCAATATAAGTTTTAGCAAATGTCTTGTACAGGCGGCTTCTTCATGCACAACAAAACTAATGCTCTTAAGGGGACTTTCTTTAATATTTTTAGCAAAACATTTTTTTAGGTTGATGTTAGACTCGAACCTGCGCCTAATAAAATGTTCGCCGATCATTATAATTATTTATGGTCCTACAACTTATCCACTACGCTATATTTCCGATAACAAATGCGCTTATTCTTTATACCTCTAACTGAACATTTTCTTTTATAAATGGCACGGTGATATCCGAAATGCTGATCTCCCTTAAAAATGGACTCGGCGAACCCGTGACCCGTCAGACCTAGTTGTTTGACTATACTACTATGGAGGTCCGTGGAAAACAAAAAGGTCCGACCCGTTCAATTGAAAGGTATTTGTTTGGTCTTGATATCGGTCACATATGTAATTTACATATCAAAGAACACGACTAAGGTAATTTGATTCTATTGGGTGGATTGAAATGTGTCAGATCGAATACATTGCTATACCGGTGATTCAATAACAATGAAATGGAAGACAGCACATGTAGAACTGAATGGGAATTGATTTGACAATTGTGTGTAGAAATAAACACGTGGTGCAGCCACCAATCGATTGATACTGCGTATTTTAGGATGAGTCAGGGGTGCATATTTCTATATATCAAATATTTGCTATAATATGTCAAAGTGCCGTTGAACCCTGAATTTTCAATTCTACCTCACCTTAAAAATACACTCATTGACACTGGAGCTTGTTAGACATACTTGCTATTATAAATGCCATGCGGTATGGTCTAAATAATAGATATCTTCTGTTCTGTACATTTCTTAAGTCCAAACAACAGCATTTGTATCAAATATCGGGGATTCAGGTATATCTGAATAAAGAAAGTAACAGATAAAATAAAGGAGAATTAGAAAAAACTGTGCTATGTATTTCATAGGAAGTGACTTCCATCGAGACAATAAAATTCGTTAACCCTTCATTCATATAAACGTCATTTAACGCATTTGCAAACAGAGCAGACCAGATCAGATGGTCCTGTTTGCTTTTGACAAGATATACATTGAGATCTGATTCTACAGTTTTTGTCGAAGAAACAAATTCCTTGATAAAAATACAGTAACTATTTTATAGAACGTTCTTGGTTAATACGTTTCCTTTGATATAACGTTTAGATTGGCGAGTCCCGGTCAAATGCCTTCTTTATCTATCTTGCAAAAGACAAGATACAACGTTCTTGTTTTGAACGTATTTTCGGTTTTGAACGTTTGAGAGAGTTTGTCCCAAACCGCTAATAGCTGTAATTACATGTAGAACGTTTGCCCGGTAATGGAGCGATGACAACGGTCATGCGAAGGAATCGATTGACCGTGAAAATCGCTCAAAAGGCGTGTTTGCTAACACTAAATAGCGAATATGCAAACTTAGCGTCATTTATTGACACCTAATTGTATGGCATATTTCGTTTAACAATGATTACATACATTTATACAGGGTCAATTAAAATAAAGAATTAATAGACGCGAATTTCTGCTTCAATTTAAACCATTCACTTTCTGTTGAGATTCGGTCCAGGTTTTATTAATACCGCGCCATTGAATCTGATCTGTCAAAACTCGTCTGATTTGTAGTTACTTTCGTGCTTGTCTTAATCTGTACCGTGTTAAAACTATGGCTACTGTTTGGAACATGATCTCGATCTAATTTTATAATACGACATCAAATTCTAAGAGTTGTATTAACTCTCGGAAAAAAATTGGAAGTTCCACTCGACATCATTCGTCCGCCATTTGCAATTTGAAAAGAAGATGTTTACAACAGAGACACCTTTATTTTAACATGCAATCATGGGATACGCGGACACGGATTTCCTAAAATAACGACAAATTGATTTATACTTTATCTCAATCTGGTAATAAATAGAAACAAATAGATCTATCGTACATTTTAAAAATTATAATAAATAGTCATGCTGTCATTATCTCTTATATGAAAATTGAACAGGGGAAGGATAGCATTGAATATTAGTACTTGCTCGAGAAAATGTAAGCACAGAGGTTTGCAAACTGTTAACTAAAACGCGGAGTGTGGTCAAATTCTGACCATGGAAATTGTTATTATATCTATATTAGATCATAAGCAAACAGAGCAGACCCTGATCAGACGATTCCTACAGGAGCTCCCTGATCTCTGTATATTCCGTATATAAAAGCATATTTATGGAGTAAAATATTAACCCTTTACTCCATAAATACGCCTTTCTATGCCTTTGTAAACAGAGAAGACCAAGATCAGGATCTGCTTTATTTGCTTAAAGAATAATATAGATCTGATTCTACAGTTTCTGCTTCAGTAAAACCTTTTTGTGTCTTGTTTTAATATGCCATATTAAAATTTAATTTAATCAATATCCGTGTCATCATTATTTCTAACATGAATATTCATGGAGTAACGGTTTAATCGTCTGGAAACTATGGGAGTCCTTGAGGGCACTATTGACCTATGACGCCCCCCCCCACCCTCCACCCCTATCATTCCCACATTGCCTTGGTTTGAGGGCTTAATCGGAGATGTTAGTGTTTTGCATGACAAGAACTAAGAGGAAGGCAAGTCGGTGGTTTTAACCCCATACGCTGCTTCGCAACGAATGAAATTAGCTGAAATCATATTTCTGAAATCATTCCTCATCATCGTGTCATCTCATTTTACGTTTTCATTTATCAATGTGCCTGAAGACATCCGTTCTGAACAGGAGTAAGTTTAGCATGGCCAATAAAAAAGTAGTAAAAGTTCATGTACGAGTCATTCCGGAAACACCACATACAAAACACATAGCCGCCCGAACAGCAACATGACTAGAATTACAACAAATATACATATCTATCAAAACACAAAAAGAGACACCCAAAGTCAAGCAAACAAACAAATCGGGAAAAATGGAAGTACCGCATTGGAATGGTCAGTGATAATTGTCATTAGGGTAGTGGGTAGACTCGTTTAGGGGCGCCCAACCTCACACTTATTCCACCCACCCTAAACATTCAAACAGTGTAAATAAACATATCCCTTCTCCGACTAATTTACAACAAACGCGATGGCAAATACGGTGGTAAATTGCACGTAAAAGTAATTAGTTGAAACAAACTGTATCAAGTTATCGCTAGGATTGAGGTGCAAACTGAGTAACTGTAAAAAATCTGATAAAGGGTATGACAAAATATAGCCCCTCCCCCGTTTCCGGATTTTAGAGGGCGTCATAGAATTCTAAGTATTTTTTGTCGGCGTACATGAAACTAGGCCAGCATGATTGACAACTGTAAAAGGGTTGACAATTAGTCAAACAGGAAAAGTCACACACAAGACGGAATCATTGCCAAAACACCGATAGAAAATAAGTGTGAGAAACATACAACCACACACACACACACACGCACACAGACACACGCATACACGAGAAGCAAATCTCAAAACCAACAAACACACAAGTACAGAGATAAAAAGATATTACCGCCTCGCAAATGAGTCCAATATTGTAAATTTTCCTCATATTGACGGAGATGTTCCCCGTGCTCCTTTCTGGCTGGTATACATATCTCATTTCATTGTAACGGGATCGGTATGGACTCCTCGGTGTAGAGGACCGGCTCGTACCTATGATCATGCGGAACGCCGAGCACCCGTGGTAGCGTAGCGCTTGTTCTGCATGTACGTTCGGTAGGCCTATTTTTATGGAAATAACAACACGACGTCAGTCACCATTAACGGTTTAATAGGTCTATAGTCACAGACATTTTAAAAACCCAAAAGCAGTTAACAAAATATTTAAATATACATATATAGAATAAAGGTGTAGATGTTTGCCTATTTGTAAAAATGAGTATCTAGTGTTGAACTCTATTCAAGGGAGGCTACTAATGCAAGATACTGAGTCATCCTAGAAATGACTATAACGAAACGATACATATTAGACGATCTGCCTAAAAGTGAAATTAACTGTATATCAGGAGTGGAACTTTCGTGTAGAGATACTGTTGAATTTTATAACGTGGTGACTACCTTGATGACATTAGAATTTTATGGAGATTTGGCGTAGATTCGTGCCTAAAGAATGTGTAAACCTCTGTTCGGTACCGAATGAATACCCGAGGTGTAAAGTATCACCGCTGATGGGAACATGATCACTAAAGAAGGAACATGATCACCACAAATTGATCACAATCACCCCAACTATGGATCACTGGTGATCCTCAAAAGATCGAATTGAGCGATCACCATCGCCATAATAACGTCACCAATAATTGCGCTAAAGATTACATTCGAATGAGTGGTGACGAAATGGTAACTAAAGAGCGCCATTGATTTAAATGGACAAAGTTACACTTCTAAATACAAAAGGGGTATTACACTGCTGAAGCGGGCGGACGGCTATTCAAATATAAAAAGTCTGATCAGGTGGAGAACAGTGTGTACAGGATCATAGCAACTGTAAACTACCCATAATTCAGTGCTCAAACTGGCCATTGTAAATTTGTAATCACGGAAGTTAAAGTCAAATGTAAACAATTGATGATTTTACACAGAAATACAATTCTATAACACGACAATTGCATAAAACGCAATATAGATACTCAAATAGATATAGATCTATTTGTAAATAAAGAAAACACTCAGATGTTACACTATTCGGTTCACTAAAACGTGATATTCTGGTGACGATTTTAACTGTCTAAATATTATATCATATTAA
Source organism: Azorinus chamasolen (assembly GCA_963576725.1). Classification (NCBI taxonomy): domain Eukaryota; kingdom Metazoa; phylum Mollusca; class Bivalvia; order Cardiida; family Solecurtidae; genus Azorinus; species Azorinus chamasolen. The sequence continues at coordinate 46,620,564 of OY755245.1, forward strand.
CTGAATAGCTGCTTAGAACAAGGATATAGGTATCATAAAGAAAAAAATCTCTATTTTTATCATCGAAATATATCGCTTTATGGCTACTACAAATGCATTTTGAAGGCACTACTTTGACAAGGTATTTCACATGAAGAATTTTATGGTGATGTGAATAACAATCTTCGTAAAATTATTGGACATACCCATTTTCTTACTTTGTTTGTAAAATGTATACAAAATTAGTTTATTGAAATAGGGAGTAGTTACAAACCTGTATATATTTTCACTTACATATAAAATGAATATATTTGAAACTAGAAATTCAGTCTGAATTGTTTGAGAACTTAAATTAGAATCGTTAAATAGTTTCAAATAAAATGTTGCATTCTGCAGGAACTTAACCAACGTTATCCGAATAATATACTTGAATGAATGGTCACTAGTGTTATAAAGTATTAACTATACACCCTCCTATCGGGACGTATATATACAATTATCACAATATCAATTAGACTTATATTAATCATAGAAGCAAACTCAATTCTTGTAACTAGTGTATGCTTTAGGTCAGTTTTGATAACCTCTAGAAACAGTTTTGATCCAGATGAGTAACTTGGGTCCATGCTTATAAAACTTTTAGTTGAGTCTGAGTACGTTCTCAAGCTTTTGATTGGTCAGATTTGAGCCTCTGGCTCAAATCTGACCAATCAAAAGCTTGAGAACTCAAATCTGACCAATCAAAAGCCTGAGAACGAAACTGGGACTCAACTAAAAGCTTTATAAGCATGAACCCTGGTGTACAATCAGGATCAATACTGAAATACACTTTAACCCTTTCCATGTTCTACATTAATTCAAAATTTTAATACCTCCTGAATATTCATGGATAAAATAATTGTAATGAAATATTGAAGGTGGAACATTGTAGCCGTTTTAGAAAGCAAATTCCATTAGCAAACAGAGCAGGCCTTGTTCAGACGGTTCCTACAGGAGCCGTTCTGATCTGGTTCTACTCTGTTTGCAAATGTGTGAAAACACGTTTATATGAGGGAAGGGGTTATAAGAGACATACATCTTTGTATTGATTTATACTGCGTTTTTAAGCCGAGTTCCTGATCAGAAGTGTTCAGACTTAATCACATACAGTAAAACCTCACTTATCCGAAAACGTAACCATTTCCATGTTCTTTGTTTATTCCAACGTTCAATACCTACTGTATATTCATGGACAGAATAGTTATAATGAAATATGGAAGATGGAATAGTGTAGCCATTTTAGAAAGTAAAGGAACAGATCTATCAAAATTCAATACCAAAAAGAGCAAACCCTGATCAGGAGACATCTGGGTCTACTCTGTTTGCAAATGCGCGAAAATGCGTTATATAATGACATACTTAATATTTATTGGCTGAAGGTTTATAATTTAAAAGGATTTTTTTTTATATTTGTAGAAACTGTAGAGTCAGACCTATATATTCACAAGCAAACTGAGTGGACTCTCATCAGATGGCTCCTATCGGAGTCATCTTATCTGTGTCTACTCTGGTTGCAAAAGCTTGAATATGCGTTTTTAATGAAGGAAAGGGTTAACTAAGTACAGTTATTGGTCTTTAACCCTTTACTCCTTGATATAATGACATCATTAATATTAATTAGAATACAATAACACCTCTCTATAACGACCACTAAATTACATCAAGTATTTTGTGTTAAAGGCAGGTGGATGCTTAAAGCAAGGTGAAAGTGAAACAGAACGCTCCTATAGGACCGTTCTGTTTTACTTTCACCTTGTTTTAAGCAACCGCCTGCCCAAAATACAAACTAATTAACACAAAGTAGTGGTCGTTATAGAGAGGTTTTACTGTAGTCTTTATGATGACATATGAATGTAGGAAATTAACTTTAGAATCGAATCCATATTATCATATCAGTAAACAGAGCAGATCCTGATCAGACAGTTTCTACAGGAGCTGTCTGATCTGGGGCTGCTCTGTTTGTAAATACATGAATATAGAGTAGTACAAAATGGCAGCTTATTGCAAGGTTGAAGTTATACCAATTCATCTTTATTGAACACTCGGATAAGAAATGTTTTATTGTATTTGATTTCATCACGTTGCTGCTAGTCATCTATCACTCGGTAGAGGTCTTTCTGTGAGAAATAGTTCCACACTCTTATAGAGTCCACTGCAAGAATTAAACCTCCGATGATCACCAGGAGACCCGCTGCCAACGCACCAATGGTTGTAGCAGATGCACGTGGGTCCCCTCGACATTCAAGTCGACTACGTGCACTGGTCGTATTCTTCAGGTTGATGGCGGTCTCAGCTATGAGTAGGGCGATTATCTCGTCTTGTGTCATGTTTGTGAAGGTTTTGTTCTCATAACAAACACAAGGAGCAATGTAAATGTTCTTGTCCTGTGCAGCTGTGTGTGAAAGAAAAACGTAAACTGTTGGAACAAGTAATAATGGATATTCATGCCAGAAATAATAAACATTGAATGTTACAGTAAACCCCCTCTAATGCGACCAGCAAAAAAGGGGCATATTTCACAGTAGCAAAGGCAGGTAGTAACTTAATGCAGGAAGAAAGTAATGCAGAAATCCCCTATGGGAGCTTTCTGCATAACTTTTGTCCTGCATTAAGCAACCACCTGCTTGTAAAGACATGTATGTTTATTCACTAAGTGGTCGCATTAGGGGGATTCTACTGTGCTTAGCTGTTTTTGTTTACTATAGTATCATGAACGCGGAAATTTGTTACCATGGCTCAAAATGTAGAATCGTATCTATTTTCATATAAAGAGCGGACTTATTAGGAGCTGACTGGAGCGGACTGGTTGGATGGTTCCTACAGAAGCAGTCTGATATATGTCTGCCATGTTTGCAAAGGTGTCAAAGGGTGTGTATATCGGGTAAATGCTGAACCGTTTACTTGAAAATACAGTAAAACCTCTCTATAACGACCACTAAATTGTGTTAATTAATTGGTATTTTAGGCAGGTGGTTGCTTAAAGCAAGGTGAAAGTAAAACAGAACGTTCCTATAGGAGCGTTCTGTTTTACTTTCACCTTGCTGTAAGCAGCCACCTGCCTTTAACACAAACTACTTGATGTAATTTAGTGGTCGTTATAGAGAGGTTTTACTGTAGATGCATATCTACGCATTTGCAAACAGAAGAGACGCAGATCAGACAGCTCATGTAGGAACTGTCTTACCAGAATCTGCTTTCGTTACTACAGGTACATAAAATGTAAAGTCTCTGTCATGGCTGACATGTTCAGTGTTCATATGCCATTGCAAACATTAAGCATGCTATTTCATCATGTAAATGGGGAACCCTTTACTCAATGGTGAACCCTTTACTCAATGGTGAACCCTTTACTCAATGATGAACCCTTTACACAATGGTGAACCCTTTACACAATGGTGAACCCTTTACACAATGGTGAACCCTTTACATAATGGTGAACCCTTTACACAATGGTGAACCCTTTACTCAATGGTGAACCCTTTACTCAATGGTGAACCATTTTCTCAATGGTGAACCCTTTACTCAATGGTGAACCCTTTACTCAATTGTGAACCCTTTACTCGATGGTGAACCCTTTACTCGATGGTGAACCCTTTACTCGATGGTGAACCCTTTTCTCAATGGTGAACCCTTTTCTCAATGGTGAACCCTTTACTCAATGGTGAACACTTTACTCTATAAATACGCCTTTTTTACGCATTTTCAAACAGCGTAGACCCGGTTCAGGATCTGCTCTGTTTGCTTATGGAATAACATAGATCTAAATATGTAGTCACAGGAAAACATTACCCGTGTAAATATGCCATTTTAAGATTTCATCTTTATAATATTCTTTATACAGATTCATGGAGTAAGGTATTAATTATCCCATGTTTGTTTAAATCACGAACACGTACATTCAGTTCATGAGCAGTTATTAAAATTGCAACATTATTAACACCACTAGCACCAGCTCAACGCGGTGTTCAATTTTCATAACTAAATACATCGAAACTGATGATCCAGAAGCACCAGAAAGCTGAAATTGTATAGGTCGTATTGAAGCTCTTTCCAAATATTGATCGAGTTGATGAATTCAAAATCAAAAGCATGAATTCAAAATCATAAAGATATTCATTTACAGTTTATCAATATTCTTTTCAAATGTCCAGTAAAACCTGCCTTAAGTCACCATTTATTTATTTAACATAATTATGAACAAAGCAGTCCGTTGCTTAATGCTGAGCAAACGTACTACAGAAAGCTTCTTAGGAGCTGTTCGCATTCCCTTTGATCTGCATTAAGCTTCCACCTGTTTCAAAGACACAAATCTTGACATATTTTAATAATCGTTCAACCCTTTCCCTGTTCAATATTTATGTACGAAATAGTGGTATAATGCATTGTTGATAGCTGAATTTTTATCATGTTAACTTTTCCAGGAAATGTTTTACTTTGACATAATCAGTAGAACCAATTTATATTCTGTCAAAAACAAACAGAGCAGACCTTGATCAGACGGCTCCTAAAGGAGCTGTCTGATCTGGGTTTACTCGGTTTGCAAATGCGTGAAAAGGCGATTATATGAAGGAAAGGGTTAAGACAAGTATTATTGTACATACAATGGTCGACATATTCGACCAAATTAAAAAAAAGAAAATATTATTATGTAATTTTTTTTTAAATTCATTTCTTAAATGATATTGTTTCAGTATTATTGACTTCAACTTTGATCCTGTATAGGTCGCTATTTAATCCTTTCCTTCATACAAACGTTCACATCTTTACAAACAGAGTAGACCCAGATCAGAAGGTTCATGTAGGAACCGTCTGATCGGGACTGCTGTTTGCTGATGAAATTATAAATTTATTATAGATCTGACTACAGCTTCTACCAATATCAAAACATCATATCGAGGGCTTGGTGCAAAACTATTCTAACTCCTTCACTTTGTGAAGGAGTTAGAATAGTTTTGCACCAAGCCCTCGATATGTGCTTATGTCATTATAAACATTCCGCTAATTAATAGTCATGATGGCGTTATTATTACATGAATATGCAACAGGGCTGATAAGAAAGGCGAGCAATATCAATTCACCTGGATCTGTACAAGATGGCTGGGCATCCGACCAGAGGCCGTCACTTTGACAAACACGCGAGGGGACGCCAAGCAGGGAATAGTCCGTGTTGCACGTATACGTCGCAATTTTGTTATATGTAGTACCTGCCATAGCTGTTGCAAACCCGTTGGCCGGGGCCGACGGTGATCCACAATCTAAAAAAATATTATATTATATTATATTAATAGGTAGGATGATAGGAAGTCCCTTTCGCATTTGGCTCTCTACCAATCAGTCACTTCGTGAAACATATTTATACATGTACAATTTTACACGAAACGAAGTTTCTCAAAATGCTTTCCTCAAAAATAGTTAAAGTTACAAATAACCCATTCCCTCATACTGACGCATTTTGACACATCTGTAAAAGTAACAAAAAGAGCATTTGCTCCTTAGGAGCAAATGCTCTATTACAATGGTTTCCAAAACAACACAATGCTATTTAATCTCTTTTACTAGTAAATGCTTCTTTTCAATATATTTTGTTCAAAGAAGTTGGGTCTATAACTAGCGTATGGGATAATGGGTTCATGTGTTGAGCCATCACGTCTAATCATTTCGTACAGGAAGAAACCACAATCGCACCATCAAAGGTTATAGATCTAGAAAACGAGTTACCCCTTTCGGCTCTAAATAAATTCCATCTGCGAAACGTATCGCCTGCTTTAGGTTTCAAAGTGCCATTTCCTTCAGTTTCTATACTAAAATATAATTGATCATTGTCAAATAGTTTAGACCCTGATGAGACACCGAGTTAATCAACGTCTCCCTGGATCCAAACTGTTTGCAAAGGTTATTGCGGGTTCGCATCTGGCGGCAAAAGAGTTTTGGCGCCAAATTAAAAATGTCGTCTGCAATAATAATTTCATATTAAACATAATTCCAAACTAAATAATAAAGGTATATTAGTAAAACATTTGTTTTTAAAAACCTGTATGCTTGGGCTAAAAAAAATATACAGAAAACAGTGAAGTCCCAGGTCAGATGCCGCCTTCAAAAGGCGGCATCTGACCTGGGACTGCACTGTTTTCAATGGTGCCAACAGGCGACATCTGACCTGGGACTGCACTGTTTTCAATTGTGCCACCACACGACATTGGCACCGAAAGAGTTAATGGAAAGAAAGACGGAACAACGTTGAGAAAAATACTATAGTTCTATATCTACTGTAAAACCTCCCAATAACGGCCATTAAATTGTGTTAATTAGTTTGTATATAGGGCAGGTGGCTGCTTAAAGAAAATCAGAACGCTCCTTTGACCTTGTGTTAAGCAGCCACATGCCCTAAATACCAACTAATTAACACAATTTAGTGGTCGTTATATATAGGTTTACTGTACATTAGATCCAGATTTGAGCAGATATTATTGAGTAAGGGTTAAATGTAAATAGTGCTACTGGTTTGTCCCGCGCCAGGGAAAATTCAGATTAGGGTCTGCACTGTTTATCATGCAAAATTTACACCTTTCATACTGAATGGGCTCCATAGTTAAACACAGATGGGCTATTCAACTCTGATAATTCAGGGTTGAAAGGGTTATTAAACTTCTTAAGATAAAATTATATTACATAAAATATGACCAAATGTCGCAATGTCAGGGAAATTTGCAATTATGTCAGGAAAATGTCAGAGAGTAGCAGTGTCGAACTGACTTTGGTTGGTTGGTTGGTTGTATTAGGGTTTTTAGGTAGCTTCAACAGTATTTCACTCATATCACGACGTCCAACTAATTACAGGTGGATGAAGACCCCAGAGGTTCTGTGAGCGGAACGAATTGCATTGTTTGGGGCACACAGAGGTACGCCTAAGTAGAACCGCCGACCTATACCACAAACCAGCTGAAAGCCTTTAGAAGAGTCCAGTTTGATTTTCCACATGTCCGTTATTAATCGTTACCCGGCTGAGCAAACTATTTTGACACAATATTTCACCCACTAAATTTCAATCTGTAATCAATGTGTCTTCCAAAACGAAACACGAGTTATATGCGTCTCCTCTGGATCCAAACTGTTTGCATGGGTAATCATCCATCCACCCGCCCCATGTTAAATGTTAAAACCAACTAGAATGTGTGAGAGTACAATCTTTCTACTGCGACCACTCAAACGACTGCAGATTCCAGGAGATATTTTAATGCAGCACGAAAGTTATGTAGAAAGCCAACATGGGAGATCTCCGTCTTACTTTTGTTCTACAGTAAGAAAACAACTACTTGGAAAAGACACCCATGTTCAATGAATAAGTGGAGAGACTCTACTATACCTGTCACTATACATGTAGGATCGATGTCACTCCAACTGCCATTACTCTGACATTGCCTCTGTGGAGACCCGTTAACTGTATAGCCAAGTATACAACTGTAGTTTGCGATGTTTGGATATTTTGTTCCATCTTGTGTCGATACATTCCCATTAGTCGGCGAAGCGAGCGGTCCACAGTCTATTGCCTCACACACCGGTTCTGATCCGTTCCAATTTTGGTCAGATAAACAGGTTCGACTAAGATTCCCAACTAGATCGTACCCACCGAAACAGCTATAAACAGCCATTTCTCCAAAAGTAGTTCCCCTGACTGTTGACACTGTTCCAAAAGGTGGGTCCGAGATAGACCCACAATCAACAATAGTGCACACTGGCTCGTCTGGATGCCACAGTCCACTAAGGTTGCAAGTCCGAACAGCCGCACCATTCATTTCATAACCAGCGTCGCAAGTATACGTGGCGGTACTATTATAGAACGAGGAAGTAGAACTAACGCTTCCGCCCAATGGAGCTGTTGCACTACCACAATTAATTATGTTGCAGGTTGGACTAGCGTCGCTCCAAGACCCTGAAACCAAACAAGTTCTCATGTCGGGACCAGAGCGAGTATACCCCAGGATGCACTCATAGACCGCGCTACTATTATAGGTAGTTAATCCAACAGAAACGATTCCACTGGTTGGGTTTGTCAGTGCTCCACAATCTACAATGTCGCATGTCGGTGCAACGCTGCTCCATGACCCGTTTGCTTGGCATTCTCGTGCGCTATTCCCATTTAGTGTGTATCCAGTCAAACATGAATATGTAGCTACGCCACCATAATCCGTACCTGTACCACTAACGAGCCCATTTGTGGGATTCGAGAGTGATCCACAACTGACGATGCTACAAGAGGCAGTTGAACCGGACCATGAACCACCAGATGTGCAGGTGCGAGTTTCACTCCCTGATAGCTCATAACCCAGATTGCATGTATAGTTAGCAAAACTATCATAAGTGGTTGATGTAATGGTAATTAAACCGTCGGATATGTTTGTTAAACTTCCACAATCTATTATTTCACATGTAGGGACAGAGTCATTCCAGGCCCCACTTGAATTGCAGTTAAGAACAGATACTCCCTGCAGATTGAATCCAGTATCGCATGAATATGTTGCTTGGTGGTTGAATGTTGTAAACGGCGCACTGACACTTCCGTTGAACGGGGATGTTGGAACACCACAATCCTTCTCGCTGCATGACGGTTGAGAGCCATCCCAAGAACCGACAGAAGCACATGTTCGTGTCGAACTTCCAGACAAATCGTAACCGTCATTACATGCATACGTGGCCTGATTATTATAGGTCGTGCTTCCTACCGTGACAACTCCGTTCGCTGGTGACGATAACGGTCCACAGTCTACGGCGTTACAAGAAGGTTCGGTGCCATTCCATGTTCCTGTGGAGGAGCATGTCCTTAATGTAGACCCTGATAACTCGTAACCAGTGTCACAGGCGTATGTAGCCTGGTTATTATAGGTTGTAGCCGTAATGTTTACTGTTCCATCTGCTATAGTAGTTAGTGTTCCACAGTCAACAATATCACACGTTGGTTCAGAATCGCTCCATGTTCCATTAGATTGGCATGTTCTAGCTGACGCTCCAACAAGATTGAAGCCAGTGTTGCAAGAGTACGTTGCCTGTTGGCCGTATGTGGTAACCGGTACGGATACACTTCCATCCGATGGCGCATCAAGGGAGCCGCAATCTCTAATGGTACATGTTGGATATGTTCCAATCCACTGACCGTTACTGTCGCACGTGATGGTTTCAACCGAACTAACATCGTACCCAGTGTTGCACTGAAACGATGCCTGTTCACCATATGTTGTGGAAGAGTATACAGCAATACCATTGGTAGGATTTGAGGGAGATCCACAATCTAAAATAACAAAATCATGTCATTTCAAAGGGAATCATGATATCTCTTGCAACAGTAAATATAAACGACCTTACATTAGCGCTTATTTAAATCACTTGCCCTCCATCCAAAAAAGGCATTGTACCAAAACATGAAGAAGGATATAGAGGATTGTTCGGAAACAAATAAGTATTAACCCTTCATTCCATAAGTGCGTCTCTCTAAGCCTTTGCAAACAGAGTAGATCCAGATCAGGCGGCTCGTGTAGAAACCGTCTAATCAGGATTGCTCTGTGTGCTTATGAAATAATATAGATATGACTTTACAGTTTCTGCCATGACCAACAATTCCTGTGTTCATAATTATGTCATTTTAAAAATACATGTAAGTCTAATAATTCACGACGTTGTGTCTTGCATTACTCTCATGGTGTAAACGTTTTAAAGACTACCAGATTTATACTTTACCACAGCTAACTTATTTTTTAAAAAGCAGGATGTGTCTCAATATTGTCCGAACATCCCTTGTATAGGTATTACTTTAGTTAACCATTTGCTACACGAAAATGAATCTAAGAAATAATGGCAACATGAATATAAATTGGACCAATGTTTTTGTAATAGTACACGAAGACAGGAAAGGAAACAATAAATCAGATGCATGTGAATATAATTCAATATGCATATAGTACATGTCCTGATCATACGACTCTACGGGAGCGTCTACTCTGTTTGCAAAGACGTACAAATGCGTATTTGTGGACTAAAGTGTTTAACACATAGACTGGTGGCATGCCAGTGAAATATAGTAGTGACATACACATGTTATGTAAAACCTCTCAAAGAAATATATATTTCCCTGTTCTATGTTTAGGCCAAATCTCAATACCTACTGAGTATTCATTAACAAAATAGATATAAAGAAATATGGAAGGTGGAACATTGTAGACATTTTAGAAGGCAAAGAAACAAATCTATCAAATTCTATTAGCAAATAGAGCAGACCCAGATCAGACGGCTCCTCTAGGAGCCGTCTGATCTAGGTCTACTCTGTTTGCAAATGCACGAAAACACGTTTACATGAGGGAAAGGGTAAAAGTACATGTAGTATAAAACATTTATCCAGGAACTTACTATTGTCATCTATGTCTGGCTACACATCTAACCCAATCAATGCCATGAAGATATGTGATATCATTGCAAAACGTTTAGATCCAGATGAGTAACTCGGCGTCTCATCGGGATCCAAACTGTTTGATATTCTGTTTATCTTTTTGTAAAGAAGCTGAAGGACTTCCAAACTTGAAGCAGACGAACGCGTGCCAAACAAACGACAGTGGTGGCACTGAAAAGGTTAAGATCAACTGGGGTCAAGTCTACTCACCAACGGCATTGCACATTGCGTCCGACCCGTCCCAGTAGGCTACCTTGCTATTTGCCCCCATACACGTCCTGGTGTATGGAGAAGAGGTGATGGCGGATGATACGTACAGGTCGTAGCCTGTTCCGCAAGAATACACCGCCGTGGACAGGTACGTGGTGGTTGTGTACGCAACTGTCGTGTCAGCTGGTGTTGGGGGCGAATTACAGTCTGCCAAAATATAATTTGCATATGTGCAGAAAACCCTGTCTTGAGCGACCATTAAAACGTAGTATAATTCTTGTCTACAAGGCAGGCGATGACTTAATGCAGGACACAAGTAATGCAGAAAGTTCTAAAACGATTAAGCAACCATTTGTTTCTTAAAAATGTGAAATCAATCTATGGTCACGTAAGACAGGTTTTACTGTATTTGTTAGGAAGTGGATATAAATGATAGTTGTCATTAAAGTTATATTCTGCCCAGTTTTTGTATAAATCAATTTACAATAAATGTTGTACACATGCTGATATCTATGGCGTGTGGAATGCTGCAACCTTGTATAAAGAAAATTATGTGTTCAATTAAAAAAAAATATTCATTCAATAATTCTAAATATGTTTTCAAAAAATATTTGTTCTAAAAAGATAATGTTGTTAAAATATATTTATGCGGTAAAAAATTAATAGAAATAAATAATTGTTGATAAAATATTTATATGGACTGAAAAATATTTGTGCGGTAAAAACAGTATCTATATGGACTATAATTAGAATTGTGGGATACAGCATTGATCTTGTAACAACTCATCCGATTGGTTAGTACATTCCAATATGACAGCTAGCAGTATTCTGGAAGAAAATGTTTAGTGAATACAACGTGTAGTTTTAAAGTAAGCAGAAGAATTAAAAATGATTTATTTACTGAAATATATCCTTAGTGTTTAGCGCGAAAATACGAGGCGCCGGTATATGATCCAGTGCAATCCGTGGTTACAAAATCAATTCTACTACATGTATCCAGTAATTCTAATTATAGTCCATATAAAAATAATGAAAATCATGTTTTACCTAAACAACATTTTAGTCCATATAAATATACTATAACACAATTATCATTTTTTCCAAAAAATTTTTTACCACATAAATATAATTTAAGAACAAATTATTTTTAAGAACAATTTCTCTCTGAGAGTGAATAAATATATTATTTATTAAATTAACATTTTTTTATTGAACAAATGTTTAAAATTATTGAATGAATATTTTGTTATTGAACACATATTTTTCTTTATATACAGTATTGCAACACTCCACACGCCATATATATCGACGTGTTTACTACCTATTGTTAGCTGAATGTTAACGGTATTTGAATACTACTTAATCCTTAGAACACCACCAACCTTTAACCCTTTTGTATAAACGCCTTTTCACACTTCTGCAAACAGAGTAGGCACAGATTAGACGGCTCCTATAACCGTGAATATTCATGCAAGAACAAAATGACATCATGAATATTAATTCGCTGCGTTGTTATATAACTGCAACCTAAGGCTTACCACTGGTAGGTATGTTTTCTATCACATACCAAGGGTGTGAAAAAAATATGTCACCTTATGGTATGTCTTGTAACAGCGTAGCTAGCTTGATTTAGTCATATCCCGATGAATATTTATGTAAAAATAATAACAGCGTACATATTGATTAACTGATTGTTTTGTAATGGGATATCGAGGGCTTGGTGCAAAACTATTCGAACTCCTTCACAAAGTTAGGAGTGCTTGGTGCAAAACTATTCTAACTCCTTCACAAAGTGAAGGAGTTATAATAGTTTTGCACCAAGCCCTCGATATGGACACAGGAAATTTTGGTATTGGAAGAAACTGTAAAGTTAGATATGTTAAATATCATAGGCAACAAGAGCAGACACTGATCAGATGGCTCCTAAAGAATACGTCTGATCTAGGTCGACTCTGTATGCAAAGGTGTGGAAGGCGTTATATAAATGAAAGGGCTAAACTTGGATATATATCGCCACTGAATGCATGGCTATTGTTATCTCGAGAAGCGTTACCAAGGTAATGACAGTATACGCTTGTACTGTCCCAGTATGCAGATCCAGAAGACGTGTCCTGGCAGCTGACTGTGTCCTGATCACCTGATACAGCCTGGGCGCTCGAGAACCAGCCGTCCCTGTACATTTTGTATTCGGTATCACACGTGTGGACCGCAGTCGAGCCGTACGTTGTAGTAGAGTAAGCTGTCTGGCCGTTGGTTATACTGGCTGGTGTCCCGCAATCTAGGACAAGACCAAACAAGATTATTAGGAAGTAGCATTAAACCATCGTATGTCCATTCCACATGTTGTCAGTTCAAAAAGTTGTTGAAACAGAATGGAAAAGTGGCCTCTGAAACTAAATGGCGCCAATGCATGATTAGACTCTACAAGATGAGCTGTTTAGACTTTTATTGCAATGCAAACCGTGTAGATCAAACCAACTGAAGCGTATCCGACATAGAGTCCGGTCAATGTAAGCACTTGTCCGTTTTCAGAATACAGGTCATTTATCGAACAGAGGAGTGTTAAAATCAGGCGGTTGTTTAATACAGGACAGAAATAATGCAGAAAGGTCCTATATGAACTTTCTGTATTACTCATGACCTGTATTAAGCTACCACCTGCTCTACAGATCCATGGTTAGACCTCTTTTCGGTGGCCGCTTAAGACAGGTTTCACTATACTTGTTGGTCCCTGTCTTTAAATACAACGTAAAACTTGATGTGGAACGTCATCATAGATGTGTAATATACAATACAATACAATACAAATAACTTTATTGCAAATAAAACATTATTACAATGTTTATAGCAAAAACATATAATACATTCATGAGAATGAGATCAGACATGGAAAATAATAACAATACTATTTCCTGAAAGGTCTTATGGTAATAGGCAAATAGCAGGTTGCACAAAGTATTAGGTGGTTTAAGTGAATACTATGAAGATCTAGATCTAGATCTGTGTCTAGATCTAGATCTACATCCACATTATTCAGAAATTCTTTCTTTATTAGCAAAATACAAAAACTTTGAAAGATTATTTAGCTCTATTTTTGATTTAGAATATAATAATGCTTCAAATTTATTTAAGGTAGGCCATCTACAGAAATATCCCTTTAAAAACTTTTTTCTAAGCTCTCTATACCTTGGACACACCATCAGAAAGTGAAACTCTGTTTCAACCGTGTTCATGTTACAGGATTTACATAGCCGTTGCTCACGTGGAGTGTTCGTATATCTCCCAGATTCAATAAAAAGCTTATGAGCAGACACCCGGAATCTTGATAAGGTAGTCATATATTTTCTATCGTGTATGCAGTCAATATACTTCTCGCGTTCGAAATTGTGTTTAAATAAACTATAGCTTTGTAATCGCGGAGAATTATTTATTTGTGAGTACCATGACTGTTTATAATTATCCAGGATTCTACGTTTTATAATATCAAAAGTAACGTTATCCAGGGATTGGTTATGCCATACGTATCCGAAACCATGCTCTTCTAATATAGTTTTTACATGTGAAGCCCAGTTTTTGTTTCTATATGTAACTTTGTTATCCGCGTCAAATTTTATGACACTGTATATTTTAAACGTTAATGATAAGCTGTCATGTAAAATAAGTTTCCTCCAATATTTCAAAATTGTTATTTTTCGAAATATATTTAGAGGGACTCTACCCAGCTCCCCATACAAGGCTGATAAGTTTGTAGACTTACGTACTCCTAGGATGTACCTCAAAAATTTAAGGTGTATCATTTCAATATCAGTGGCTCTATGCGTACCCCATATTTCTGAACAGAAATTCAGCACTGACCCAACTAACACATCAAATAAATGAATCTTTTTAGAGGTTGGCAGTTCAATTTGTTGGAAAATGGAAAACAAGTTATGCAACGAAAAAGAGGCATGATCGGCGATTAGTTTTTGAGTTCGAGCCCAATTACCGTTTTTAAAGAAGTTAACACCGAGATATTTAAATGAGTTAACCAGTTCAATTTTTTGACCGTATATATAGAAATCGGCTGATGTGTTTCCACTATTTTCAAAAACCACAGCTTTCGTTTTGTTAACATTGATTTTCATACCCCATGTATTACAATAGTTTTCGACATCCGTAAGCATAGACTGTAGAGTTTTTTGTGACGTAGCGAACAAAGCCATATCGTCCGCGTATAATATTAAAAACAGTTTGACGTCATCAATTGTTATGACATCATCTAGATCAGAATTAATGTTTTGTGTGACGTCATTTACGAAAAACATAAACAGAAGAGGCGAACTAGGGTCCCCCTGTTTCAATCCACAGGTGCTAGGCGTGTGGCCATTTCACAAATACTGCTTATAAATACCTTCAAATACGTTTAGACATCATAACTTGACATTAAAAAAAAAAGAAAAAAAAATGAAAAAAAATATTTTTTTTCGTATAATATATTACTATATAAAGGTATGTAACTAAATGGTCCAAAGTGGCAGAAAAAATGCACCAACTACATTCCGCGTCTTGTTACGACGTCAATTTCCACTCGATTTCAATCAAATATGAGTCAATGCACGCAGAAATGTCCAGTCTTTCAAATATACACCATTGATTGCCGATCATAAGCCGAAAAATTACTGTTTTGAGACGATAAACTCCAGCTTAGATTTAGTCGACCGAGTCACTACCGACACATACATGCACATTTTCACCACTGATGACATCGAAAGTCACACAAGATCTCATAATATGGTCCGTTTTCCACTCTCATTCAATAAAACTAACATAACCATTCAACTTACTGTCGATGTCAACCTCAAAGTTACTACCGGTTCTACGAAACTGAAGAGTTTTCGAAACAACCCGCGGCTGTCAACATTCGGCCAGCCATGATTTTCGTGACCCGGAAATGCTTGAAGCGAAGAAGCGACTGGTGCCCGGCAGACCATTTGACTACTATGAAGCAGGTAACAAGTGCCCTGTAAATATGATTACTGGTGCCCGGTTTCTGTATAAAACACCCTGTTAACCCTTTCCCTCCTATAAACACCTTTTCACGCATTTGAAAACAGTATAGACCCAAATCAGATAGCTCGTAGAAGACCAGGATCTACTCCATTTGTGCCATGATATATAGATATAATTCTATACCATTCGTCGAAGCAAACATGCCCTTG
The DNA here is from genome assembly GCA_963576725.1 of Azorinus chamasolen. NCBI lineage: Eukaryota > Metazoa > Mollusca > Bivalvia > Cardiida > Solecurtidae > Azorinus > Azorinus chamasolen. The sequence goes on from OY755245.1 coordinate 46,636,425, forward strand.
AAAATGATAAAAATTAATCTAATAAATATTCATGGTGTTACTTTTTCTTACATGATTATTGAACAGGGAAATGTTAACTGGAAAATAAAATGCAGTCGACGTATACATTTTTCAGTCATGTGCTGGACACTATATATGAAAAATAAATTAACACATAGATCTATATTAGAAAGCAAACGATTATAAAATAATCAGTATAATTACCAAGTAACTATAGTCATTGTTCCTAATATATATATGAAATGAAGGCTGTCATTAAATTTTAAATAGAGCTAGTTCTCTCTTTTTTTCAGTCTTATTAGAATAGAAAATCTAAATTTTGGGCGAACATAATCAGCAGTTTACAAGGCACTTGTTACCTGCTTTATAGTAGTCAAATGGTCTGCCGGGCACCAGTCGCTTCTTCGCTTCAAGCATTTCCGGGTCACGAAAAATCATGGCTGGCCGAATGTTGACAGCCGCGGGTTGTTTCGAAAACTCTTCAGTTTCGTAGAACCGGTAGTAACTTTGAGGTTGACATCGACAGTAAGTTGAATAGTTATGTTAGTTTTATTGAATGAGAGTGGAAAACGGACCATATTATGAGATCTAGTGTGACTTTCGATGTCATCAGTGGTGAAAATGTGCATGTATGTGTCGGTAGTGACTCGGTCGACTAAATCTAAGCTGGAGTTTATCGTCTCAAAACAGTAATTTTTCGGCTTATGATCGGCAATCAATGGTGTATATTTGAAAGACTGGACATTTCTGCGTGCATTGACTCATATTTGATTGAAATCGAGTGGAAATTGACGTCGTAACAAGACGCGGAATGTAGTTGGTGCATTTTTTCTGCCACTTTGGACCATTTAGTTACATACCTTTATATAGTAATATATTATACGAAAAAACAAATTTTTTTTCATTTTTTTTTCTTTTTTTTATAATGTCAAGTTATGATGTCTAAACGTATTTGAAGGTATTTATAAGCAGTATTTGTGAAATGGCCACACGCCTAGCACCTGTGTTTCAATCCAATATCAGAAGATAGGAAGTCTGAGATATCTGATTTGTATCGCACGCATGACTTCACCACAGTATACATGGATCTTAGCGCCAAAACAAATTTACTGCTTACATTTTCATTTACTAACTTTTGCCATAAATACTGCCTGTCAATTTTATCGAAACACTGCTCATAATCAATAAAAACACAAAAGAGCTTTTGCTTGGAGTTAAGCACTTTAGAGATGATTGCGTTTAATATAAAAACACAATCTGTAACGGATTTCCCTTTTTGGAAGCCGAATTGGTTGTTGGACAACTTATTATGTTCTTTTGTCCATTTAGTCAGTCGGTTAAGTAAAATTTGCGAATATATTTTCGCTAATATGTTGACGAGTGTTATCCCGCGATAGTTCTTAGCAACATTTATAATATGTATAATATACTCTTGGTTTATCCCGTTTGCAAAGACAGTTGACACTTTTTCTTAGAAATGATCAATAGTGAACCATTTGGTTGAATAGCACATATACTTATGAATGCAATGGACTCTCAAATAAAAAGCTGCACTTTCTATAATCTGCTGTACAACAGGCCAAGTCGTGCTGTTTAAACCCCTAACGAATGTTCAGATATGAAATAATAATTTTATGAACATTAATAAGCCAAGTTGTTATACTGACTATTGAACATGCAAACTATTTTGGCCGTTGGAGAAAAATGTAGAAGCAGATCTATATCATTCCACCAACAAACCCTTTCCCCGTTCAATATCCATGTATGAAATAATGACATCATGAATATTTATTAGCTGAATTTTGATAATGTAAACTTTTCAAGGAAATGTTTTGCTTTGACAAAAACTGTAGAATCAGACCTATATCATGCTAAAAGCAAACAAAGCAGACACTGATCAGATAGCTCCTATAGGAGCCGTCTGATCTAGGTCTACTCTGTTTGCAAAGGTGTGCGTTTATATGAAGGAAAGCGTTAAGGGAAAAACGGATAATATTCTCCGTTCATTTTATTGACGATTATAAGTGGCATTTGTTGTTTAAAACAAATAATTATTATGGCATATGCAACTTTACAACAAGTTTCTGGAACCGCCTTCAGTCTACTTGCAAAAGTGTGAAAAGGCGTTTATATGAAGCAAAGGGTTATGGTACAAGGAAACATGTTTCAATTTTAAATGTCGACAGGAATTAAATTTGATTCTTTATCACTTATATTAACCATGCTCCTGTCACGAATAAAATAATTAGCTCAATCATTTTCAAAACTCATACGTATTTTGAAAATTACTTGCCGAGTAATTATCAGTATTGATCGTAATCAGATGCAGAATGATAAGTGATTAGCAAAATGGAATCTTATTTGCAGATGTTGGTCTGTATCTGTCATACCTGCCACGTTGCACGTGAACGTTTCTGTTGTCCAGCTGCCAGAGGCGAGACACGTATGTGTGTTGGTATTGGCTGGGTCGTAGCCGATATGACACGAGTAAGCCACAGAAGAGCCCTGGCTGGTAAGTCCGTCAGAATAAAGCAAATAACCATTAGACACAACAGTGGTGTCAAGACCACAATCTGAAAACAACAATAACAATTACAATAATGATAATAAGTTAAGCTGCAGCATGCTGTAGGCGAAGTCGTTATCACATTTTTAAACAAGTTTTTGCCCGATACTATTCAATTGGTGTCTCACGAACTGCTTGGAATTCGGCTATGCATAAAACATGGGAGTCTTAATAAGCAGGTGGTTGCTTTCATACAGGGCAAAGGTAATGCAGAAAGCTAGTATAGGAGCTGTCTGCATTACTTTTAACCTGCAATGAAAAGGAGAATTTTTGAATTGAGTAGTTTTGAAACCATTGTGATAAAAAAAGAATTTGCTCCTATGAAGCAAATGCTCTATTTATCACATTGGTTTCAAAGAATGAGTTGAAGAGATGCGCAAAAGGTGTCAGTAAGAGATAATTGTTTAAGACAGATTTTACAAACAGTTTGGATACGGTGGTAGGTCCGCGAAATTGTTCAAACGTCCAATTTAGACTTTCGACAGTTTTTTCCATAATGTTCAACAAATGTCCAATTTCGAAGTTAGACAATACAGCTTTGTCCATAACGTCGAAAAAGAAAAAAAATGTTTAAATATTGTCCAATTTAGACATTAGACATTTCTATCATGTCGGAAAAATGTCTAAAAAGTGTCTAATTTCGACATTGGACAATTTACCGGGCCGGGAAAAATGTCTAGAAATTATCCAATTTAGTCATTAGACATGTCTTTCAGTTGGAAAATTCGTCTAACAAGTGTCTAATTTCGACGTTGGACAATTTGCCGGACCGGTCCGGGAAAATGTCTAAATATTGTCCAATTAGACATTAGACATTTCTGTCAAGTCGGAAACACTAATTGCCTAACATGTTGTCTAATTTCGACGTTGGACAATTTGCCGGGCCGGGAAAAATGTCTAAATATTGTCCAATTTAGACATTAGACATTTCTATCAAGTCAAGACATTTGTCTAACAAGTGTCTAATTTCGAGCCTGACCAGAGCCTGACCAGAAGGCTCACATAGACACCATCATATCTGGATCTACCCTGTTAGCAAAGACGTTTTAATGCGCTTCTATGGAGAAAAGGGTTAAAACTTGCTATTGTTTTTATGAGGTAGACTTATTATTATCCTGCAATAATTACGTTGATATTATAACCTTGACTCCATGCATATCCATGTTAGAAATAGTTCCATCATGAATATTAATCAATTTGTGCCCACGTTCCCATATATGGGACATAGGCAAACAGTGTAGAATCTGATCAGCCGCCGCATGGTGTGGCGTCTGGTCAGAGTCTACACTGTTTGCTGATAGGAATTTCAATATAAAACAAAAACAAAATTGAAACTTTAGGCAATGCATCCATTAGATAAAAAATGGACTAATCCAATATATAAACATTGAAGAATCCACTGGGCGCAATTGGGTTAATACCATTAATTGTTATAACAATATAGGGACAGGAACTTTGCCATGACAGAAACTTTAGAATCATATGACCAGGATGTAAAATGTTTCGCACATCAATGGAAGACTTTGGGAAGTCAACCCATACACTTAAAGCTGACAACAATATATGTGCAGGCGAAACTACTTCGCAGCAAAAGGAGTTAGTTTTATACACCACTAGTTTCTGAAGTGTTCCTGCACTGACCTGTCGTAGAGTAACAATATAGCCGGTACGTGCTGTAAGAAAACGAGCTGCTCGTACTGCAGCCAGTGCCACATGTCGTGAACAGGCCACATTGATGGCCACTAAAGAACGAGTATTTGTGGTGGGCCATTTCGCAGTTGGTTGTATCGGCGCATTCGGCCACACACTCCTCTGCGTCTATACTCCGGGAATGTGAGACAGATGCCGTGACTCTCCTAGAACCGCTGTCGTTCAGTGCATAGGACGAACAACCTATAAATGGTAACCAAAAAGTGGCCCTTACCCCCTTGTGAACAAATACCCTTTACTCTATGAACATTTATGTGAATATAATGACATTATAAATACCAATTAATACAGTTTTTTAATGGGACTATGAACAAAATATTGTATCATGACAACAACTGTAGAATCAGTTCCATAGTATGTAATAAGCAAACAGAGCAGACCCTGATCAGACGGCTCCCACAGGAGCCGTCTGATCTTGGTCTACTCTGTTTTCAATGGCATAGAAAGGCGTATTTATGGAGTAATGGGAAACTGTCTGCCCCAACTTGGATCCAGCGCAATGTTGACTCCGTGTACTGCAAATTTGACCAAACAGTTTAAGAACTAGTGACCGCCTGTCAGACAGCTTGGGTCCTGATGAGACCTCGAGATACTCGGCGTCTCATCCATGCTTATAAAATTTTTAGTTGACTCTGAGTTCGTTCACAAGCTTTTGATTGGTCAGATTTGAGTTCTCAAGCTTTTGATTGGTCAGAGTTGTGCCAAAGGCTCAAATCTGACCAATCATAAACTTGAGAACGAACTCAGACTCAACTAAAAGTTTTATAAGCATGGACCCTGGATACAAACTGTTTGCAACAGACATGACAATTTTGCTCAGGCAGAAATTGTAGAATCAAATCTGTATTACGCCATAACCCAACAGAGAAGTCCCTGATCACGCGGTTACTATAGGAGGCGTCTTGCCAGGGTATACTGTGCAAATGCACGAAAATGCGTTTATTTAAAGGGATTTCAAAGCGTTGCTCTAGTTTTGTTTTTTTACGTCAGAAACTACCCCTCTTTGTTCCTTCTTTTTATTAAACAAGAGTGTTCGGAGGAACACATGTGTCACCTGCTCGCAACTGACACACAAACTTATTGTTAATATGAAAAAGGGGAATGACTCAAACAATATTGATGTTAGAGTTGTGGCCCTTGTGCATGACACTTCTCTCATCATGCTTGTTCTATGTGTGAAATTTGAAAGCTCTATAATGATTAGTTTCGAAATGACAGCCAAAAAATAAAGTGTGACAGACAGACAGACGGACGGACGGACAGACAGACAGACAGACGACGGAAAAGTGATCCCTAAGTGACACACTGCCTCTCGGCAGGTGACACACACAAAAACACAATCAGAAACAGCAAAAACACAAAGAGTTAACTGTTTGAGGGACTAACCACAAGACCTAAGAATAATTTGCACTAGTTAGGTTTACTCAATTGATAAATGCTTTCTTCGATATAAAACAGAGCATTCAGTAAAATCTTACCAATCTGAAATCATTTTCGGTCTTTTACCCTTTCCCTTAATATTCATGTAAGTAATAACAAGCAAGGTTTTACGCAAGCGTAAAATGGCTGCGTAACATGTCTTTAAGCAGGATAGAAGAGAAAGAGTTTTAGTAGTTTTAATTAACAGATATTGGGAAAACACGACTGTAATGTATAAATTAACAGCAGAAACGGGGGAATGTTTTAATGAGCCATGATGCATAATACATGTACCTGTGTATGACACCAATAATACACATTACGTCACAGATCAATGGTATTCATGCACCATGGTGAAATATTCAAAACGGTCAACAAAACCACGAGTAAAAGGTCTCAGCTAGATAACTTTACCAAAGACAAAATTCAAAGAAATGACTTATATTTTTACCATATTTTTGTACAAAATTGTTTTTAAACCAAAGCACGAAAACTAAGGGTGCTAACAAAAAATGAGAGAAAAAAAATAAGCTTCCACCGAGGATCGAACCCACGATCTCACATTTCCTATGCCACCGTTATAACCATTCGACCACGCTGACTGCTATAATTGGGGACGTGCTTTTTAAATCATTTATACCCAATACACTAGCATTTTCACTGGCAGAAAAGAAACAAATAAACCTTGACAAAAATATTTGCCCCCGCTGAGAAAAATGTATGAATAAAAATAAATGAATGTATTTAAATTAAAGCTTGTCTCAAGTAACCCATAGTTATTAAAAAAGAGACGGAAAGACTGATTGGAAGACGGAAACTAGCATGGGCTATGCAGCAGTTTAAACGTTGTGGAAAAAAAAACTCCGACAAAAATATGAGCAACCGCTGAAAAATATATTACAATGCAGTAAATAGCAGCCAATCAAATATAAAATCTACTTGGAATTTTCTATCAAACATTTAAATAAAAACTAATCCCGTAAGAAACTACAGGGGTCTAGACCGTTTCATGGGGGTCTATATGTACTATATAATAACAAGGGTTCCAACTAGCAGAACGGATATCCGTGTACCACGAGTACAAATATGACTGTAACTCTTACAATTTAAATGATAATTTCGTAATTCTTTCCGCTATTGAAAGCCAATATAGTTTTCTATCAAATGAATATAATCTTATAACGGTAACTTATAAACAAGTATCCATTCAACAATGATTTTCTCAAAATTTAACGTGTTTTTGGGGTCATTGACAAAAGTTCGTTCACCCCGGTTTCACTATATCACAGCAATAACCTGGCAATTTGCAGTTATAAAAATGGCGTGGTTCAATAAAACGAATCAATTCTATCGCCCACCCCCAATTTTTAGGGTTTCGGCTTTTGCCGAAATCCTTATAAAATGGATTGCGACTCAAACTATGGCGGAAAACCCTATTGCACGAGCGCTACCTAGCGGGAATCCCCCTAAGAGAATACGCGCATGTGCAGTGCTTGGCTTACAATCCGGTTCCGGAATCTTACAAAATATTTATAATGAAATATGGAAGGTGGATCCATTAGCAACAGAGCAGACTCTGAATCTATGGGAGCGAGCTGTCTGATCTGGGTCGAATCTATTTGCAGATGCATGAAAACAAGTTTATATGGAGAAATTAAGGGTTAAATAGACTTCTTCTGTTCTGTACGTTCTTTACAGTATAAAGGTTACAGCGCACTGGTGGTCAGTAGTGCAGGGCAACTGTTACATCATGCTAAAATCTCTAGAGGTCATACGCTTAACTCTTTGCACGCTAGCGGCGAAACTGTGATTACCTATGCAAACAGTTTGGATCCAGATGAGAGGCCACATAATTCTGCGTCTCATCAGGATCCAAACTGTTTGTCATCTTGATCATATTTTTGCATAAAATGAAAGAAAGTTTATTGACGAATTGACGCAGACGTCAATTGTTGCAAACGAAACATCACTCAGCATTGTAAGGATTAAGCAAGCTGTAATCTGAAGTTGCAAAAATGTTTCCAAGCTGACTTATTCAGCTGTACAAACTGGTAGAGATGCTAGAACACTAAACCTTTCCTTCATATAAATGTTTTTCACGCGTTTGTAAACAGAGTAGACCCAGATCTGATGACTCCTATAGGAGTCGTCTGATCAGGATATGCTCTATTGGCTAATGGAATTTGAAAGATCTTTTTCTTTCCTTTCTTAAATGGCTACTCATTTCCACTTTTCATGTTTCATATAATGAAACATGAAAAGTGGAAATAAGTAGCCATTATTTTGTTCATGAATATTCAGTAGGTGTTGAAATTTGGAATAAACATAGAACAGGAATCAAGTTTCTTACATGGATCCGTTCCATTTGCGCTCTGTGTCTATATACATGTACTTTTTTAAACTATTTTTTTGTTGATGTAATTATTGTTCAAATTCTCAGGGATTTTTTATAGTCAGTTTGAACTGTGCAGTAATTCCTTTTGAAACAAACTAAGTTTTCAAATATTATGCAGGTTATCGTGATCTAATTGCCAGTTGTACATTGTGTGTGTCGGTCTGTGATCAGGATCCTAGATGTTTGACAATTTTAAAATAAAACCATGCAAAGCATAGACTAATTGAATCTAAATAATTATATATGCAATACACAAAATAATGAGCAGGTGACAATTTTAAATTGAACATGGTACTTTCGAATTCATAGTTTTCCTAGCACAAAGTCTGGATCCTGCCTCTACGTTTCATCGAAATGCATACTATTGACACCAGGACTGTATGTTAATATAGCATAATGCTTTAAAAAGTCCATAACAAGTTTCAAGAGGCATGCTTATGTTTTCTAGTTTGTTTGCTTTAAAATGTATTTAGAGAAAAGAATATCAAAAAAGATAAAGAATAAAAAATATATTAGAATCTTTTTTCTATTTGCATTTGGTTGTGACGGGATTCGAACCAAGGACCTAGAGATGCATAGACGCAGCTCTTTCCCCTCGGCCACCGCTTGGGTCCCAATATATAAGTGTTACATGGTTCTATTTAAACGCTACACAGGTGTGAAAAGCAACAACGACTAGTGAACGTACATACTTAATATGCAAATTATACAGACCCATTTTTCATGAAATCTCCAAGTATAAAATGAATAGATTTTACCAATGACCTACTGTCAATCCAAACGCCTTTGTTCAAACAGCATGGTGTCTTTTTACAACAGAATTCCGACATAAGGTCGTCGGATTCTGAAAGTTCCATTCCCTTCCTGTGGTATTTACAAAAGTCCGATATATTGTTGTCGGATTCTGAGTTAAATGCCCCTTTTGCCTAGTCACTTATGCCCTTTGCAAACAGAGGAGACCCAGGTAAGAAGGCTCATAGAGAAGCCCTCTAATCAGGATCTGCACGGTTTGTCGTGTTACACTATTGTTTGGAAAAGTCCCTAAATATTAACCATAAGCTCATTTTAGCTTGACTTGTTTGAATTTTGGAACAGCCCATTTCACCGTTGTAATAGTTAGGTAGATCAAAGTAACATAATTGTTAGATTTTTGCAGAACATTATAGAATTGTTGGAGGTACATGAAATGGACACATAACCGAAAAGAATTATTTGATTATAACAGCCACGGTTGATATTTCGATACACTTTCAACATTTTGTGAACTACTATGAACTATCGAACATCAATGGTACTATTTCTATGGTAGATCAAAATTCTAACGCAGAAATTCGATTCCATTGCGACATTACAATGTTTCCTGATGAATTTTATCAATGGTCGTGCGACGTTGTTGCTAAGATCTGGTTTGAAAGAAATAGAATTTCAAAAATGCATGTACGGTAAAACCCCTCTAAACCAGACTTTAAAGTCAGTATAAATATCAGTCTTGGAGACAGGTGGCAGCTTAATGCAGGATGAAAATAATGCAGAAAGCTCCTCGGCATGACTTTCACCCTGCATTAAGCAGCCACCTGCCTAAAAAGTTTCTAAATTCTTATCTACTAGAAGTCGGGTTAAGAGGGGTTTTACTGTATTGTAAAAGGTGACAAATCTATACTTTTGAATGTATTTCAGAGATTTACAAGTGATACCCTAATTACCCTAGGTATTTTGACAAACACACTTATGCAAATAGTGCAGACCCAGATCAAACACCTCCTTAATGGGCCCGTTTGAAGGGTTTTCACTATTTGCTACCATGTCTGTTTAATCTAAAGTTGCAAAAATGTTTCCAAACTGACTTATTCAGCTGTACAAACTGGTAGAGAGGAGAGACTGGGTGCTAGAACACTTAACCCTTTCCTTCATATAAATGTTTTTCACGCGTTTGTAAACAGAGTAGACCCAGATCTGATGACTCCTATAGAAGTCGTCTGATCAGGGTCTGCTCTGTTGGCTAATGGAATTTGAAAGATCTTTTTCATTCCTTTCTTAAATGGCTACTAATTTCCACTTTTCATGTTTCATTATAACTATTTTGTTCATGCATATTCAGTAGGTATTGAAATTTGGAATAAACATAGAACAGGAATCAAGTTTCTTACATGGATCCGTTCCATTTGCGCTCTGTGTCTATATACATGTACTTTTTTAAACTATTAATTTTGTTGATGTAATTATTGTTCAAATTCTCAGGAATATTTTATAGTCAGTTTGAACTGTACAGTAATTCCTTTTGAAACAAACTAAGTTTTCAAATATTATGCAGGTTATCGTGACCTAATTGCCATTTGTACACTGTGTGTGTCGGTCTGTGATCAGGATCCTAGATGTTTGACAATTTTAAAATAAAACTATGTAGAGCATAGACTAATTGAATCTAAATAATTATATATGCAATACACAAAATAATGAGCAGGTGACAATTTTAAATTGAACATGGTACTTTCGAATTCATAGTTTTCCTAGCACAAAGTCTGGATCCTGCCTCTAAGTTTCATCGAAATGCATACTATTGACACCAGGACTGTATGTTAATATAGCATAATGCTTTAAAAAGTCCATAACAAGTTTCAAGAGGCATGCTTATGTTTTCTAGTTTGTTTGCTTTAAAATGTATTTAGAGAAAAGAATATCAAAAAAGATAAAGAATAAAAAATATATTAGAATCTTTTTTCCATTTGCATTTGGTTGTGACGGGATTCGAACCAAGGACCTAGAGATTCATAGACGCAGCTCTTTCCCCTCGGCTACCGCTTGGGTCCCAATATATAAGTGTTACATGGTTCTATTTAAACGCTACACAGGTGTGAAAAGCAACAACGACTAGTGAACGTACATACTTAATATGCAAATTATACAGACCCATTTTTCATGAAATCTCCAAGTATAAAATGAATAGATTTTACCAATGACCTACTGTCAATCCAAACGCCTTTGTTCAAACAGCATGGTGTCTTTTTACAACAGAAGTCCGACATAAGGTCGTCGGATTCTGAAAGTTCCATACCCTTCCTGTGGTATTTACAAAAGTCCGATATATTGTTGTCGGATTCTGAGTTAAATGCCCCTTTTGCCGACACACTTATATATATATAGGCTACTCTTTCTTTCTTTTTTTTCTTTACTTTCTTAAATGGCTACTAATTGCCACTTTTCATGTTTCATTGTAACTATTGTGTCCATAAATATTCAGTAGGTATTGAAATTTGGAATAAACATAGAACAGGGAAAGGGTTAAGGAAATTAGGGTTTTTATAAATCAGACATTGCTTGCATATGTTTGGTACTGACTAAGTAATGGTCAGAATCATCCGGGGTCCAGTCTAGACCTACAGTGTTCTCATTCAACGATAATTCTATTATGCTAAGCACGACTTGGCTTGACCCTTACTTTCAAATAATGGAGTGATGGCTCTTTACTACATAAACTATCAATTTTGGCTCTATTGGCACAAAGTGGCAAGATGAGCTATTGGAATCGCCCTGTATGTGACATTTTCATAAAACAATTCTTTAAATGTCTTCCAAACTACTGACATGATTTTCAGAAAAATCCACAGCAAACAATCAATTTGATATATATTATGTCCGAAACCTTCAGTACTGTCAGTACTTTGATTAGTCCCCAGCATCAAAAGAATGATGTAAAACTAGCGAGTTTTGTCAGTTTGCTTCAAATCATCGAGGAAGGAGCCATTTCCTTAATAGGAAAAATGGATGGGTTCCAAACTAAGATATGGACGAGTTCACCTTAAATAATATGGGAGTAAATGGGCTTAAGAGATCACCGGATATACACACCCGTTTTGCAGGTCCTTCTGAATGTCACTTGTTCTTCCCAAGTGTAGGACAGCTTATTGCTGGAATATCTAAGCTTGCACGAGCCTGTCGACTTAACGTACGTAGCTGTCTCATAAGAGGGGTTCGAATTCATGTAGGCCTCACAGTCACCAGCAGAGGCGACGGTTACGGTAGAATCGACTTCGCCATCCGGTATTTTACAGAAATAGCACGTCTGTATGATTGGTGAGGCACAGCTGGACGATGGCGACGAGCAAGAACCTTTATCAGAAGAAAGACACCCATCAACGGCTTAGCACAACACCAGATTTACACTTTGAACACTGTGTAGACCAAACTGATTCATCAGGAATATATTGCTGTATCTAATCAGGATCCAACCTGTTTGACTGGTTATATCTTTGAAAAGTCAATTCAATATCAGATGTGCTAAAACGAAGACGACGACATTTTTAGGAAGGAATTTATCTCAGCAGGTTACAAAATGTTCACAGCATAGTTGGACATGAGCAAGCATAATTATCATGTGGACTAATAGTGCTTACAGCAAAACCCCGCTAAACTGGAACTCCGGTAAAGAAAACAATAGATACTTTTATGCAGGCGGCTTCTTAATGCAGGGTGAAAGTCATGCAGAAAGCTCCTCTTTTATAATTGTGTAGTTTTAAACTATTGTGATAAATAGAGAACTTGTTCCTATGGAGCAAATGTTCTTTTTATCACAGTGCTTTCAAAAAGTGACTTTTACAGAGGGGGCAACCGGTGTCAGTATGAGGAAAGGGCTGAAGGACATTACACAAAACTAGCTGGCATATAGTAAAACAATGCAACTTTTCAAAACCAGCTATTGTAGGAGTGTCTTTATTGGTGCACCACCCAACTTTTGTTAGTCTCAGAGCTAACAGTTCATTTATGAGCTATAACAAAGTCTCGGTAATGTGACCATATACAGTGAAACCCCTCTAAACCGGACGTTGATTTTGGAATAAATATCGGTTTTGGAGACAGATGGCAGCTTAATGCAGGGTAAAAGTCATGCAGAAAGCTCTTCTAGGAGCTTTCTGCATGACTTTTACCCTGCATTAAGCAACCACCTGCCTAAAAGTAGCTGAATTATTCTCTTCTAGAATTCCGGTTTAGAGGGGTTTTACTGTAAGTGATTGACATCGCAGTATGGAAAGCCATAGCTATATATTGAAATTGTCGATTGATAGAATGAAATTCGGTTCTATATAAACTTGTTTTTCTTCCATATGTAGTTGAAATTAAGCCATATATTACTACACCGGTGCAATGAATTGAAAACGAATGCTTGAAGACAGCCATGGCTTTCCATATAGGAGTCTGTTAGAGTACGTGCTTGCTTAACTTGCTTAAAAGTAATGTACAAATTTCCTATATGACCTTCCTGCATAACTTGTGTCATGCATTAACCCTTTCCCTCATATTAACGTGTTTTCACGCATTTGCAAACAGAGTAGACCCAGATCAGACGGCTCCTAGAGGAGCCGTCTGGTCAGGGTCTGCTCTGTTTGCTAATGGTATTTGAACGATGTGTGTCTTTACTTTCTAAAATAGCTACTATTTCCACCTTCAATGTTTTGCTATAACTATTATGTCCATAAATATTCAGTGGGCATTGGAATTTGGAATAAACGTAAAACAAGGAAAGGGTTAAGCTATCACCTGTTTTAAAAAAAATGGATAATTAGACTTCTTTTGAGAGCTAGATTTTACCATAGTTCTATTGTCCGTTCAAGAAGGGCACTTTATTTACCTCACATTTTTCTGAAAGTATACTTAACCCTTGTCTTGCTGAATTTTAAAAGACATTTCTCCTTCTTTACCCATACCCTGTTGTATATCTACATATATCTTCACTGTGTACACATATTTCGCTGTGCAGTCACTGCTGTGGTGTGCAATGGTTGCACAATCAACTTGTAAATAGTGAAGACTCTGATGAGACAGCTCCTGCAGGAGCTGTCTCATCTGGGTCTTCACTATTTACAGGTATATTGACGTGAATAGCAAGCGAAGGGTTAAAAGTAATTTCATAATGTACACTATGCCATGAGCATAAGTATGGTGTGCAGTACAAACTGTCTTCAGCAACCATTGAAATCAGTCTAAATATAACCCTTTCCCTCACATACGCATTTTCCACGCATTTATAAACAGTGTATACCCAGATCAGACGGCTCCTATAGGAGTAGTCTGACCAGGGTCTGCTCTGTTTGCTTAGAATATGATTCTACTGCTTTTGTTAAAACAAAATTCCCTTGAAAAGTTTACATTATAAAAATTCAGCTAATAAACAATCGTGATGTTATTATTTCTTACATGAATATTGGACAGGCAAAGGGTTAATGCAGGTCAAAAGAAATGTAGAAGTCGCCTATTACTTTTGCCCTGCATTAAATAACCATTATTCATATGCTCAATAAATGAATGGTTGCTTAAGACAGATTATACTGTATAATGTACTATAATTTCTTCAAAACATCGTGAATAATTCACAAATGAAATTCGTCCTTCATAAAGCTAACAGTTTACCTTGAAATACAGTAAGATCTCGATTACTCGAACACTAAAGTACGTATCACTATCTATCTTTAAGACAGGTGACAGCTTAATGCAGAGTGAATGTCATGCAGAAAGCTGCTCTAGGAGCTTTCTGTGAGACGTTCACCCTGCATTAAGCAGCTACCTGCCCAAACGTGTCTAAAATATAATATACTAACATTTCGAAAAACAGAGGTTTTACTGTATAAGTAAAGTCGGTCACGCATGTTTATTGTCTACAAACGAACAATATTTCAAGAAGAAATTATGAAAGAAGAAATGGGTACAGAAATCGTCCTTAACAAAGGAATTTATCGCTACTATTTAACCTATTAAGTACCATAGTGTCGTGAAATAGACCTCACTCTCTTCATAAAGAGATCAAAGGAAATGAATGCTTAATTCACGTGGACTGAGAACCGATTCATTTACTTTCCACAGGATTAAACAAATATCTATCATATACTGAATAAACAATTAGTCTGTTTATTTCTTGTTTTCAACGCAAACAGTCTCCGGCCAGTGACACCTGTTTCATTTTCTGAACACGTTTTATGCTTCCACCTGCACGTGGTCTTATAGATCTATTGTCCTGTCGTACTGAAGAGCGTCCTGTCCGTTCGCCCAAAGGTACGCCCTGAAAGATTATGGTACACACTTGTCTTTTTCTAGTAGACACAGTGTACAACAACTTGTTTGGATCAGAAGTTGTGTGCCGATGTTTTAGTTGTAATATACCAGACAAGCACGTGTGACACCACCCTAGTTATAATCCTTGACCTACATTCATGCATTATTTATGAAACGTTTGTGACACATTTGGAAGTGAGGTTATCGTGCAAAACTGAAACAGTTTTAGTTTTTATGAATAATCGAAAACTAAACACCATGCAATTCAGCCTGTTAGGCTTCTAATGCCTTTGCAAACAGAGTAGACCAAGATCAGCCGGTACTTTCGCTTACAAAATTACAACATACATGACTCTACAATTTCTACCATTGCTTAAGGTTATCTTATTCATATGCCGCCATAAAACAAATTAGTAGTAAAGTGTTAACTCATTCCTTCCTAGACTATTTTTAAACCCAACCGCTTTGAATAAATCTACTGAAAAGGAGCATTAACTATAGAAAGAAGAAATTTAGAATTGTGTAGATTTAAAACCATTGTGAACTTTTTATCACAATGATTTCGAAATGTGGCTTTTGCAAAGGCGCCAAAATGCGCCACTAGGAGGGAATGTGTTAATCGACCGTGGAGTAACTTATCCTTTACCTCATGGATATTAATATAACAAATAATGCCATCATGCATATTTATTAGCTGAATATTGAGCCTGCTGATCTAGTTCTAGTTGGCTAGCAAAGGGCACGAATGTCATTAGGTGGGTGACCGTGTGGAACCTGTCTCTAAGACCAAATATATAGGTAGTGACCCAGTGTATAGCACATTACATATACAGCACGTGCAGTAGAACCTGTGATAAAGTGACCACTCATTTATTGAACATGGGAACCTTGAAAAGCAGACGGTTGCTTAATACAGGGTCAAAGTAATGCAGAAAGCCCCTACAGGAACACATATTTGTGTTTGTCAAAACAGAAACTATAGAATCAAATCTTTATTCCATAGGTCAACAAAGCAGATCCTGATCAGACGGCTCCTGTTTGAGCCGTCTGATCTTGGTCTACTCTGTTTGCAATGGCGTGGAAATGCGTACATGTATTTATGGTGTAAAGGGTTAACGCATTACCTGATACGTATTCATGTATAAAATAACGCGTTTTCATTGCAAAAAAACACTGCAAGGTGACCTAAAAACAGAAGTTTCATTTTGTATAATAGAGGCAGGTAGAAGTGTACAGTAAACCTCTCTATAACGGCCACTAAATTGTGTTAATTAGTTGGCGGCTGCTTAAAGCAAGGTGAAAGTAAAACAGAACGCTCCTATAGGAACGTTCTGTTTTACTTTCACCTTGCTTTAAGCAGCCACCTGCCTCTAACACAAAATACCCGATAAAATATATTGGCCGTTATAGAGTGGTTTTACCGTACTTCATGGCGAAAGTTTTACAGAAGGTTCATAGTAGCAGTCGATATTACTTTATTGCTTTTAAGGCACTCATTTTATTCATGAAGAGTTGCTACAGTACATGTAACACTAAGTTATAAAGCTACTGAATTTCACTAACAAGTTTTAATCTCGTCGAATTCTTTTGATTACCAGTTAGAATGTTGTTTCAAACAGACCTGCAACTTTCTTGTAAATGTATAACACGTGAGTACTATAAATGCGAACCTTAGATAACATTTGCAAACAGTTTGGATCCTGATAAGACTCCGAGTAACACGCTGTCAAATCAGTATCCAAAGAGTGTGGCACTCTGTCACTGTTTTGAAAAGAAATGAAATACATTTGTACAATTATAAGCAAAAGAACAACGCTTAAAGACGACATATGCACAGAAAGCAGTCGGTTGGTTGTAAAATTCATCATACCTGCTTTGAGAACATATAGGAACAGCACTAACTGGTATAAAACAGTGAATCCACGGTCCTGAAAAGAAAACAATAAATGACGAAGATTGGCAAACGAAAACGAGTTTCATCGTCATTGCAGGCTATTCAATTATTAATGTCAAGAAAGTTGCCTCAGTGGAACTTACAGTAGGAGCTATCAGATCTGGATCTACTCTGATTGCAAACGCGAAAAATGCGTATACAGTAAAACCTCTCTATAACGGCCACTAAATTAAATCAAGTATTTTGTTGTAAAGGCAGGTGACTGCTTAAAGCAAGGTGAAAGTAAAACAGAACGCTCCTATAGGAGCGTTCTGTTTTACTTTCACCTTGTTTTAAGCAGCCACCTGTCCTAAATACCAACTAATTTACACAATTTAGTGGCCGTTATAGAGAGGTTTTACTGTGTATGGATTAAATGGTTACGGTTAACTGTCTGACAGGACATATTATACGACGGATCCTTGGCATGTTTAGGGCGCCATGACAAAAACAATAGCCCGAAGTAGACTATACATCCCAATACTGCTCATGAATGACACAGAATGCTTTATAAGAATGTATCAACGAGAAGTGTACCTTCAGAGAAAACTGATGCAAAAGAATCATTTATGTACAGACAATCGAAATACAGTACAAGCTCGATAATTCGAAATCTTAGAAATGAATAATTCATGTCTTTTAGACAGGCGGCTTCTTAATCCAGCGTGAATGTCATGTAGAAAGCTCCTAGAGGAGCCTTTCAATCTGTTTTAAGCAGCCACCTGTTATACAAATGGATAGTGATAGATAGATATAGATGGATAGTCTTATCTTTCTTTATTTAACACCATAATCGTTGAACGGAGTAAACCAAGATCCGACAGTTCCTGTAAGAACCGTCCCAACGGGATTTGCTTATAGAACAATATAGATCTGATTCAATAGTTTCTGCCGATACCAGCATATTATGACGGGTGCTTGATGAGCATTGAACAGTGCAGACACAGAACAGAAGCTGCCCTAGAGATGCCGTGGCAGGACAGTCTGGATATATAGATGTACTACAGTAAAAACCCATTCCCTCCTAGACTATTTTAAGACCCAACCTCTTTGAATTATTCTACCTAAAAGAAGCATTATGTATAGAAAGGAATAAAAGAAGATTTGTGTAGTTTTGAAACCATTGTGGTAAATAGAGCATTTTCTCCTATTGTGGCAAATGCTCTATTTATCACAATGGTTTCTAAATGTGAATTCTACAGAGGCACCAAAATGCGTAACTAGGAGGGAATGTGTTAACTCGTATATTTAGAAAAGAAGAACGTTTTAGGCAGATGCCTTCTTAATGCAGGGTGAAGGCCATGTAGAAAGCTTATAGAAAAGCTTTCTGCGAGACAGTCACTCTGCATTAAGCTGCCATCGGTCTTAAAGACTAATAATGATACTTGTTTGAGAATTCTAGCTATCGGAATTTTACTGTATTTGAACTACCTCCTTGGAAGAAAATTGTCGTCTACAGAAATAATCCTCTGTTGCAATTTTCTAAGTTGATTTTTCCCGTTTCTCTCCCCTCAAAGGTACTATCAGAGTGTAAACGCAATTTTGAATCTGACGAGTTCCCTATTTACTTGGTGTCACATGTAGAACCAGACAGTTTTGCGTATTTTATTTCGATTTTGCCGCTAGCGTAGCCTACATAGAGTTGATATGCATATTAACCCTTTCCTTGATGAATATTCATGTAGGAAATAATGACGTCATGAAAGGTAATAAGAATCTTTTTATAATGGCATATGCACACAGGACATTTTGGCTCTGGCAGAAGTTGTAGAATAAGATCTATATTGCACCATAAGCAAACAGAGCAGACCTTAATCAGACGGCCCCTATAGGAACAGAAGCTGCTTCTTATGATATACTTTAGATATGATATAGATATGATTTAAGTTAACAGGTTTTGTCAAAGCAAACAATTCAATTGAAACTTTACATTAAAAACCAGTTATTAAAAATATATGAACAGAGAAAGGGTTGAACTCTTTAAAACACGTTGTTAAAACTCACCATAACAGATAGCATCTGATGTAATTCCAACAAATTTATAAATATCGAATTTCTAAAATGCAGCAAAAAACTATGATTCCATTTAAATATTCACAGGTCCCATCACAATTCTTACAGTACACATTTATTCGTAACAGTAATTGAAGTTTATTTGAAATCGATTATGAAACAAGTTTTATGAACATCAACGGTTCACTCTGACGTGAAGGGAAACATAAGTGCATATGTACCATTGGAAACCTCACGTATTCATTGGAAACCCCGCGTGTACTGGCGGGAACTGATATATTGAAATACAGTAAAAGCTCTCGAAACCGGAATTCCAATAGAGAAGAAATAAGATACGTTTAGACATGTGGCTGCTTAATGCAGTGTTGAAATCATATAGAAATCTCATAGAGGAGCTTTCTGCATGGCTTTCACCCTGCACTAAGCTGCCACCTGTCTCCAAGACATATATTTATACAATGTTAACGATTGGTTTAGAGCGGTTTTACTGTAGCCGTTACGTGCTGTCTGACATTACGTCATTATTTGCCTGCCATTTGCAGATAGCTTGTATCCAGATGAGACACCAAGGCTAGCTCGGAGACTCGTCAAGATCCATTCTATTTGATACTCAGTGAATAGATTTCCCCCAGCTTGAACGAATTTGACGTACACGTAGTAGATGGTTGATTAACCCTTCGCTTGCTATTCACGTCAATATACCTACCTGTAAATAGTGCAGGAGCTGTCTCATCAGGGTCTGCACTATTTACAATTTGATTGTGTATCCAGTGCACTCTACAGCAGTGATTGCACAGCGAAATACTTGTACACAGTGAAGATATATGTAATTATACAACAGGGCATGGGGAAAGGAGGAGAAATGTATTTTAAAATTCAGCAAGAGAAGGGTTTAATTGAGATTAAGCAGACATCATTTTATAGCAGAAATGGGGTTAATCAAATTATAATGATAGTGCAAGTTTTCATAAATTTTAAAGACTTTTTTTTTTGTTTCACCCAAACGTTAAATTATACGAGGGGTATTAAACAAATTTTCATTATAAAGTATTTCTATGGCTGACTTAGATGAACTTTCTTGTTAACCCTTTCACTGCAGGAAACAAGTCAATAATGTGCTTTACAAACAGTGAAGATCTAGTGTATACACTGCTTGTCACGTTACACTTTAAAACCATTCCTGAATATTTACGATCAACTGTCCTATTTGAATGTTGGAATAGTCCATTTCAAAATTAAACGTTAAATGGTTCAAATCAGTCTTTCGAATTATCCACCCTAACAGAAACAAACCATTGCATTTCGAACGCGAGGTCCTGAAAGCCACTCGCAGTAAAACCCCGATTGTTCGAACACTAAAACAAGTATCATCACCAGTTGTTAAGTCGGATCGAATCTTAATGCAGGGTAAAATTATGCAGAAAGCAGCCACCTGTCTAACAAAAGTTATCACTTTTTCATTACTAAAACTTCATACAAAATGAATAGACACTTGCAATTTTAAACGCAGGTGGTTGCTTAATGCAGGACAAACGTAATGCAACAAAATCCTGCGTGAGTTTTCTGCACCAGGGTCCATGCTTATAAAACTTTTAGTCGAGTCTGAGTTCGTCCTCAAGTTTTTGATTGGTCAGATTTGAGCCTCTGGCTCAAATCTGACCAATCAAAAGCTTGAGAACTCAAATCTGACCAATCAAAAGCTTGAGAACGAAATTCAGACTCAACTAAAAGCTTTTTTAGTCGGTATTCAGCTCCTGCCCAATGATAAGACACACTCATTATGCTTCTTTTAGATGACCAGTTTAGAGAGGTTTTAGTGCATATCAAATAAAGGTCTTAATGGTGCAATGATATACAGTAAAACCTCTCGATAACGGCCACTAAATTACATCAAGTGTTGTGTGTTGAATGCAGGTGGCTGTTCTAAATACCAACTAAATAACACAATTTAGTGGCCGTTAAAGAGAGGTTTTACAGTATTTTAAAATAGTTGGACATTTGTAACAACCCTCGACAAAGTGTACTATGAATAATTAATTAAACAAATAGTTCTTTACTCGGTCTACTTACAACTCAGACTAATGGACGCATATGTAAATAAGACAATAATGCAAGAATCAATGTTTGAAATAATAATACTGAAGTCGGTAAATAACCCTTGTCATGCCCAGTGCGACATGACACAACCCAGGTGAGATGCTGAGTAGTCCCCTTAGCACGCTGTCTGACATTTTCAATAGTTTCTCGAAAGCCTTCAGGCTCGAAGGTAAATAGCGGGTGCAGCAGTTCAACGTCCTAGCGGACGTGTTTTGTTAACCTATTACTCCATAAATACGCTAGTCTTCGCCTTTGCAAACAAAGTAGACCCAGATAAGATGGCTCATGTAGGAGCTGTCTAATCAGAGTCTACTGTTTGAATATGATATAATGTAAAAATGATTCTGCAGTTTCTGCCATGGACAAAATTCCCTGTACTCATATTATTTTTTAATAAAGTTATCTTAACCCTTCGCTTGCTATTCGCGTCAATATACCTACTTGTAAATAGTGAAGACCCAGACGAGATCATCAGGGTCTGCACTATTTACAAGTTGATTGTGCAACCAGTGCACTCCACAGCAGTGATTGCACAAAGAAATATATGTAGACAGTGAAGATATATGTAATTATACAACAGGGCATGGGTAAAGAAGAAGAACTTTTTTTTAAAAAAAATCAGCAAGAGGAGGGTTAAGATATATACGTTATTTCTTATACGAGTATCCATGGTGTAAAGAGTGAAACTATTAGTCAGATACTGAATGTATATGTAGTAGAACCCCTCTAATGCGACCAGTTAATGAATAAAAATATGTGTTTTTATAAGAAGGTGGTTGCTTAATGCAGGACTAAAGGAGCTTTCTGCATTACCTTTGTTTTGCATTAAGCTAACGTCTGTCTCTACCACCCGGAAATGTACCTCTTTTAGGTGGTCGCATTAGAGAGGTTTTACTGTATATGTAGTAGAACCCCTCTAATGCGACCACTTAATGAATAAACATATGTGTCTTTATAAGCAGGTGGTTGCTTAATACAGGTCATAATTAATGTAAAAAGCTCCTCTATGAGATTTTTGCATTACCTTTGTCCTGCATTAAATTACGATCTGCATCTAACACCCAGAATTATACCTCTTTTAGGTGGTCGCATTAGAGGGGTTTTACTGTTATATGTTGGAAATATCGACAGATCAACGCAAGCACAGCCTACTATTTTGCTTAAGTAATCTTTCTTAGAGTATCATTATTGTAAAGCAGAACATGTATGTATTAAATGTAGTACGTATCACAGATTAATACGGTATAATTCAAATATGAATTATAAGAGACTAGCACAGGTATACATCACAGCTAACATTGTATGTGTTATAGTTCTGGGTGTATGAAACGCAAAACCACTTAAGTGCGCAGAGTGCACACTAATACTATCAACTCTATACATGTACTCCATGAATATTCATTTAAGAATCAATGAAATCATGAATATTAATTAGTTGAATAATGTTATTTGAAAATAGGACGTTTTAGCCATGGCATAAACTTTAGATTCAGGATCTGGATCTACTATGTTCGCAAATATGTTTAAGGGCGTATATATGCGACGTAAAGGGTTATGCGGTAATGTAAAGAGTTATTATGCGCAATTAAAAGGGTTATGCGGTAATGTAAAGGGTTATGCGGTGTAAAGGGTTAGTCGGTAATGTAAAGGGTTATGCGGTAAATTTAAAGGGTTATGGGGCAATTTAAAGGGTTATGCGGCAAGGAAATATTGTTGTCGGTTGGATCTTCCATTGTATATTTTCCTTCCATTTCATTTTAGAAAAAATAACCCGGAACAGAAAGTTGACCAGTATGTGTTTTGATTAGACGTCGGCTCAATACGCATTAATTATCCTGATCTAATCATCGGTCACAGACGTCACATCCTGGTTGGACATTGCGTCTCTGACTCCGTTCCGATAAAACAGTCTCTTAACCTGTTGCACTCTGAGCAAGTGTCGTCTGCAAATTGTGTCTTCTGCTTCAATGGCGAAATTCGTTTTTGTTGTATTCCTTGATGAGACACCGAGTTACCCGACATTTCATCTGGATCTAAACTCTTTGCACAGGATATCACGGATTTGTCAGTACATGCAGTTTTAAAGGTTAACCGATGCCCTACTATCTGTGACCTGACTTACACAAGCAAACAGCTTGGTTCAAGATGAGATACAAACTCGGCGCCCCACCAAAATCCGAGCTCCTGGGCACACAGTCAATAATTTCTACAAAATTTGATCGAAATCGGATGTAGATCTAGTCAAAATATTTACCAGTTCCAAAAATGAGTAATCAGTTTTCTTCACAGCGGGGAAATGCCTAGATCTATTAAATAACTTGCAATTGCAAACTTCTTTAACCTTTTTTTGCGCATTTGCAATCAAAATAGACTTGGATCAGATAGTGCTGTAGAAGCCGTCTGATCAGGGTCTGCTCTATTTGCTTACGAGCATTTAACCCATTCCCTCACATTGACGACTTTTGACGAAATCTATAAAAAGTCACTTTGTGAAACCATTGTGATATACAGAGCATTTGCTCCTATAGGAACGAATGCTCTATATATCGCAATGGTTTCACACTACAAACTTCTAAAATGTTCCTTTTCTCTAGTTAATGCTCCTTTTCGGTAGATTTATTCAAAGAGGTTGTATCTAAAAAAATAGCCTATGAGGTACATGTAATGGGTTAATAACATAGATCTACAGTCCCGGCAATGGTCGAAAATGTCTGTGTTCAAATGCCATGATACAAAAGTAATATAGTTAATACGTATGATGTCATTATTTATTCTATGGATATTCATGGAGTAAAGGATTAACAAAAGTGTTTCTCATCTCTTCAGCCATTAATATTCATGTAAGAAATAAATGACCTCGTGAATATCAATTAGATTCATTGTTATGATAAAACATGGACACATAAATTGTTGACAAGGTCAGAAACAGTAGAATCAGGTCTATATTATATCATAAAGCAAACAGAGCAGACCCTGATCAGACGGCTCCTAAAGGAGCCGTCTGATCTGGGTCTACTCTGTTTGCAAACGAGTAGACAGGCGTACTTATGACATGGAATATGCAGCGCCTGACCTGTGTCTACACGACTTGCAATGCAGTAAGACCCTTTCTCTAATTGAAAAGGAGCGATGTTACAGTATCAAAGTGATTGGGTTTCGATTAGCGGCTGGTGTACAAGGCGTCTCTTCTGAATTCAGATTGTTTGCAGCTTAGCTGTCATTTCGTAAACACCTTATCATGAATATTCATAAACTATTTTACAGTATTATGAATACATGTTCTTTGAATAATTGCATATGAATACAGTAATATTAAGCCAGAGTAGAACGTGAAGATTCAGATCTTTATTAGTCCATAGGCATACAGAGCAGACCCTGATCAGACGGATCCTTCAGGAGCCTTCTGATCAGGGTCTTCTCTGTGTGCAAAGGCTTTAAGGTGTATTGTTAAATTGTTATAGGAGATAAATCAATTCTTGAATTTTAAAGTAGAGTCTATGTCTGGAAATATGAAAAGGGCAAATCGGTTGATAGTATGAGGCACTCTGTTAATTATATGACGTAATAGATCTACTAGATAAAAGCTTTGTTCACTCTGACGTCATATGGGCGGGCGAGTTATAAATATTTAATCAGCTATTCGACCATTTAAGTTGTGTCCTACAATTGGAACAATTGAACAATCACGCAGTATTACTAAATTCATCATTTGCTCCATACAATACGCCTTTCTACGTCTTTGCAAACAGAGTAGACCCACATCATACGGTTCCTGTAGCAGCCGTCTGGTCAGTGTCTGCTCTGTTTGTGGATGAAATAATATAGATCTATATGATTTTACATTTTCTACTATAGCCAAAACTTCATGTGTACATATGCCAGTTTAAAAATAATCTGATTAGTATGCATAATGTGAATGTGGAAAACGAGTTTACTGGCAGTGTAGACTGTGGTCAGAGGGCTATCTGAGAAACCCTCTGACTAATGCATGCTTGTTCTGTTCATTATTCAAAATCCTCAAGTAACTTTAAGCCTGTCATTGTCAATTCGCGCTTTCCCTGGTGCAATTCATATAAAAAATAACAAGAATATTGGGAACAAGTGTTAAAGAAATCGGACAGAGAGACTGTCTGAATGAGAAAGCATGTAGCCTATGTCGTTGATTGTATTGAACGGACAACAGAAATTATTATTATTATTATTATTATTATTATACCACATTTATATAGCGCTCTTTTCACACGGGATATGTGCGTTCAAAAAAGAAATCATGTTATTGAAGTGATAATTAAATATATTCAAGTTGTAACTGTTTTCCTTAGCTACGGACAGTTCGATATATGAGTCAGTGCGAGATAGGTACGAGAGTAATTTTGTTTGAAGTTCCATCATAGCTTTTTAATCGGAAAATGGTTTGGTCTAGATTCATACTTGAAGCTGTACGTTATTACATGTACATGCATATATATTATCTCTAGAGCGACAACTAAAACGTGCATAGAGATCTTTGAAGACAGTTGACACATCAAAATAGTAAATGTAGTGATGAAAGTCCACAGACAATATTATATTATGTACAGCTTCAGATAGGTTTTAATGTAATGTAAACAAAATATTGATTTGTTGTCAAACACATTCAATGAACAAAGCTAAAATTAATTACAAATTGATATTTTGAAAGACAGACTTTCATTTCCCAGTCATGCAAGTTATAATGACATTATAAATATTAATTGACCCTTCGCTTGCTATTTACGTCAATATACCTACCTGTAAATAGTGAAGACCCAGATGAGACAGCTCCTGCAGGAGCTGTCTCATCATGGTCTGTACTATTTACAAGTCGATTGTGCAACCAGTGCACTCCACAGCAGTGATTGCACAGCGACATACCTGTACACAGTGAAGATATATGTAATTATACAATAGGGCATGGGTAAAGAAGGAGAAATGTATTTTAAAATTCAGCAAGAGAAGGGTTATGTTAATTGTTATAATAGCACATGGAAACGAGAGTTTTTGGTCATGGCAGAAATTGTAGCATCATAGCTATATAAAATCATAAGCGAACGGAGCAAATCAGAACCTATAGGAGCCGTCTGATCTGGATCTACTCTGTTTGCAAAAGCACAAACAGACGTATTTATTGAATAAAGGGTTATACAATACGATCTGAGTTGCATTGTAGCAATACATATAGAAATACCTCTCTAATTCGACCAGGGTGCCAGAGTCAGGTGGTAGCTTAATGCAGGACGAAAGTTATGCAGAAAGCTCCTCTATGAGCTTTCTGCATAACTTTCATCATGCATTAAGCAACCACCTGCTTATAAAGACAGCCATGTTTATTCATTAAGTGGTCGCAATAGAGGGTTTTATTGTATATGAAAATACGAGTCATCAAACGCCAGTCCATTGTGTGTTAATTCCGCACATGTATGTTCCCAAAACATATTAAAGCCAATATAGGTCTTGTCCAGTGTATAACCTCAGCAAATAAAAACAACAGAAAAGGGTTAGGTCATTCCCCAATACATATTCATTCAATGATATCATTTATAATCATTGAATTCATGTGTATTACCCTTTCCTTCATATAAACGTATTTTCACGCTTTTGCTAACAGAGAAGGCCAATATTAGATGGCTCCTATAGGGTTAAATCTTGAGTTAAACTTTAAAAGTATATAAGCAAGAAGAAAATAACCTGATTTTCTTTTACAGAATCCGTCTGTTCTGCATCTACTACGTTTGCAAATCTCCCTTAACCCTTCCCATGCTAAACATATACGACTACCTAGTCTCTGATTCTTAAAACTCTGAAATTAAAAGGTCGCTGACGTTCACTCCTTTGATATGCTGCTGACCGATAGTAAAACAGTTTGGATCCTGATGAGAAACAGAGTTACTCTGAATCTCAACTGGATCTAAACTGTTTAGAATTGCTTGTCTAGACGAATTTATCGGGAGAAAGGTTAACCAGTTCACTCATAAAATTGTTCCTCAATTACATTATAGGCCTAGAGAAACCGCCATTTCGAATGTATTGTGTCATAGTTTCGGGTATTTTTAGAAAAATCTTAACAATAACCCCTCTACTCGCGATCTGACTTGAATATGCTAACAGCTTGGATCCAGATGAGACGTCGAGTAGTTATGTGTAAAATCAGGATCCAAGGGTCAGGACCAGGATTAAAGGATCAGGATCAAGATCCAAGCTTGGTTGAATGGAAAATTGTCAGATTAGCACCATGTCCAACGTGGAGCAGACGTCATGTTTCCCGCAGCAGGCTACGGGCTAATATATACAGCAGAGCCCCTCTAATGCGACCACTTAATGAATAAAATTGGGTGTCTTTATAAGCAGGTGGTTGCTTAATGCAGGGCAAAAGAAATGCAGAAAGCTTTCTGCATTATTGTTGTCCTGCATTGAGCTACCACCTGCATTTAGCATCCAGAATTGTACCTCTTTTGGATGGTCGCATTCGCAGAGTTTTACTGTAGTTTGCAACGAACGTTACATGTACATGGATAAGTATTCCTTGTTTCTATGAAAAATTCCCGAAGCCCTACAGGAACTACGGATATGTATACTGATGACTCAACGCAAAACTATGAAAGACCGGGGGTCATTATACAGTTCATACTTCATAGTTCACACTTCAGACTTCAAATTTCACACCTCAGATTTCACACTTCTGAAGTTTGAAGTATGAAATGTGAAGTTTGAAGATTGAAGTGTGAAATGTGAAGTCTGAAGTCACCACCGGTCTTTCGTATTATAGCAGATAAGGGGAGATAATACATATTTGGCTGCTTTTACTACGAAATACATGTTAATCCCTTCCCTCGTAGACTATTTTAGACCCAACCTCTTTGAATAAATCTGCCGAAAATGAGCATTTACCAGAGAAAAAGAAAATGTTAGAATTGTGTAGCTTGGAAACCATTGTCATAAGTAGAGCATTTGCTCCTATGGAGCAAATGCTCTACTTATCACAGTAGTTTCAAAAATTGACATTTGCAGATGCGTCAAAAGCCTTCAATATGAGGGAATGGGTTAAAGTATGTTATTTCTTTCAACGCTGAATTTTCAAAATAGAATTGCCCACCAGCGTAATGCTATATATAGTCCACTATGTATGATAGGCTGAAACTTGCTAGAGGATCTGAAATGACAACCAGTGCAGACATTGAGCAGAGGCTTCTCTAGGAGCAATCTGATCTGGGTCTACAGCAACTGAATATTCCAGTGTAAATATGTCGCACCTTTAAAGGGTTAACCATTCCCTCCATAAATGCGCCTGTCCACGCCTTTTGCAAACACAGTACAAAAAGGCGGGACAATCTTATGACGTCATTCGTATTTACACGGAAATTGTGAGCCTTGAAGTCAGAAGTTTGAAGTGTGAAGTATTAATGAGTCTGAAGTATGAAGTCACCACCGACCTTTCGTACAAAACCTATGTGTTTCATTGCATTCTTCTTTTCTTTTCGGTATTACATGTATGTCTGCTAAAACCGTGATCAGTTAAAATGTTACTTACATTCGATTCGTATGAATTTTTAGAAACAATCGACTGCGTGTCTAACAGCTTGGATCCTGACGAGTCGTCGAGTCACTCGGTGGTTTATCGTGATCCAAGCTGTTGCAAGCGCAAGTCAAGTCGCGCTAAGCATGATAAGTTCAAAAGGTGGCCACGGTGGTTTAAACATTTTACTCGAGTTTTTAGTGTAGATTAATTACTGTAGTAGCATATGAACACTAGATGTTTTGACCATGGCAGAAGCTGTAGAATCATAGCTATGACATAAGCAAACAAAGCAGACCCCGCTACTACACTTAAAAGGCGTACAGTAAGATTTCGATTATTCGAACTTTCTGTACAGAAGAATTGGGACCCTTTAGGTAGGTGGCTGCTTAATGCATGATTAACGTCATGCAGAAAGCTCCTCTAGGAGTGACTTTCACCATGCATTAAGCTGCCACCTGTCTTAAATATCGATAATAATACGTATTTTAGTGTTCGAATAATCGAAAGTGTACTGTATTTATAGAACAAAGGGCTGAATACCCTGCGGTAAGTCTGTCTTCATATAAGATATCACATTCTACATAGTTTGCTTGTATTTATTATTTACCAAACATACCTTCTTTATCACAAACAAAAACTAGCATACAAAAAGAACCGTCTAACACAGATAACATCATACATGTATGCACCGACTGACCCGTATAATATTTAGCATGCTTCGTTAAGCATTTACTCCATGAATATTCATGTAGGAAAAATGACAAATGGATATTAATTAGATTAAGTTTTATAAAGGCACGTGGACACTGGACTGTTTGATCACAGTATCAGTTCTATATTAATTCATAAGCAAACAGCAGGCTCTGGCCAGACGGTCCCTACATATACAGAAGCCGTCTGATCTGGGTCTACTCTGTTTGCAAAGGAATATAAAAGCGTATTCATGAAGTAAATGGTTAAATATAGATGGAGTTATTTCGAAACTGTTTGGATCCAGATGTCTCCGTCGGATCAAAACAACTTGATACATGTACTATGATTATATTATCTTAACATTTGGCCATGAACCAATGGAACAGTTTAAATAACAAACATACTCACCTTGTTAACCTTTTCGGCGCCAAATTTCTAATTGTCGTCTGCAATCCAAGTTTCGTTAAATCATTCGGTACAATAAGGAAATGAGATAAATAAATGCATGTTTCAAAGGAATAAATCACAGATATAAAACTACAGAATGAGACAAAAAGTGAAGTCCCTGATCAGACGCCACATTTTAAAGGCGGCGTCTGATCTGGGACTGCACTATTTGTCATGGTGCATTTATGCGACATCGGCGGTGAACGGGTTAAAATATAAACTTTTTCACTGATGTCAACAAGAATGTGACTCCTTTGGTAAACAGTTTGGATTCAAACTCCAAACAATTTGGCCATGTGATTTTGTGTTTGAACCAGCAAGGAAAAAAAAACTTCAATTGTGAGAATTAAAGCAGGCAACGCCTTTTTGCAGATGACAATACATGGAAGCGAAATAGTTTTGTTTCAACAATAAAAAGAGATTGTACTTTAAAAGTTAAAAATATATCACAAAACACAACCATTTTCGGGTTGTATATGAACATGTAGTTATAAATGGGCGTCTTTAAAAACAGCTGGTTGCTTAAAGCATGAAGAAAGTGCAGTATAACCTGTTCACAGCGACCATCAAAATGAGGTTTGATCATGGATATGTAGGGCAGGTGGTAGCTGAATGCAGGTCGAAAGTAATGCAGAAAGTTCATATAGCATTAAGCGAACACCTTCTTTTTTAAAATTTCTGCGCTCAATCCATTCATAGTCGCTTAAGACAGTTTTTACTGTACAGTGAAACCTCTCTACAGCGACCATTAACCCATTTGCTCCCAGGATCCAATATATGGGACGTAGGCAAACAGTGTAGACTCTGATCAGACGCCGCATAATGCGGCGTCTGATCAGAGTCTACACTGTTTGCTGATAGGAATTTCAATATAAAACAAAACGAAATTGAAAATTTAGGCCAGGCACCCCTTAAATTAAAAATGGACTAACTCGTATAAACATGGAATAATCCACTGGGCGCAAATGGGTTAAATTATGTCGAATACTTGGTTAAATAATTCAGGCAGGGACTTTCTGCGTTACTTTCGTCCTGCATAAAACAGCTACCTGTTCTTATTAACATATATAATCATTAAAGATCTGGTCACTTTAGACAGGTTCTGTAATGCAGAAAGGCCATATGGGTCATTCGTGCATTACTTTTGTTTATGTCGTATACGATCGTCTGCCTTTACGACAAATAAATTATACAGTAATCCCCTCTATAACGGCCATTGAATTACATCAAATAGTTTGTGTTAAAGGCAGGTGGCTGCTTAAAGCAAAGTGAAAATATAAAAGAACGCTCTTATGATCCTGTAGGAGTGTTCTGTTTTACTTTTACCTTGCTTTAAGCAGCCGCCTGCCCTAAATACCAACTAATTATCACAATTTAGTGGCCGTTATAGAGAGGTTCTACTGTATTTCTATTTGATCCTTGCTTTAGAGAGGCTCTGATATACAATGAAACTTCGATATTTCAAAAATGGAGAACTCGAAGTAAACGTTCGGTTAATCCAAACATTACAATACACACTTGTTCTTAACCCTTTCGGTGCCAGCATTGTCGTCTGCTGGGCACAGTTTCGTTTATTTTTAGTGTAAGTGTGTGTATTTCTTCCATTTTCTTTATAAAACAGTAAACAGAGTGTCAAATAGTTTGGATCCTGATGAGACGCCGATTTACTCGGCGTCTCATCTGGATCCAAACTGTTTGCATGTGATATCATAAACCCGTCATTGTGGCACGGAAGGGGTTAAAGGTATCACTACGCATATCTAGAAACACAAGTGACATTTTGATGCAGATCAACAGTAATGATGAAAGCATCTTCAAGAGCTGTCTGATCTGGATATACACTGTTTGCAAAGGTGTAAAACTGTATATTATATGACGTGATAGGGGGAACCTGTTTTGATAATTATGTTGAAGACTCACATTTAATTAGCATGCTATAGTATGCCCTGTCTAAAGCCACCAGTAAAAATTAAATTACATATATGTACAGTAGAACCTGTCCTAAGCGGTCATTCATTTATTGAACATAGGAGTCTTAAACAGGAGCTTTCTGCATTACTTTTGACCTGCATTAAGCTACCACCTGCTTTACAGACCCACAATTAGAGTTCTATTTGATGGTCTTAACCCTTTCGCTGCCAATGCCGGATCTGTGATTACCTATGCAAACAGTTTGGATCCAGATGAGACGCCGAGTAACTCGGCGTCTCATCAGGATCCAAACTGTTTGTTACTGTTATTATCTTTTTAAAACAAAAATGAAGAAAATCAAAAGAATGAAAAGTTGTAGCAGACGACAAAGTTAGCAGACGACAGAGTTTGGCAGCGAAAGGGTTAAGATAGGTTCTACTGTAGTTTAATCACAGGCCTTGGCTAAACCATTTTCCTGTTAAATATTCATGTCAGAAATGGACACCTTTTGAGAAAAAAAATACAAATTCATACATGAGTATTTGATGGTTTTAGACACTGTAGTCTGGTCTATTATAATTTCATATACAAACAGAGCAGACCTTGATCTGACGGCTCCTATAGGATATGTCTTATCTTGGTCTACTTTGTTTGCAAATGTTTAAAAAGGCGTTTATATAAGAGAATGGGTTAATGCAGGACAAAAGTTATACATAAAACTCCCATTGTAGATTTCTGCCTGCGTTAAGCAACCACCTGTTTTAAGACCCCTACATTCATTTTAGTAAACAATCGCTTAAAACATAATCTATCACAATTGTATATTTATCCAGACTGTTCACATATGTCCACTTGCACTGATCCGATCCTGTATGAAAGAAATAGAATTGTTTAGTGTAGAAACCCCGTATCGCACAACTGTGTAACTTATGTCTCTGATGTTTTCACAGGTCAAGCGCCTGTTGATCTCTACGGTCCCAGACATGCAACATTGGTCACCATTGATAGTCTGGCCATAGTTCGTGTTCAGTGCGAACCATTTACCCACAAGTTGATTCCTTAGTCGGTTGTAGAACTTATTCAGAGGCAGACGCAGACGACAGTTCTCCAGTCTAGTCGAGTTGAAAATTTCAAACAAATACAGCATTTGTCTCATCTGAAAGTACGTCTGTGTGACATGGTTCTGCAATTGTTTAAAACGGTGTAATATATATATATATATATATATATATATATATATATATATATATATATATATATATATATATATATATATATATAAACAAAGTTTGTTAGGGACTTAACCCACTGCCTCATAAGTTATTTTTAGATACAACCTCTTTGAATAAATCTACCCAAAAGGAGCATTAACTAGAGAAAAGGAGTATTTTAGAATTTTGTAGTTTGAAACCATTGTGATTAATAGAGCATTTGCTCCTATAGGAGCAAATGCTCTATTTATCACAATGGTTTCACGGAGTTACTTTTACAGAGTCGTCAAAAGTCGTGAATATGAGGGAATGGGTTAAACTTCAGCCTGTGAATGCGGGATCCACATGCACGATCATTCGGAAACAGGTCAGACCAAGAGCAGAGGACCAGGCTATGTACTGTTTAATCAACATATTCCCTCATACTGACGCCTTTTGACGCCACTGTAAATATATCTTTACAAACCATTGTGATAAATAGAGCATTTGCTCCTATGGAGCAAATGCTCTATTTATCACAATGGTTTCAAGGTTACATAATTATAATGTTTCTCTGGTAAATGCTCCTTTTTAGAAGCTGTATTGAAAGAGGTTGGGTCTAAAAATAGCACATGAGGGAATGGGTTAGAAACATTTAAATATATCTAGCACGTTTGAGCATTTCATACTAAGTAAACTCATTAGTTAAACACTGAATGCCTAGTCCACTCTGATAATTCCGTGTTAATTATATATCTCATTACATATTCCGTATACATACAATAGTAATTAAAACACGTCAAGTTTACAATTATTGTGAGTACATGTAGAGTGGTTCGAACTCCCAATGTCCTCAAATGTTTAGATATGTCATAGGAATGATTGTCACTTAAATTCATGAAAATGTGTTTCTTTGATGAAGGACATGAGACCATCTGTGTCACAGAATGTTCATGTTATACTATGTAACGACCAGTCCCTATAAATATCAGGCAATTAATCAAACGAGCTTCTATGCTTCTTATTCATATCTCTGAACACTAACCTCAAACTCCCCTTGCGCCGATTCGATGGTTAAAAAGTCTGAGATGCTAAAATTCTTCATCTCGTCGACTATACTCGAACAGTTTATTCTGTGTTCCTGAAAAGCAAAACATCCGCATACATATACGAGAGGGGGGTACTGTATATACTAATCTTTTTTTCAAAGAATAACTGCTTTATTTTTCCAACGAATTAATGTTGTGACCACTCTTTGGAATTGTCTCGGAGACGCGATTTGTTTATGTTAATCAAAGTCCGTTTCTGCTCATTATGGCCTAATTTGACGTCCCAGAGAGAGAGAAAGGGGAGGATACAGAAACACCCGGACGCGATGCCCTACTCTAAATATCGACAGAGTTTCTCTGGTTCTTTAAGATGCCCAGTGTAAAGCACTGGTACATGGACTGATACTGAGACATGAGCTCGCATTTGTAAGTACAGTAAAACCTCTCTATAAAGAATCATTAAATTACATCAAGTACTTTGTGTTAAAGGCAGGTGGCTGCTGAAAGCAAGGTGAAAGTAAAACAGAACGCTCATATTAGAGCGTTCTGTTTTACTTTCATCTTGCTTTAAGAAGCCACCTGTCCTAAATACCAACTGATTAACATACATTAGTGACCGTTATAGAGAGGTTTTACTGTAGCCTGAGTTTTGATGAGACGCCTAGTAACACAACACAGTGTCTCATCATGATCCAGGCTTTTTGTCATTTAATCTATCAGGGTTGCCACAAATCAGAGGAAACAAAATTCCAAGACATTTCTCTGACATCATTTCAAATTTCCCAGACACTTTACTTTTCGACATTAAGTCAAATTTTATGTAATACTTTTTATGAAGCTTAACCCTTTAATTAGCCCTTTCCCTCATATTGACGGCTTTTGACGACTCTGTAAAAGTCACTTTGTGAAACCATTGTGATAAATAGAGCATTTGCTCCTATAGGAGCAAATGCTCTAATTATCACAATGGTTTCAAACTATAAAATTCTAACAAAATCCTTTTCTCTAGTTAATGCTCCTTTTCGGTAGATTAATTAAAAGAGGTTGTATCTAAAAATAGCCTATGAGGTAAAGGGTTTAAGACTACATAATGAAGCTTAATCTTTTCCATCCTGAATTATTAGAGTTGAGTAGCAGTTTAGAATTTAATTATAGAGGCTACTCAGTATGAAAGGCGTATACGTGATAAAAGATTGTGCATGACAAACAGTGCAGACCCTCTGATCTGGGTCTACACTGTTTGCAAATAACACTACATACGTCGCCTTGGTTGAAAGGGTTAAATATATGCCATTGAATATCTTTTTTCAAACTTCTCTGACAATTCCATGACAATTTTCTAAAATTTCAAAATTCTCTGACAGTTATCAAAATTCTCTGCAAATTCCCTGACGATGAACAAAGTTTTCCCTGACCCTTTCTTGCGTTGCAACGCTGTCTATAGTGTCATAAACAGATTCGGTAAGCGGCCCAAACTACATCAGTCAGGTCAAGGTTATTACGAAAGTTTATTTCTTTCACCTCTGAAATTGCCGTAATGTGACTTACAAGGTTGATACAATGTATTTGTGATAGTTAGGGTCCAGATATGACGCTGAGTAACTCGGCGTCTCATCAGGATCCAAATTGCTTGACCCACCATTTACGTTTAAGAGAAAAGAGTGAAAGAACGTCTATTCTGAAACACTATTTGCAGACTAATAATTATTCAGCACCAAAAGAGTTAAACTATTACTCTTTGGAGAACTACGATCGACGGTGTGTTTCACAATCTAGATAACAAACATATTATGTTTAGCAGAATAAAACACAGTATCAGAGTTGCGTGCGTAGTAAACTTACAATATGTTTCATTTTACGGATGAGTTTATCCTTTAATGGCATTGTCGTTTCGTTGAGGTCCTGTAGAAATCTGGTTAAGTTTGAAATGGCTCCAGCACTATCTGCCTGTGGACCTGTATGGACAGGGTCATCACACACGTTATGATGAGGTGACAATAGTCCTTGGTTGTCATTGGTCACACTACGACGTATTCTGGTGACTGGCGAACACGTCACTGGCGAGCACAGACATACGGCTACTGTAAGACGAACAAATAACACTGGGTGTCGGATATCATACCAGCCACAGGTGCAATAAGTACAATACATAACTTCAAACGCTTTACTCCATGGCTATTTATGTATGAAATGACACCATGAAGTTTAACTAGCTGAAATTTTGAAATGGTATATGAGCACAGACATTTTTAGACATAGACGAAACTGTAGAAATGTCATAAGCAAACAGAGTAGATCTTGATCAAAAGTGTTAAAATGCGTATTGATGGAGCAAAGGATTAACCGCCCCAATTCTCACACAGAACAACTACTTCTGCTACTAATATTTACCTCTATACTACTACTATTACTTCTACTACTACTACTACTACTACTACTACTACTACTACTACTACTTCTTCTACTACTACTACTACTACTACTACTACTACTACTACTACTACTACTATTACTATTACTACTACTACTACTACTACTACTACTACTACTACTACTACTACTACTACTACTACTATTACTACCACTACTACTACTACTACTACTACTACTTCTACTACTATTACTACTACTATTATTACTACTACTACTACTATTACTACTTCACTTCTACCACTGTCACTCCTTCCGCAAGTACTATACTTAATTCATTTACACAGGATCCCATAACGGGACATATGCAGGCAATGTAGACTCGGATAAGATGTATCCTAGTGGTGCGCTCTGACCAGGGTCTGCACTGTTTGCTGAACCGCCCGATGTCAATGTTTATACCTGAATTATATTCTATTTACTGCGTCCCACAAGATGAAAAAATAGGAACAACTTCAGTCTAATCAGTAACAAATACTACACAAAATATTGCTATAAATAGTATTTATTACTTAACTCTTTACCTTTTAACTATTCATGTAAGAAATAATGATATCATTAATATAAATCAGATTATTTTGTTATAATGAAATATAAACACATGCTTCTTTTTGCTCAGTCAGGAACTGTAGAATCATATCTATAGTTTTTTCTAAGCAAACATAGCAGACCCTGATCAGACGGTTGATCTGGGTCTACTCTGTTTGCTAATGCCTGAAAAGGCGCTTGAATGAAGGAAATGATTAAAATACACAAACATAGTCGTACTTAAGATTGGTAAATGTCACCGGACAATGCAACATGCACTTCCCGGGGGTTCTACTAATGGGTTGAAGGGCTGTATTAGGACTGCCTGAAAACACAAGGCGCAGCACTTGTGAATATTATTTATTAGCAGCGAAACGTCGGCGTGAGCATCAACAGAATCGACAAGGCAAAGTGCGCATGCGTTATCCAAAAATAGTATTACGTATTGTTAAAAAAACCGGTTAGTAACCCAACGGTAACGATGTAAATGAATGAGAAGTGAAGCATGAAATGAGATGAAATGAGATGAGCTTTCTAGTGATGGAATAAGATGAGCTGTCTAATGATGAATGATAAGATGATGATGATAGCAACTGACCTGACCCTGTGACATTCTCCCCCTCTTTAGGAAATGTCGTCCCGACATTTCAAGCACAACAAAGTGTATTAACTGTACCGTTCACAAAAACAAGTACTAGACAAAAGCAGTACTAACTAAGATAGCATATGAACAAACTAAATAACTATACAAATACTGCTTTACCAAACAATATCAACATTCCTAGCCAAGGTCAGAGTTATCAACATCACATTAATATCATAGCTAATTACTACTATGAAACTGAATAGAATATATGATTGCAATAATACATCCACATATTGCAATACACTACAACTGAATAATACTGTATATACACATAAAATAGCTATTTCCTGAACTTCAAATATAGCCTTACTGGCAGAACCTATTTACCTCTGATTTTTTTATACAAACAACTCTACCAACACTGTTCTACTGCAAACAACTCTACTACTGCTATGTAAAGTTAACTGTATCACATATCTTACAATATGCTCTATCTATAAGCTAAATACTCTGTTTAACCTATGTGCCATTCATCACCTCTTAGTTTCAAAGGGAGTTGTCTTTTCCTTGAAGGTCTTTTAGCAGGTTCAAATGGCTTTGCTAAGGGGTCTAAACGTCTAGCTGGAATGATGTACTTGCCAGGACTAGGGGATGATACCAGGGGTGTATCAACTTGACCTAATCCACTAGAATCCTGACTTGCAGGAGCAACAGAAGCACCCGAAGAAGAATCTGTATTACAGGTGGACTGTTGGGGCTGTGGCACTGGCAAAGGCACCGACATAGGATCCATGAAAGTTCTAGGGGCTGCAGGTAAAATGCTCGAGTCTAAGCCGTTAGGTGTATTAGACTCACCTTCTTCGCCCGTAGAATTTCTGTCAGTCCTTTCTGGGATCTTAAGGGGTAAGCCCATGAAAGGTAGAAGCAGATTCCTATGTAGGGTTTTGATGGCTCCTTTGCCTTGCTCCTTCTTAACCCTGTAGACTGGTACATCTAAGCTTGGCTGTTCCACCACCACGTATATGTCTCTGTCCCATCTGTCAGCCAACTTGTTCTTTCCTTTTAGGCCAACCTTCCTGATAAGCACACGGTCACCAGTGTCCAGCTTGACATTGCGCATTTTCTTGTCATAATAGCGCTTGTGCCTCTTGCCCTGTTTCTTTGCCTCTCTGTTGGCTACTTTGTAGGCAAAGTCAAGCCTTCTCTTTAGCGAGTTAACATAACTCTGCTTATCCCTAGACCTAAGAGACTGGTCAGGTTCAATCCCCAAAAAAGCATCCAGCGCAAGTCGTGGATGTCTCCCAAACATCAAGAAGTGTGGGGTGAAACCTGTACTCTCATGTCTAGTTGAATTGTACGCATGTACAAGAGTCGCAACATGACTCCTCCAGTTGACTTTCTGTTCTTCCTCCAGGGTACCCAACATATTCAGCAATGTCTGATTAAACCGTTCAGTTTGGCCATTACCCTGGGGATGATATGGAGTTGTTCTGGATTTGTCAATGCTGGCTATTTGACAAAGTTCTTTGATGACAGAGCTTTCAAAGTTACGTCCCCTGTCACTATGCAGACGACTTGGAAAGCCATAGTGTACAATGAAGTTGTCAAAAAGACACTTCGCTGTTGTATGTGCTGTCTGGTTACGGGTAGGATAGGCTTGGGCGTAGCGGGTGAAATGGTCTGTTATCACCAATACATTCTCGTAACCAGATGATGACATCTCAAGAGTAAGAAAGTCCATGCACACTATCTCGAGAGGATAGGTGGACTCAATTGGAACCAGTCCTGTTGCACGGGTTTCAGAACGCTTTCTTCTGATGCATCTGGGGCAGTCTCTTACTCTCTTCTCAATATAGCCATCCATACCCGGCCAATAAAACCGTGACTTTATGAGGGATGTGGTGCGCTCACGACCTTGATGTCCAGAGTCATCATGAAGTCCCATAAAGACAACATCCTGATACATGCCAGGCAATACCAGTTGATCAACTGGTTGGCCACAAACAATTCCATGTCTGTACAAAACTCCATCCTTCAGAAGCAAATGTTCCCACTCCCTAAGAAGCTTTCTCACAGGCTCAGCCTGTAAAGCAGTCTGACGACTTGTGAGTCTGTAACCAGTTCTCACAAGGTCAATGACCCTAGCAATTGTAGCATCATTCGCCTGTTCCGCCTTCCAATCAATCTGACTGAGACAGGTGTCTGGGTTGACCGTGTCAACCTCGGACTGTTGTGTAAGTGCAACACACTCGAAGGCAGGCAATACATCTGAAGCCACAGAATGAGCCTGAAACAGAGCCTTCAAAGAGTCCGGGAAAAGTATTACTTCCTCAGAACCGAGCCTTGTCCTAGACAGAAAATCTGCGTCGCGATTCTGCACACCAGACCTGTAGTGGATCGAAAAGTTGTACGTGGCTAGAGCTGCGAGCCAACGATGTGACAAAGCATCCAGTTTTGCTGTCGTGAATGCATATGTCAGGGGGTTGTTGTCAGTACGAACTCTAAATGGTTTACCACCGTACAGATAGTCATGGAACTTATCAACCACTGCCCACTTTAGAGCTAAAAACTCTAGCTTGTGAGCAGGGTAATTCCGCTCACTACGACGCAAACCCCGACTGGCATATGCAACCACATGCTCAGCCCCATCACTCTCCTGATAAAGGACAGCACCTAGCCCAGTACTGCTTGCATCAACATTCAAAATGAATGGCTTTTCATAATCTGCATAAGCAAGTACTGGAGGTGAAGTGAAAAGCTCAATAAGCTTATCAAAAGCTCCCTGCTGCACATCTGTCCATACCCAATTAGCTGCACTTTTGCGAGACTTCCCCGACTTGTTGGTGGGGTGACCTATAAGTAGGTCATTCAAAGGTTTTGCAATCTGTGCAAAGTTTGGTACAAACCGTCTGTAATAGCTTGCAAAACCTAGGAAGCTGCGAAGCTCTTTTAGAGTAGATGGCACTGGCCATTGCTTCAAAGCTACAATCTTCTGAGGGTCGGTCTCTACACCTTTCTCACTAACAACATGTCCTAGGTATTGAACCTGAGTGCGGAAAAATTCGCACTTGGACCCCTTTAGCTTTAAGGAGGCTGATTCAAGACGCTGGAAAACAGCTTCTAACCTTCTGAAGTGCTCTTCAAGTGTCCTACTGAAGACAATGATGTCATCTAGATAAATGACACACTCTCTCAAGTGCAACTCGCCCATACAACGCTCCATAAGCCGTTGAAAAGTGCTGGGTGCGTTGCAGAGCCCAAAGGCCATTCGGTTGCACTCGTAAAACCCCAAGGGGCCAACCGAGAAAGCGGTCTTTGCCTTATCCTCTTCCTTCATGGCCACTTGCCAATAGCCGGACCTCAAGTCAAGCTTGGTAAAGAACCGTGATCCTTTAAGAGTATCAATGGTCTCATCTATGCGGGGAAGAGAATAGGCGTCCTTTACAGTCCTGTTGTTAAGCTTCCTGAAATCAATGCAGAAACGTAAAGAGTTGTCTTTCTTCCGCACCAATACCACATTGGAGGAAAAAGGGCTATGGCTTTCACGAATAGCGCCTGCTTTCAACATGTCCTTCAGATGCTCCCTGACTTCTTCAAACATATTAGGAGGGATCCTGCGATAATGATCCTTGAAAGGTGTGGGATCAGACAATTCAATTTCGTGCTCCACTATGTCAGTGCATCCAAGATCTGTAAGCCCAGAAGAAAATATGTGCTTCCACCTTTCAAGAAACATGCTCGCTTTCACCTGTTCGTTTTCATTCAAACTATCTGAGGGAATGGTTACACCTAAGTCTTGCAAAGACTTATCTGCATTGTCTAACTTCTTGTCCTCATTCTCATACGGATCAAGTCTGCGAATGACATCTGTTTCGTGCAAATTACATAGAAGACTCTTTGGCAGAATGGTAATAGGTCTGGCTGAAATGTTACAAACCCTGACAGGGATCTTTGAAAAACTCCTATTAGGATTAACTTGCACTAACCGAGGACAGATATTTAACTTGAGGTCATTATTCTCATCAGTCTCTGTAACACCACAAACTATTCCGTCTGTGTTTCGGACTCTACCAGTTACAGTGTGGGTCTCGTAGGGTCCTATTACAAGGGGCTTATGAGTAAAACTCCTAACTTGTACCATATGGGAGTTTGGCAAAGTACTGAAAACTTCTGACCAAACAGGGGAAATATCCTCAGAGACATCAGACCTAAAGTTATGAATAACATTTGTACCCAAGATAAGAGGTACTGATGCAGAAAACTTTGTATCTGGTACAATCAGTGTTGGAGCAGACACAGGAGTAACATTAGAAGATGGGATACTAATGTCAAACAAAACATATCCTGTATATGGAATAGAACAGTCCCCAGCCCCTCTAATGTCAAGCTTAAAATCTTTCAGACTAAGTAATTCTGGTTTCTTTTGCAAGGAGTTATAACAGGACTCACTTAAAAGAGTAACCATTGAACCAGAATCCAACAAGGCTTTGCATAACTGACCATTTAGACAAACTTGTGTCACTGCTGCATTTCCTATTAAAGGGACAAGGGGTGGGTCGGAATGGATACTTACCTCATGACCTCCTACTGACCCTTTGAAGGAGGTCCCTTCATGTTTAAAGATTCGGCTTGATCCTTGTTCTCTACAATCCCATTCTTACGATCTTCCCACTTTTTATTCTGATGTTTCTCATACCTCTGGTTGTAATTATCTCTCTGGTGGTAATTATCTTTCTGATTGTAATTATCTCTCTGATTGTAATTATCTCCCTTCTCTCTCTTTAGAGATTTTATCTCTCTATCCATTCCATCCATCCTGGAATTAAGCTTCTTCATCTGGTCAGTCAGATCCTGCATCTGGCGAAGCATCTTGCTTTCGACAGATGTCATTTGAGATGACACCTCTTCTTTTGGTTGAGGTGGCACTGGCACCTCTTCTCTTTGTTTAGCTGGGCCATCGTCATTTACTGGTGTTCTTCGCGATCTCTCAAGGTCCATTTCAATTTTCCTCAACTCTTTCCTAAACGTATTAAAGTCATGGGTCACCTCAAACTTATACCTAGAGGCATTCTGCAGCTCATGATCTTTCAATCCTGACCACAATCTATTCTTCAGCATTGCATTCTTGCTATACTGGTCAATGCCGATGTTAGTATGGCGTAACAGTTGCTCCAATCTCAAGCTGTAATCTGCAACTGACTCCTTTTTCTCCTGATACGCCGAGTAAAACTTCTCTTTCAGCTTCTCACATGAAGCTACATTACCATAGAGGCCTTCAAGTTCATCGACTATCTCTTCTATTGTCGCAAACTCGCCGAGGTGTAATAAAACTGTCCTGGCTTTCCCTTTTAAACTTTTCCTAATAGCCTCCAAAA
This sequence comes from Azorinus chamasolen, assembly GCA_963576725.1. Lineage (NCBI taxonomy): Eukaryota > Metazoa > Mollusca > Bivalvia > Cardiida > Solecurtidae > Azorinus > Azorinus chamasolen. The sequence continues at coordinate 46,679,342 of OY755245.1, forward strand.
TGGCTTGATTGGGATAGGATCCACTCCTAAGCAGACAGTTCACATCATATACCCAAATGTCAAAGTCATCACCAGAACTCTCACCAGAGAACTCTGGCAACTTTGGAACTCTCAAACTCTTTGCCAAAAGTTCCCTTTCCAAATAGGGGCCCAAAGAAGTTGTAAATTCTGGTAATGGAGGTCTTCTTGGAGACTTATCTGTTGGAGTTGAATGATATTGCCTTGTGACATTTCGTGAAGAAAGGCGTTGTGGTGGGACGGGTGCTGAAAATGTTGCATTTCTACCTGCATCTGTAACAGGGGTCACCTGAAATTTACCTGACCTCCTTACCTCTTCCACGAAATACCTCAGGGCCTCATTCTGAACACCGTGCAAGTCATATGTCTCGTCCATATTGCACCTAACTCAGTAAGTATCTAAGACAAGAGGCTATCCTACAATCTTCAAAATCAATAACGATGCAAATCAAGTCACTGGACTAACAAGCTTTTAGCAAAAACAAAGTGTTGCTAACCTCTGACCCTGTCTATAAAATACATCACTCTAAATCAAACAAATTAACTTACCCACTGACACTAAATATGGTAAGCTGTCACATATGAACTGTTTGCATTTCAAATATAACAGTAGTAACTAAGCAACAGACCATCCAAGTATAACAGAAATATACTTATACTCCTATCTGAATAATTGGCTGTTAAACAAACTGCTAAATCAGGCAATTTCTATGTTCAGTGTACAGTACAGGCATCAGCTAGATATATCCACATGTATTTAACAAAATACAGAAAATGCCCCAGAGTCAGATCAGATGCTATCCAGTTCTGTTGAACCTCAAATAACAAAGGAGCAGGCCACGGATCCTATATAACGAGCAAGCTACACGATAGAATGATTGAATGAAATGAAATGTTAGTGTTAGTAATGTTAATTTTGCTCACCCATAACCAACAAGTGCAGGTGTAACATGGCTGTCAAGGTGAATGCTGTAAACTCTGCTGGCCTTTCTACACACACACACACTATCTGTAGTCAAACATTCTGCAAAACAAAGTCACAAATTAAAACCAATTTTAAACACAAACAAAATCCTGAAATGCATTCACCAAATTCACACTTTTCAATATTTTTTTTCATTCAAATTAAACAATCAAATAGTGAAACCTTTTTTTTTTTTTTTTTTTTTTTTTTTTTTTGCAAAGTCTGATGATGATATTATAACCACTAATTATCTAGTCCATTGTCAATCATTCACTCGATCCTTCAGTCATTCTCAATCACCTGAATCAACACAATATTTACAATGAATGTGTAAACACACTGTCTATGATCAACACAAGCTATGGATTTTACTGGATCCAAAGTTTATAGGTAAACTCCCACTTGGCGAACTTGTAGTCGAAGACTGGATAAGTCTATAAATTAATTAAAGATAGATCTGTGTTCTAAATGACAACATTTGGCGTTTCAAAACATGAAGAAAACACAGTGAAGTTTGTCAGGCTATTTAAGCTATTTATCGCTAGTTCATGGTGTATTTAAACACAAGCTGGTATAAAACAGTTATTAAACATACTGATACCACAACGGATATAACTTGTCCTGTGCGTCAACACAATAAATCCATGGAAAATAAATTCAGCCGGAGATATGTTTACTGTTTAGTAAATACACACGGCATGGGGGTGTGCCTAAAATAAGCAATGACGGGTTATGACCAGTTATGACGGGTTATGACGGTTTGTGGCCAGTACTGGCGAGTAATAACGGCATATAAGGATCAATTTAGTTATATTGCAACCTTTTACATTGAAAATATAAAAAAAATCGAGTTTATACCTTATGTTTTTTTGTTTTTAATCGATAAATCCAATCCGGACATTAGCCCCCTCCCGATCCGGACATTAGCCCCTCCCTTCATCTGAAAGTAAAGATACTGTTTTTTTCTCCCCTAGAGCATGTCTCCTGAAAATATTTCGCGGAATTGATGCTCTGTTACCATCTCACCTGTTGTTTAAAGAAATGGAAGTTTATTATTATTATTTAATCGTATTTTGTTGTTTTTTATTTGTAGATCGGCCTTCCGCCGTCGAGGCCCCTGCCCCTATCCGAAAGTAAATATGCTGTAAAAACAATATAGGTCTTTGATTATAATATTGCTGATGCAAATCAGTTCTATAAATATTTTTGATGATCTCTACGACCAAAAACCATATCCTATTCCATGTGTTTTAATAATATTGTTGTTGATAAAGTGTCGGTCGTGTGAATATATCTCGGTAAAGACGGCTTGCCGGCTATCGCAACGCACCTGCTCGGCTATCGCATCGGACAATATTAAGACCTCATACCTACAGTGGAATATCTATCTTAAGATAGATCACGTTGCATGAAATGCTGAAATTCACTATCCAAACATGGGGCTGGTAATAAATGTACATACATGTAATGTATATCATAAATTACCTTTGTGTGAGAATGTAATATTTCAAATAGATGAAACACAAACTACTTGTTGCACATTCTGTCATGGCTAACCCGAATCCAAGTCCACCTGTTCTAAGGTATTTCACTTACATAGTAGATCAATTAAATCCAAAAGTTTGTGTCAAACAATGTAATGTAGCAAACTGATAGAAACTGCGACAAACAGCTTATTAATCTGCAAAATAGGTGATAAATGACACAATGTACTTCAGGATACAAGGAAAGGAGACAGAACAGACAGGCGAACATGGAGACGTGTAGATCTATCTATATCTATAGTGGTTAGTAATTAATAGTACATTTTACAAGAAGTAGAACTTCCAAGTTGATAATCTCAATTTAGAATATAAATTTAGTTTGTATCCTATTTGTATTTAGTCAGTTACTTGAGAATTATTCAAGTAAATATGGTAAATAGTCTGGACTTAGTAGGACGCCAAGTATTTTGACGTCTTTGTAGGATCTAGCCTGTTTAGCATGCTGACATTGATATTGAAGAGTAAATGATCTGATATGCTTGAGAAGTGTAGATATAAGTTGATAAATCTGTTCATCCTGGTCCATATTATTTTACACTTACACAGTCGGGATTTAGACTAGATGAACCTTTTGTCTGCAAAAGTTGTCTGCACAAATTCCTATTATAAAGTGTCCGTTTATTTATTGTTTTCAAAATTAAAAGTATAGAAAAAGAGCAGCGCAGATCTTTTAATTTGTAAACATGCCCATTTATATCATTATATAAATACACACACGTACGCGCGCAAGCATTCAAGGACGCACGCAAACTATTAGATTCTATGGTTGTCTGTAGAGAGACAGACAGCCATAGGCGGAGACAGGTTGGAGAGAGGGATTGGAAGAGATAGATGGAGGGAGAGGGATAGAAAGATGGAGAGAGAGAAGAACGGAGAGAAATAGAGAGCGCGTTGGAGAGGGAGACATGCACAGACAGAAAGAGAAAGGAAGAGAGAGAGAGAGAGAGAGAGAGAGAGAGGACTCCCCTCTTATCAGGGTCTGCACAGTTTGCTTACAGAACTTAATAGATGTCTTTAGATTCTAAAATGGCTACAATGTTCCAATTCCAGTATTTCATTATAACTATTGTGTTCATGAATCCTCAAATAGGTAATGAATTTTGGATTTGACATAGAACAGACAATTTTTTGCATGCATTTCAGGTAACTGTGCATATTTTACCACTTATCCTGCTGAAAAATACTACTGAAGCTCTGATCTGTGGCATGTTTAGCTTACTTCCGATTCGTAAAAGGGTTTGAAACTTTGGACCGAGTGACCAACAGCTGAGAAAATTGATGGGATACCGAGTTGTCTCATCTAAATCCAAGCTATATCGCCAATTCGCATTAGGTCCCACTTAGCAAGATAAAGGTCAATACACATTGTTAAAAGACTTCCTACTGAGATTGATAGTTGAGCTGCGGTTCTCTTATCAAGGACTACCGTAGTGAAATATGGTATTGTTTGGACATGGTCGGTAACACTCCGGTGACTGACTGACCAATGTAGGTAATAATGCCTTAGGTAAAAATGTCATAGGTAAAAATGCCACAGATATAAAAAAAAATTAATAACAAATATTTTTTCAATTTATAAAAGGTTTCATTATTGTTTCAAAATATAGTATTATGTATTGCAACATACTACAGATAAAAAACAACAGCTCACAAGTAATGCAAAACAGAGTAGACCCAGATTAGAAGGCTCCTATAGGAGCCGTCTGATCAGGATTTGCTCTGTTTGTTACTCGAATTTGATAGATAGATCTGTTTCATTGTTGTTTCAAAAGATAGTATTATGTTCTAAAGTTAAAAAAAATAATGCAAATCAAAAGTCCACCTGTTGAGTTATTGACAATGGTTAATCGACGTCGCCAGCCTCAGTTCCCATGTGGAATTTGTTCTGTTGAGTGTGAGGGTACTAACTGTCTCTGTTGCGAGGTGAGTAAATTATTTGATTACTTATATTAAGACGACTTTAAGCCATTACCTCATAGGCTATTTTTGGATCTAACCACTTTGAATAAATCTACAAAAAGGGAAATTACCTAGAGAAAATGATCTTTTGTAGAATTTTGTAGTTTTTAAACCATTGTGATAAATAGAGCATTTGCTCCTAATGGCAAATGCTCTACTTATCACAATGGTTTAAAAACGTGACTATTACAGAGGCGTAAAAAAGGCGAATTTATGGAGGAAAGGGTTAAATAACTCCATCCTTTTTGTATATGTATAAAATCTCACAGAACAAATATTGAGTTGCAACGATCAGTAGTGTGATTTGTGATATATTTAATCAAACAGTTAAGTTTAGAGACTGAGCAAGCAGCTCATACAGAAGCAAACTGTTTTTAGAAGCATAAGAAGATGTTTTTACCAGATACCTGTAAGATATGCCCTTATCAAACTCGTCAAAGACAATACATAGAGAAATATTTTTTATGGTGAAATAAAATGCAAAAATTAAATATACAAATATTGAAGACTGTGATTTTTACAGACGAGAATTTCAAAAGAAAGAAAACCCATTTTTAAAGGTTGGTTATTTTTTCAAACATTCTTGATTCAAATCAGAACAGATCTGGATCAGCTGTTTGACACACGAATGCTATTTTATGATGAAATTATTTGAAAATGCATAAAAAAACAATTAACTAGCAAGCAAAAGGCTAATCCAATTTTAAAAGTGTGATTAACATTGGCGTAGTGCCTATATTTATAATATTTGATACTCTAAACAGAACACTTCTATTACAAAAGCTCATAAACGAGAACGTTAGCTCTAAGAAATTATTTGCAATAAGAAATATGCACAATGTAAGTGAAGGCATGTGTGAGATATCAAGGTAAAAACTCGCGATATTTTTATTCAAATATAGGGATAAAAAACGGAGACCCGAGCTCCGGTCTTATGTTTCATTAATGATATTTCATAATATATTAACCAAGACTTAGACTTAGATGGAATTTTAACTTTCGATGAACTTAAGCTATTTATGGTATTATTCGCGGACGACAGAATACTATTCAGCTACAATCCAGAAAACTTGCAATTAATGCTAGATATACAAAATTACTGCGATATATGGGGGTTAAAAATTAACGAAACTAAAACAAAAGTACATTTAGTGATATTTGAAAGAGGAGACACAAAAGATACGAATTTTACATAAACAACATTACAAATAGTTACTTCATTTAAATATCTTGGAGTGTACTTCTTTAAAAATGGTAACTGGCATATGGCACAGAAACGAATAACACAACATGCGTCATTTTCGCTACATAATTTGTTCATTGTATTAAACCAGGTAGAATAATCCACCTCCGAATGTGTAGACTATTTGATAGTCTAGTAGCACCTACATTAAATTATTGTGCTGAAGTATTCATAAAGATGTCGGAAATAAAATGCATGTTCTGTATATTCAATTCATTTCAGGTGTGCTTATATGGGTTTATTATTATCATTAACTGTCCCCAGCTGTTTTACCCATTACCTGTAAAGTATATACGAAATAAAGATATCATGAATATTTATTAGCCGGCTTGTTGACGCCAGGTGTATTAAAACGGAGCAGCTCCTGGTCAGTCTTAATTGGGTCTACTCTGTTAGCATATGCGTGAAAAAAGGAAATGGTTGAAGTATACCGCCTCGACCAGGCGTAAAGCAAACCCTGCTAAACAGGTAGTAATATTACAGAAGTGCGCTACTATACTGATAATCCTAACCCTGCCCCTGCTGTTGTTTAATATACGGGAGCTGACACGGAGTATTCCCGATTCCATATTGTTCTTTCAGGCACATCGCGGAAGGATCCGAATAATGCCTATATAGAGTAGCCGTATTCAATTAATGATCCTAATCCGGAGGTCTTAATAACTGTAGTATTTAAAGACGCCTCACCGATTTGTAGCAAAATTATGTAATTGGAAGCATGAAAGGCGTCTAGTCCCTCGGAGTCTGGCCATTGCCTATAAAGACATTTCAAAGCTCCTTCAGAAAGTGCCCCCCCCCCATTATCGCATTTCTTTGGTGTAAATACTTTCATAATGCGGTATTAACTGTGATAGTCTCTTATAATTCGAAAATGAATGGCATTGTGCAATGGGTATTGTTTATATTTTGATGTATTGCTGTGATACTGTACAATGAAGATACTTAAATAATGATTCAATACATACACAGTATCCAGCTGTGTGGATTACTGATTATTGATTCCCTGGAGTGCTCCTGCAGTGTCCAGTCAGGGTCAATGACCATATGAGATAAAGGTGTGCAATTATACCTTGATCCAGGTAGATAGGCAAATTAAGTATATATTCTTTATTCGAGTCTCTTCATGGTAACAATAATACACAGTCATCACTATATCTATAAAATAACCATGCCATTTATAATTGAATTATAAAAGAGACTATACATATATCACCTTATCATTTCATAATTATTGCACTATATCTATACAAGAATTAAAAAGTATACAGATATTAAGAAGTCTATAGCCTCTGTTAATCCTACAAACAAGACATCTGCATAATCATGGATACATCTATCTGCTTATATAAAAACTACTTAAATTAGAAAGCATATGAAAACTGACTACAGAAAAACGGCCAAACAAGCCACGTTACAAAATGTTCCTAAAAATACGATTATTACCTCAAATCAGATTTGAGATAAACTGATTAACAGAGACTTTATACATTAAATAAACAGCAAAGATTTAAACATTTGTTACAGACATCATTTACAATAAAATAGACCAATACTTTAATACCCGTGCCTAGTTTCACAATAAAATAAAATAAACTGATACACATATACCAGAGTAGAGAGTACTCTACTATCCGAGCACTTATGTGTCCGAACTATCGACGACTACTTATTTAACCCTTTCCTTCACACAAATGGTCTCCACGCATTTGCCAACATAGTACCGGTAGACCCAGAATAGAGGGCTCCTAAATGAGTCATCTGATCAGGGTCTGCTCTGTATGCTAGTGGGACCCGAAATATTTGCAAATATACTGTCTAAAATGGATACAAGAAGACAGAGTCCCGCAATTTTACATAACAGTGGGCCTTAGAGTAAAATACTTCGGACAATGGAGGAGCACAAGTCTTTCATCCTCTACAGTGTCCTCACAAAAAGGACATACCCTGTCTTCTACTGGCTGATTTAGGTATCTTCCTGTCTCTATTTTAAGTGGAACTACTACACACCTAAACTTTGCAAGTGAGGATCTGTGAGATGCAGACATATTCAAAGTACAATATAATTCAACTCCGTAAAATCTCTTTAACAGTCTTATAATATCTGAACTTATTTCTGCCAGACCCTTTAGCTCCAAACGCTCTGTCAATTCTGATCTTCCAATCATACATGTGTCGAATGGTAAGCTTATCTGCCACTTTGTTTGCAATATAATTATTTGGCTTTCACAGATCTGCAACAAGTATAAAATTCCTCAACTCCAAACTTTTTAAACATATTATTAACGGAGAAGCACTAATTTCTAGGCAGTACATAATGCCAGTTTTTGTGTGAAATAACCAATAAAAATACCTGTTTTTACGCATGAGAAGAGTAGACAGAGAAGCCGTTTGATCAGGTCTAATATGTTTGCTTTTGACATTATATAGATCTGATTCTACAGTTTTTGCCAAAGAAAATCGTCTTTTTATAGAAATAACATGTTTTACGCATAAGCAAACAGAGTAAACCCAGATAGAAAGCGATTATCAGGTTCTTCTCTGCTTGCTTTTGACACTATAGATCCGATTCTACAGGGGTTTTTTTTGTCAAAGCAAAAACTTCTCTTTATAGAAATAGCAAACAAATTAGACCCATATCAGACGACTCCTTTCGATCAGAGTCTGCTGTATTTTCTAATGGAGTTTGATAGATATGTTTCTTTACTTTCTAAAATGTCTTCAATGTTCCACCTTCCATATTTCATTATAACTTATTTGTCCGTGACTATTCAGTAGGTAGTGTTTGCTTTTGACACGGTATAGATCAGATTCTAGTTTTTGTCAAAGCAAACACTTCTCTTCATATCGAATTAACTTATATTTATGCATAAACAAACAGAGTAGATCCAGATTAGACGACTCCTACAGAAGCCGTCTGATCAGTGTCTGCTCTGTTTGCTTTTGACACGATATAGATCTGATTCTACAGTTTTTGTCAAAGCAAATAGTGAAAGGGTAATAGGTGCATGTTTAGAAATAAATCTAGGTCTAAAAGGTGTGAATACCCGATAATCAGTCAAAAATTATTAACTGACGATAATTTTGATAAACCAATAACAATATTTGTTTTCACAAACACATTCAAATGAATACAATTAATAGCAATAACAAAAGTCTTTATCAATCACCTGAATTTTAACTAAATGCAAATAATAAAGACCATTTTACATCACTCGCATAATAAAAAATATTAAAATAATTATGATATTAATGCTACTAAAACCCCTTTTTTTTAAATCACATAGATTAACTGCAGAAACAAACATATCATTTTTTTTATAGAGAAATCAATGATAAATAACAAACTATCATTTCATTAACCTGTAGATATTTCATCAATAATTCTGCTGCATATTGGGATAACCTGATAATTGACCACTGATATCCAGCAGTTAAATTCCCAGTGTGGCACCATAAAGTACCCACAACACACAGCATGGGGTTAATGGGTCAACATTCCTTCCGAAATTATTTTAACCCTTTACCCAAAAGATGATTTGCAAAAAACACCCAATAATTGCCAAATAAGTCGTTAATTATTGATCAATACGCTTTAAATTCACACGAACATTATAATTTACATGGTTCAATTTATGCCATGAAAAGTATCAGTTTATTTGAATAAGTATTTTGTAAGAAAAGGCTAGGTTTCATTTCAGTAATCTTCTTTTCGCCGTTTGACTTGGTGGCGAAAAGAAGACAGAGAAACCAATGATTGTTTATAGAGTCATTCTTTTCTTTTCATTACCAGTACGTTTTAAATTCACGACGTACATGGTATATTATTTTGTAAGTTAATTCAAGTTTGATTTCGGAAATCTTCTTTTCGCTATTGGACTCGGGGGCGAAATAAAAATTCGGAAACAATAAGTGCTTATAAAATCGTTTATTTGTTCACACCTTACATCGCATCATACATTAGATATGGTATATTGTATACGCGTGAATATTTCATGTTATTTGGATAAGAATTATTCTTTTCACCGTTGGACGGCGAAACGAAGATTGATAACACAATTATTGTTCGAAAAAACATTTTTTGCCAATCCGCTTTAAATTATCTCACCATACACATAAGATGGCATCTTTTCTACAAGTGCAAAATTCAGCTGAGTATTGTAAAAGAAATGTCAAGTTTAATTTCAGTACTTTTCGCCGTTGTACTCGGCGGCGAATAGAAGATTGTGTAACCAATACTTTTTTTTAATTGATACTGAAGTAAAATACAGTAAAACCCATTTAAACCGGACGTTCAGTTTAGAATAATTTTCGGTCTTAGAGACAGGTGGCTGCTCAATGCTGGGTGAAAGTCATACAGAAAGCTCCTCTGCATGACTTTCACCCAGAATCAAGCAACCACCTGCCTCAAAGTATCTAAATTCTTCTCTACTAGAATTCCGGTTCAGAAGGGTTTTGCTGTCACACAATATACTCAAACAAATAACATTTACATGCAATACAAAAACAAGTAATACAGAAAGATCAAACGAGAACTTTTAGTATACGGCTCGCACTCCATGAATATTCATGCAAGAAATAATGTCTGCATTGTTACAATGGTACATGAACAGCAGAAATTTTGTTTTGCTATGACAAAAACTGTAGAATAAGAATCACATAATTTCATAAGCAACCAGAGCAAACCCTGGACAGACAGCTCCTACAGGGACTGTCTAATCTGAATCTATTTTTTGCAAAGGCGTTAGTTAAAACGCATACACGAGCACAGCTGTGGAGTAAAGGGTTAATTATCTACCCTTACATCGTAATTTGTTTCTAATGGAAAATGGATACATAAATACTTAGCCATGGCAGACTCATCATAATCATATTTATATCATTTCATAAGCTAACAGAGCAGACCCTGATATGTGGTTTCTCTGTTTACAACGGCGTTAAATGGCATATCTACAGTAAAACCTCTCTGTAACCAATACTTGTTTGCAAAGTCATTATAAATATTTACCATCTTGGTTATGCATAAAAGATGGTATATTTTTGAAGCATACAGAGTTCAGCTGAACAGAATAAGTATTTTGAAAGAGAGCTTATATTTGATTACCGATTGTGTTACACGCCCGGGTCTTCCTGCGGTAGAGCATCATAATGCTGCATGATTGTATATTCTTTAAATTTGTATAAATATGTAACTGCTTTGTAAACTGTTACACCTTAGTTCCATTTAATTCTGTTTTAATTAGCTCTTAGAAATGATAGTCTACTATAGATCACGATTGTGTTACACGCCCGGGTCTTCCCGCGGTAGAGCATCATAATGCTGCATGATTGTGTATTCTTTAAATTTGTATAAATATGTAACTGCTTTGTAAACTGTCATACCATAGTTCCATTAAATTCTGTTTTAATTAACTCTTAGAAATGAAAGTCTGTTATAGATCACGATTGTGTTACACGCCCGGGTCTTCCTGTGGTAGAGCATCAAAATGCTGCATGATTGTGTTTCTCTGTAAACTGTCCCACTGTATTTGTTTTATTCTTTAAATTTGTATAAATATGTAACTGCTTTTTAAACTGTCGCAACCTTATTTCCATTAAATTCTGTTTTAATTAGCTCTTAGAAATGAAAGTCTATTATAGATCACGATCATGTTACACACCCGGGTCTTCCCGCGGTAGAGCATCAAAATGCTGCATGTTTGTGTTTCTGCAAACTGTCCCACCTTTTAAATTCTGTTTTAATTAGCTCTTAGAAATTAAAGTCTATTATAGATCACGATTGTGTTACATACCCGGGTCTTCCCGCGGTAGAGCATCATAATGCTGCATGATTGTGTATTCTTTAAATTTGTATAAATATGTAACTGCTTTTTAAACTGTCGCAACCTTAGTTCCATTAAATTCTGTTTTAAGTAGCTCTTAGAAATGAAAGTCTATTATAATCACGATCTTGTTGCACGCCCGGGTCTACCCGCGGTAGAGCATCAAAATGCTGCATTGCAATAGAGAGCATTTTTGCTCTATTTATCACAGTGTTTTAAGATCTTCACAGGTCTAGCAGGGGGACGGGAGACGGGGCAGGAGATGAAGAGAAGGGTGGGTGGTATGACAGAGGGGGCAGGGTAATGATTTCTTGAGAGGGGGGACAATACTATTGGACAGATATGGCTGGAGAGTGAAGAAAAGAGGGATGGTGAGATAGAGGGAGAAAGAACGAAGAGAGGAGTGATACAGAAAAGATGGGCTGAGATGGGAAGATAGGGTGAGATGTATGAAGGGCAAAGGAAAGAAAGATGGGAGCGAGGAGAGGATGCGGTGTGAGAAATATAGAGGGGACTGGTGAGATGGAAGGAGAGAGGGTAGACAGAGAAATGGACTTGGGGCTGGGGGAGGGGAAGGAGCAAGTGGGTGTAATAGTGAGGGATGGAGAAGGAGACAGAAAATGTGGACTGATGGAGAAATGCTGATAGAAGGAGAGACAGATAGAGGGGTGGTGAGAGCGGGAATAGCAGCGTGAGGGAGATAGGGGAGGGTGTTAGGGGAGAGACTGGAAGAGTGATGAAAAAGAGTGAGATAGGGGGAAGAGTGTGAGGGCGGATGGCGTGATAGAGGCAGACAAAAGATGGAGAGAAAGAGGTGAGAAGGAAAGAGTTAGGATAGAGGGGACGGGGGATGGTGAGAGAGTGACAGAAGAGAGAAGAAGAGCGGGGGAGATAGGGGAAAGAATGTGGGGGAGAGACGGATGGATGTTGAGATAGAGGAAAGCTAGAGAATTGGTGACATGTTGGGGGAGAGAAGGGGGTGGAGAGAAAGATAGAGTAGGTGTGAGATTGATGGTGAGATGGAGAGAGGAATGGGCGAAAGATTGAAGATGGTGAAAGAAGGAGGAGGGAAAAACACGAAAAACACCGAAGCGGCCAATCTACGCACTTTCCCGACACATACTATAGAACACTCCTTTACTGAACACGAGAGTATTAAAAAGCAAGGCAAAAATAATACAAACGGCCCAAAGTTCAAGTCCACCTCTTTTGCATGGCCTCTAAAATTGGTTCTACTGTATTTTATAGATAAAACTGGATCTAAACAGTCAGTGGTGGCATATATCAAACAAATTGCACGGGCTAATCATGTTTGAATAGGAGCGCGAGCATCTAAAATCTGCTATGAATTTAGATGTTACATACAGAAGTTTATCTCATATTTGGTAGATTAATGAGTTGTTTGTCGCAGTTTCTATCAGTTTGCTACATTACATTGTTTGTCACTTTTTGATTTAATTGATCTACTATGTAAGTGAAATACCTTTAGAACAGGTGGACTTGAATTCGGGTTAGCCATGACAGAATGTGCAACAAGCAGTTTGTGTTTCATTCTATTTGGAATATTACATTCTCACACAAAGGTAATTTATGATATACATTACATGTATGTACATTTATTACCAGCCCCATGTTTGGATAGTGATTTTCAGCATTTCATGCAACGTGATCTGTCTTAAGATAGATATTCCACTGTAGGTAAGAGGTCTTAATATTGTCCGATGCGATAGCCGAGCAGGTGCGTTGCGATAGCCGGCAAGCCGTCTTTACCAAGATATATTCACACGACCGACGCTTTATCAACAACAATATTATTAAAACACATGGAATAGGATATGGTTTTTGGTCGTAGAGATCATCAAAAAATATTTATAGAACTGATTTGCATAAGCAATATTATAATTAAAAACCTATATTGTTTTTACAGCATATTTACTTTCGGATAGGGGCAGGAGCCTCGACGACGGAAGGCCGACCTACAAATAAAAAACAACAAAATACGATTAAATAATAATAATAAACTTCCATTTCTTTAAACAACAGGTGAGATAGTAACAGAGCATCAATTCCGCGAAATATTTTCAGGAGACATGCTCTAGGGGAGAAAAAAACCAGTATCTTTACTTTCAGATGAAGGGAGGGGCTAATGTCCGGATCGGGAGGGGGCTAATGTCCGGATTGGATTTATCGATTAAAAACAAAAAAACATAAGGTATAAACTCTATTTTTTTTTATATTTTCAATGTAAAAGGTTGCAATATAACTAAATTGATCCTTATATGCCGTTATTACTCGCCAGTACTGGCCACAAACCGTCATAACCCGTCATAACCCGTCATAACTGGTCATAACCCGTCATTGCTTATTTTAGGCACACCGCACGGCATGGCTTTGTTGACATTCACTAAAGTGCAGGAAACCCCAATGTCCATTGGCTGTATGCCGGAAACCTCGCTGACGTCACGAGACTGTCACACGTGGACATTCCACTTACAATGGCGGCTTCGTCCCCAATGGTCTTCACCCTAAAGTCTACACTGGCCACCAAAATGTCACCGGACAATGCAACATGCACTTCCCGGGGGTTCTACTAATGGGTTGAAGGGCTGTATTAGGACTGCCTGAAAACACAAGGCGCAGCACTTGTGAATATTATTTATTAGCAGCGAAACGTCGGCGTGAGCATCAACAGAATCGACAAGGCAAAGTGCGCATGCGTTATCCAAAAATAGTATTACGTATTGTTAAAAAAACCGGTTAGTAACCCAACGGTAACGATGTAAATGAATGAGAAGTGAAGCATGAAATGAGATGAAATGAGATGAGCTTTCTAGTGATGGAATAAGATGAGCTGTCTAATGATGAATGATAAGATGATGATGATAGCAACTGACCTGACCCTGTGACATAAATACTGAATGTTGATAGAGAACATGATTTTGGTCAAACTTCGTTTACAAAATGTAATACAAAATCGCTTGTCTCCAAATTGTGAAATTATGGCAAAGTTGTCTCTTTAAATACCAGTACCTGCAGAATTTTACTTTCGTGATTCCCTAAGGATCCATATTTATCCGGTCAAAACTTTCCAACTCTCATAAACGCCTTTCCAATGAAGAAAAGTAATAGTAGGAAATCCATATATTGGTCATCTGACTGCCCACGAAACATTTCTACAGAACATAGGTGTTCTAATAGCCACTGGTTGTTTCAATGTTGTGCGGTGCTTTTTTTTTGTTGGTCTCTGAACCGGGAAGCTCGGTACATTTGGCACAGACAATGCACATAATACGTGAATTGTTTGGCGGATATCGCTTTCAGTATTTGCGTATCACTGTCTTTTGTTCTTTCGGACAAAATACGTGACACTTCAATCCTTTATAGAGAGGAACACAACTAAATAATGTCGAATGTAAACAGTGTAGACCCAGACGAGATGGTTCCCAGAGGAGCCTTCTCACAAGGGCCTAGTTTGCCATGCTAATGTTTCCTTGAATATCCACAGTAAGTTTGACGTTATTTTGGAATAAAGTATTTAAAACGCGACATTGAAAGGATTAATATAGAAAGTGGAACATTGTAGCCTTTTAAGAAAGTCAAGAAACTGCGATTTAAAATTCCACTGGCAAACAGAACAGACCAACTCTGATCAGACGGCTCCTATAGGATATTTTCCATTTGCAAATGCATGACAAAACGTTTATATGAAGTAAAGGCTTAGCCTTTAAAGTTGTAATCAGCATTGAAAGGATAAACAACCATATGACATTTAATCATTTACCTACAAGACGCGTCTCTTTCAAAGCATTTGCAAACAGTGTAGGCCCAGTTTAGACGGTTATGTTATGTAGAAGCTGTCTTATCAAGCTCTGATGTGCCTGATTACAGATTATATCATGGTCAACACTTCCTGTTTTCGTACACTATTGCAAACAATCTGCCCATAGATATACTTACAATGTCTTCACTTCTTGTATGGATATCCATTAGGGAACTGGATTTTTCTCCACATTTGAGGAAGCCTTCCAACTGTCTCGAAGTAGGTCGTAGCTCTACTAGGGAGTTATTCTGTGCACGGAACATTGCAATTTGTTCAGGGCAAGGAAAACCCCTTTTGGATCTTCCTCCATTAACAGGATGTCAATATATGACTGAAATACTGTAAAGCGATGTAAAAAAATACATACAAGTAAACAAACAAAGAGACAAACACAGAGGCAAGTAAGAAACAAGGTAACAAAGAACCAAATAATCTATCTATCTATCTTTATATGTATGTCTGTCTGGTCTAGTCTGGTCTGGTCTGGTCTGGTCTAGTCTAGTCTGTCTGTCTGTCTGCCAGTCTGCCTGCCTGTATGTCTGTCTGTTAGTGCGTCAGTCTGTCCGCGCTAACAATTCCTGTTTATGTGACTAAATAATTACATGAGAACAAAAGATCGGTTTTATGTGGCTTATTTTCAGTTTGTGTGGCTATTTTGAACAAAAGAATAGCCACATACATGTACACTCAATCCGTTAGAACGTCCGCCCGTCCAACTGTTCGTCAGCTCCCACGGATTGATGGTTATGTGACACTGAGAACAAAAGATATTGGATTAAATGATCATTTTATGTGACTTTTTTGAACAAATGAATAGTCACATAACACTCAATCCGTGAGAACGTCCGTCCGCCCGTTTGTCTGTCTGTCTGTTTGTCTACGTTTTGGCAGAAAGTGTAGAATCAGATTTGTACGAAAGACCGGCGTTGACATTTACATTTCAAGATTTCATACATTGCAATTGACTTCAAAATTTCACAATTTCACAATTTCACAATTTCACGATTTCACGATTTCACTTCAAAATTTCATGATTTCACGATTTCACGATTTCACAATTTCACGATTTCACTCAAAAATTTCACAATTTCACAATTTCACAATTTCACAATTTCACGATTTCTCTTCAAAATTTCACAATTTCACGATTTCACGATTTCACGATTTCACAATTTCACGATTTCACGATTTCTCTTCAAAATTTCACAATTTCTCGATTTCACAATTTCACAATTTCACAATTTCACGATTTCACAATTTCACGATTTCACGATTTCTCTTCAAAATTTCACGATTTCACAATTTCACGATTTCATGATTTCAATTTGCCCATTCTAATTGTTATGACGTCATCAAAACGCGGGAAATCACAGCGTTGGAGTAAAAACCACGAAAAAGAAACGGCGGAAAACTATGACAATCTTCCTCTCCAGAACTGTAGGCCCGAGGGCCTTCATACTTGGCATGTAGCATGTGCTCATGGTCCACTATCAAGATTGTTTAACTCTTTCCTCCATGAATATTCATGTATGAGAATTGCCAATCATGTGTTTATGTCGTTGTCTTATGTTTGTATGACACTGTATTGGAGGATACTTTAACTAATAATAAATTGTAAGAAATAATGACATCATGGATTTTGATCAAGATTAAATCCTATAGGAGTCGTCTGAGCTGGGTCTGCTCTGTTTGCAAAGATGTAGAAAGGTGTATTTATGGATCTCAAATCGCCATCCCGATTTCAAGGGTGAGAGCCATTCTGTTGCCTTAATGACGTCAAGCGTGTCACGTGACTACAATATTTTACACGAGGTTGAAATTGTGAAATCGAGAAATTGTGAAGTCGTGCAATCGAGAAATTGTGAAATCGTGAAATTTTGAAGTGAAATCGTGAAATCGTGAAATTGTGAAATCATGAAATTGTGAAATCATGAAATTGTGAAATCATGAAATTGTGAAATCGTGAAGTCATGAATTCTATTGTGGGAAATATTGAAGTGGAAATGTCACCACCGGTCTTTCGTAGATTTGCGTTATTCTTTACATAAGCAATTGAAGCAGGCCCTGATCAGATGGCGCCTACAGGAACCGTCTGATTTGGGTCTTCTCGCGTTTGTACGACCAGTTCTATGTATGGAGTAAAGTGTTAATACTTATTCTGCAATGCATGTTGTGATCCGCTCAATCTCTTATAGCTTAATACATGTCAAAAATAATGCAGAAAGCTCATGCATGTACAGTGAAACCCCTCTAAACCGGGCGCTAAATTTAGCATAAATATCGGCTTTGGATACAGGTGGCAGCTTAATGCAGGGTGAAAGTCATACAGAAAGCTCCTCTAGGAGCTTTCTGTATGACTTTTACCCTGCATTAAGCAGCCACCTGCCTAAAAGTATCTAAATTCTTCTCTACTAGAATTCCGGTTTAGAGGGGTTTTACTGTAATACGTTCTGCATTAATCAACCACCTGCTGTTACAGAAGGCCATATTCATTCATTAACTCTTTCCTTCATTAATACGCATTTCTACGCATTTGCAAACAGGGTAGACCCAGATCAGACGGCTCCTATAGGAGCTGTCTGATCAGGGTCTGCTTTGTTTGCTTATGGTATAATAAAGATCTAATTCTGCTGTTTCTATACTAGCCAAAATGCCCGGTGTTCATACGTCATTATTCAATTTTATTGATGTCATAATTTCTAGCACAAATATTCATGGAGTAAAGGGTTAAGTGGTCGTTTTACAGGGGTTCCGCTGTATTCGCAAAGTTCATCCAGGTTTGCAATTAGCTGGATAAGTGATAACAGTTTGCATGGTTTTCGTGTCTTTTGGTTTTTAAAAAACAATAATTATTACAAAATGTAGTTTCGATTGACCTGTGAGCGAAAAAGGTAAATTCCTTTTATTGTAGATTAGTTATCTTGACATAATAGCTTTTGTGTGGTTAAAGGGAATACACGTAACCCAATAGCAGTAACAGTCTTTACAGTACAGTAGAACCCTTTAATGCGACCACTTAATGAATAAACATGGATGACTTTATAAGCAGGTGGTTGCTTAATGCAGGAAAAAATAATGCAGAAAGCTCCTCTAGGAGCTTTCTGCATTACTTTTGTCCTGCATTAAGCTGCCACCTGCATGTGGCACCTAGAATTATACCTCTTTTAGGTGGTCGCATTAGCGGGATTTGACAGTAATAACAAGTAATATTTTAACCTTTAGCCTGCAATGGAAATGATGTCTGTTTAATCTCTTATCTGTAGCCGCTGTCACGTACTTCTGATTCGTTCAAACTCTTTTGAGAGATATCATTGATAGAGTATCAAACAGATTGGATCCTGATGAGACGCCGAGTTCGAGGTACTCGGCGTCTCGTCTGGATCCCGGTTGTTAGCAAATGTCATTTAAGTCGCGCTTGGTAAGCTAAGGGTCAACACTTCACCTAACAGAGACACGTTTAACACCTTATAAAACATAGTAGATCTAGATCAAAGGAATCTTTATGATATTATATAGATCTAAACCTGATTTACAGTTTCTGCTACGGCTAAAACGTTCTTTGTTTATGTGCCATTATATAACAGCCCCAGCTAATTAATATACATGGTTATTCACGAGGTAAAGGACCAATATTTACAATAGTCTCAACGTTTATTTTAATTGGTTGACAAACTACTTTGACCCTTTTCCCGCTAACCGAGACCTACGTCGTATTTGTAAACAGCTTGAATCCAGAACAACCATATATTAACTCGGCGTCTCATCAGGATCCCAGCTGTTTGCCACTTGATTCATTGACTCTCTAAGGCTTGAATGAATCAAAAGTAGTCGAAATTCATCAGTTTAAAAACAAATTGAACATACATTATATTTATCACAAGATAACAGTTACAAACGAGTGACACTCCGAATATCCGCTCAGTGTTGTTTCTTTGCAATTACCCGTACAGTTGAACCTGTCTCAGTAAGTGGACGTTAAAAGTAAGTCAAACTCTAAATTTCGAAAACAGGTGATAGCTTAATGCAGGATTAAAATGATACAGAAAGCTCCTATAGGAGCTTTCTGTATCATTTTTACCCTGCATTAAGCAACCTCCTGTTTTTTAAGACTCCCATGTTCATTAACTAAGTGACTACTTAACCCTTCTCTTGCTATTCACTTCAATATACCTACCTGTAAATAGTGAACACCCAGATGAGACAGCTCCTGCAGGAGCTGTCTCATAAGGGTCTGCAGTATTTACAAGTTGATTGTGCAACCAATGCACTCCACAGCAGTGATTGCACAACGCAATACTTGTACACAGTGAAGATATATGTAATTATACAACAGGGCATGGGTAAAGAAGGAGAAATGTATTTTAAAATTAAGCAAGAGAAGGGTTAAGACAGGTTCAACTGTAGTTAACTGTTTTTCTTAACCCTTATCCCATTAACATCTATCATATAGTCGCATTTGCAAACAGCTTTTGTAAAATATTGACTAAGTGTCAAACAGTTTGGATCCTGATGAGACGTTGACTCTCTTGTTGTTTTTTCTACCCATGTATATTTGCTGTTTCCTTGTGTTGCTGTTCGGGCGAGTGTTTGTTCTGTATGTGGTATTTCCTGCATGACTCATTTTTGTACTTTTATACTGGGCGGTGTCTCATCTGCATCAACACTGTTTGTAAACGTCAGCCAAGTCGCACTGAGAAAGAGAAGATAGAGGTCAAGCTACTTGTACACCTTGTGACGGCCTAAAGGGCAAAGTTCAACGGTAAATTATGGTAAATTATACCAAAAAAACCCAATTAACTTGTGACTCAAAGTACATGATGAAAAGTCATGTTTCACCTAATACTGTACTTTCAGTGCAATTTGATCGGAAAAGGGGTATATTTTAAAAAAGTACAGCAGCACAAAAACATATTTGTGACTCAAAGTATATGATGAAAAATCATGTTTCGCCTAAAACCGTACTTTCAGTTCAAAGGGTAAAGGGGTATATTCTAATAATTAACGTACAGTGGCATCTCTATAAAGCGACCACTCAATGAATACTTATGAATGTATTTGACTGCAGGTGACTGCTAAATGCAGGACGAAAGTAATGCGGAAAACTTCTGCCGGAGCTATCTGCTTAGCTTTCGTTCTGCATAAAGCTACAGAAGTTGAGCATGTTGAGCCTAAGCGGCCATCCATTTCTTGAACATACGAATCTTAAAGTATAGGTGGTAGCCGGGCAAAAGTGATGAAGAAATCTCTTATAGTAGCTTTCTGTACTACTTCGAACAGCATTAAGCTACCACATGCCTTACATTCCCGTACTTTTTTGATAACCGCTTAAGACAGGTTCTACTGCACAGGCTTCTAATGTTCTGAAATAGATCTCATCGTGGTGATGGCAGTATAGGGGACATACTGTACATAGTTTATCATTTACTCTATACATCTCTCTTCCAAACAATAAAGGCACTCATACACAGACACGTTTAACAGCAGTGGTGATTGCTGCAATTTATATCATACAAATATAAAAACAACAACAACAAACAAACAACAACATTTTTACCCATTTCCTTCATACAAACGCCATTTCACAAACAGAGAAGACGCAGATTAGAAGATTCATGTAGAAGCCTTCTGATAAGAGTCTGCTCTGTTTGCTCATGGAATTTAAAATATCGGTTTTCGAAGTTTCTAAAATTGCTACAATCTTCCATCTTCTTACATCTCTTCTGGTCTATTAAGAACTCTTCAGAAGTCTTAAACAAACTTAAGAACAAAAGGTATCTTGCATCCACTGTAAGCACGTACGATTTTTCTACTCTGTACACAACTCTTCCTCATATTTTAATTAAGGATAAGCTTACTAACTTGATCCAGAAAGTATTTGCCCGAGAAAAAACATCATTCTTGGCATGTAATGCTGAAAAAGCTTTCTTTACTGACGAGCAAATGAAATATTACACCAATTGGACTTGCTCAGAAGTTTGCGAAGCACTAACCTTTCTTTTGGATAACATATTTGTACGTTATGGGAATGCTATATACCGTCAGGTAATTGGTATTCCCATGGGTACGAATTGTGCACCACTTGTCGCAGATTTGTTTTTGTACTGCTATGAGAGAGATTTCATGTTGAGTTTGAATCCTCAATCACAAGAAGATGTTATAAAAGCCTTCAATGAAACTTGTCGATATTTGGATGATATTTTTAACTTAGATAACCCTTTCTTTGATGCTCTGATTCCTACAATTTATCCTAAAGAACTCAAATTGAATAAAGCTAACCCGTCCGACAATTATGCAGCGTTTCTTGACCTAGACCTTGAAATTAATAATGGAATGATTTCTTCTAAAATATATGACAAAAGAGATGATTTTGATTTTAATATTGTAAATTTTCCTCATCTTGACGGGGATGTTCCCCGTGCTCCATCTTACGGGGTTTATATATCTCAACTTATGCGTTTTGCTAGAGCTTGTTCATCTATTGACGATTTTAACAGTCGAAATCTCATATTAACTGATAAACTGCTTAAACAAGGATATAGATACCATAAACTAAGAAAAACTTTCTCTAAATTTTACTATCGAAATCTCTCGCTTATTGGCAAGTACAAATGTAATCTCAAGGTACTTTTGCGACACGGTATTTCACATCCGGAATTTTATGGTGATGTGATTTACAAACTTCGTAAAATTATTGGACATACCCATTTTCTCACTTTGTTCATCAAATATATAAAACAATTCATTAAAAAGGGATATGATCCTGTATTACTACAACATACTGCATGTTTGGTTGTGAACCCTTTTACAGTTGGCAATCACGCTGGCCTCTTTGCATGTACGCCGACAAGAAAGGTTTAGTACTCTATGAAGGCGACCTCTTAAATCCAGAAATGGAAGGAGAACGTCGGATATCTGTACTATTTCATTTTTGTCGTACCCTTTATTACTTTTCTACAGTTACTCTGTTTGCAGCTCAATCATTGAGTACAATAGCGATAGGTGGATACAGTATTTTCAATAAAATGTTTTTTTGTTATACATGCACTTTACCGCTGTATTTGCTGTCGCGGTTGTTGTAGATTAGTCGGAGAGGGGATACGTTTATTTACACTGTTTGTCTTTTAGGATGGGGATGGAATAAGGGTGAGGTTGGGCGCCCATAAACCGGTTTAAACCCCCGGTGACTTTTGTCACTGACCGTTCCAAGGCGGTACTTCCATCTTCCTCCTATTGTATGTTTGTTTTGTCTTTGTGCGTCTCTTGTTGTTTTTTCTACCTATGTACATTTGCTGTTTCCTTGTGTTGCTGTTCGGGCGAGTGTTTGTTCTGTATGTGGTGTTTCCTGCATGACTCATTTTTGTACTTTCATTATAACTATTTTGTCCATGAATACTCAGTAGGTATTTGGAGTAAATGTAGAACAGGGAAAGGATTTATATCCACATAAAAAGTGCATCGAATTGGCCTTAGTACTAGTAAGCGAACCAACCTGTCGCGTAATATATGTAAATATCTGGACATATTTTTAAGCTTTTATTTTTATATAATGACCGTAATCTGCTTATATATGGATATATAATGAGTTAATTCGTTTACCTGTTCAAAACGGCCCTATTTTTAGACCCAAGATTCACCGAGAGTATATTTTGACTATGGCCGCCGCACATGTCTGCATTTCTACGTATGTATGCTTTACTATAAATTTCTTTTAAAACAATCGTGATCAATTCACAAATAAAATGTGACCTTCAAACAGTATAAACGAATATACAGAACTGCGATGTAGTTCAGTTCTTGACAATGTACGCTTCCAATATAATACTATGCAATCTTTCATCTGAGTGTACACTATTTGAGGATGACTACTATACCAAGATCACTCTATGAATACGTTTCGGTTCCAATTTTATAATAACAAATTGTTTAATCTAAACCTTTATCATGTCTGTTCATCAGTTAGGTTTGACTGTCTTTGTCTGAGTGCCTTAACTTTATCATCACCTAACCTCACATACCCCATAACACATGTGGTCGCAGGGACACCAGGGATGTCGTCTCAACCACTCTTCGTAATGCTTCTCGGTCGCGTGCAGCCCTCTGGGAGTCCGAAAAATCCAACCTGTCCATCCTTTAATGTTGCAGGAATATTGTTTTCTTGGCCTCCCTCTTTCGCTCCAACCTTCAACTGTAAGCCAGAGTAGATCGTGAAGATTCAGATCTTTATTAGTCCATAGGCATACAGAGCAGACCCTGATCAGACGGATCCTTCAGGAGCCGTCTGATCAGGGTCTTCTCTGTTTGCAAAGGCTTTTAAGGCGTATTGTTAAATTGTTATAGGAGATAAATCAATTCTTGAATTTTAAAGTAGATTTATGTCTTGAAATATGAAAAGGGCAAATCGGTTGATAGTATGAGTCACTCTGTTAATTATATGACGTAATAGATCTACTAGATAAAAGCTTTGTTCACTCTGACGTCATTTGGGCGGGTGAGTTATTAATATTTAATCAGCTATTCGACCATTTAAGTTGTACCCTTCAATTGGAACAATTGAACAATCACGCTGTATTACTAAATTCAGCATTTGCTCCATACAATACGCCTTTCTACGTCTTTGCAAACAGAGTAGACCCACATCAGACGGTTCCTGTAGCAGTCCTTCTGATCAAGGTCTGCTCTGTTTGTGGATGAAATAATATAGATCTATATGATTTTACATTTTCTACTATAGCCAAAACTTCATGTGTACATATGCCAGTTTAAAAATAATCTGATTAAGTAAAAGGGCAATAACTCCGAAACGAAAAATCAAATAAACCTCAAAATTGACTCAGCATCAGATCTTGATGCATTAAACATTTTTGTGAAGTTTCATTAATATTTCTCAAATAGTTTTCCCAGAAAACAGCCGACAAACTATTTGCATTATTTTTTTAAGGACAAGGGCCATAACTCTGAAACAAAAAATCAAATGATCCTCAGAATCAATTCAGTTTCAGATCTTGATGCATTAAACATTTGTGTGAAGTTTCATTAATATCTCTCAAATAGTTTTCCCAGAAAGCAGCGGACAAACTACAGTAAAACCCCGCTATTGCGACCACCTGAAAGAGGTACAATTCTGGGTGCTATATACAGGTGGTAGCTTAATGCAGGACAAAAGTAATGCAGAAAGCTCCTCGAGGAGCTTTCTGCATTACTTTTGCCCTGCATTAAGCAACCACCTGCTTATAAAGACACCCATGTTTATTCTTTAAGTGGTCGCCTTAGAGTGATTCTACTGTATTTGCATATTTTTAAGGACAAGGGCCATAACTCTGAAATGGGAAATCAAATGAACCTCAGAATCAACTCAGCTTCAGATCTTGATGCATTAAACATTTGTATGAAGTTTCATTAATATATGTCAACTAGTTTTCTCAGAAAACAGCGGACAAACTATTTGCATATTTATTAAGGACAAGGGCCATAACTCTGAAATGAGAAATCAAATGAACCTCAGAATCAACTCAGCTTCAGATCGTGATGCATTAAACATTTGTATAGTTTCATTAATATCTGTCAAATAGTTTTCCCAGAAAACAGCGGACAATCTATTTGCATGTATTTGCATTATTTTTTAAGTAAAAGGGCCATAACTCCGAAACGACAAATCAAATGAACCTCAGAATAGACTCAGCTTCAGATCTTGATGCATTAAACATTTGTGTGAAGTTTTATTAATATCTGTCAAATAGTTTTCCCAGAAAACAGCGGACAAACTATTTGCATATTTTTAAGGACAAGGGCAATAACTTTGAAACGACAAATCAAATGAATCTCAGAATTAAGTCAGCTTCAGATCATGATGCATTAAACATGTGTGTGAAGTTTCATTAATATCTGTCAAATAGTTATCCCAGAAAACAGTGGACAAACTATTTGCATGTATTTGCATTATTTTTTAAGTAAAAGGGCCATAACTCCGAAACGAAAAATCAAATGAACCTCAGAATCGAATCAGCTTCAGATCTTGATGCATTATACATTTGTGTGAAGTTTCATTAATATCTCTCAAATAGTTTTCCCAGAAAACAGCGGACAAACTTTGCATATTTTTTAAGGACAAGGGCCATAACTCTGAAATGAAATATCAAATGAATCTCAGAATCAACTCAGTTTCAGATCTTGATGCATTTAACTTTTGTGTGAAGTTTCATTAATATCTGTCTAATAGTTTTCCCAGAAAACAGCGGACAAACAAAATGTTGACGGACGGACGAACGAACGAACGAATTTACGAACGAACGAACGAACGAACGAACGAACGAACGGGCGGACGGACAGGGCCACGACAATATACGACCACCTTTATTAGGTGGGCGTATAAAGAGTGTATTTTCGCCGTTTAAATGGCATGTAAACATAGGTTTCCATGGCTTGACGTCATATATGACGTCATATGTTCTAAAGTGATCTTACACGTGTTACAGATAAGGAAATCTTAACCTGTTGTTCTAACTCGGAGATGTGAGAAATATAGAGCATTTGCTCCTATAGGGGCGAATACTCTATTTATCGTAATGGTTTCACACTACAAACTTCTAAAATGTTCCTTTTCTCTAGTTAATGCTCCTTTTCGGTAGATTTATTCAAAGAGGTTGTATCTAAAAATAGCCTAAGAGGTACATGTAATGGGTTAATGACATAGATATACAGTCCCGGCAATGGTCGAAAATGTCTGTGTTCAAATGCCATGATACAAAAGTAATATAGTTAATACGTATGATTTCATTATTTATTCTATGGATATTCATGGAGTAAAGGATTAACAAAAGTGTTTCTCATCTCTTCAGCCATTAATATTCATGTAAGAAATAAATGACCTCGTGAATATCAATTAGATTCATTGTTATGATAAAACATGGACACATAAATTGTTGACAAGGTCAGAAACAGTAGAATCAGGTCTATATTATATCATAAAGCAAACAGAGCAGACCCTGATCAGACGGCTCCTAAAGGAGCCGTCTGATCTGGGTCTACTCTGTTTGCAAACGAGTAGACAGGCGTACTTATGACATGGAATATGCAGCGCCTGACCTGTGTCTACACGACTTGCAATGCAGTAAGACCCTTTCTCTAATTGAAAAGGAGCGATGTTACAGTATCAAAGTGATTGGGTTTCGATTAGCGGCTGGTGTACAAGGCGTCTCTTCTGAATTCAGATTGTTTGCAGCTTAGCTGTCATTTCGTAAACACCTTATCATGAATATTCATAAACTATTTTACAGTATTATGAATACATGTTCTTTGAATAATTGCATATGAATACAGTAATATTAAGCCAGAGTAGAACGTGAAGATTCAGATCTTTATTAGTCCATAGGCATACAGAGCAGACCCTGATCAGACGGATCCTTCAGGAGCCGTCTGATCAGGGTCTTCTCTGTTTGCAAAGGCTTTTAATGCGTATTGTTAAATTGTTATAGGAGGTAAATCAATTCTTGAATTTTAAAGTAGAATCTATGTCTTGAAATATGAAAAGGGCAAATCGGTTGATAGTATGAGGCACTCTGTTAATTATATGACGTAATAGATCTACTAGATAAAAGCTTTGTTCACTCTGACGTCATTTGGGCGGGTGAGTTATTAATATTTAATCAGCTATTCGACCATTTAAGTTGTACCCTTCAATTGGAACAATTGAACAATCACGCAGTATTACTAAATTCATCATTTGCTCCATACAATACGCCTTTCTACGTCTTTGCAAACAGAGTAGACCCACATCAGACGGTTCCTGTAGCAGCCGTCTGGTCAGTGTCTGCTCTGTTTGTTGATGAAATAATATAGATCTTTATGATTTTACATTTTCTACTATAGCCAAAACTTCATGTGTACATATGCCAGTTTAAAAATAATCTGATTAGTATGCATAATGTGAATGTGGAAAACGAGTTTACTGGCAGTGTAGACTGTGGTCAGAGGGCTATCTGAGAAACCCTCTGACTAATGCATGCTTGTTCTGTTCATTATTCAAAATCCTCAAGTAACTTTAAGCCTGTCATTGTCAATTCGCGCTTTCCCTGGTGCAATTCATATAAAAAATAACAAGAATATTGGGAACAAGTGTTAAAGAAATCGGACAGAGAGACTGTCTGAATGAGAAAGCATGTAGCCTATGTCGTTGATTGTATTGAACGGACAACAGAAATTATTATTATTATTATTATTATTATTATTATTATACCACATTTATATAGCGCTCTTTTCACAAGGGATATGTGCGTTCAAAAAAGAAATCACGTTATTGAAGTGATAATTAAATATATTCAAGTTGTAACTGTTTTCCTTAGCTACGGACAGTTCGATATATGAGTCAGTGCGAGATAGGTACGAGAGTAATTTTGTTTGAAGTTCCATCATAGCTTTTTAATCGGAAAATGGTTTGGTCTAGATTCATACTTGAAGCTGTACGTTATTACATGTACATGCATATATATTATCTCTAGAGCGACAACTTAAACGTGCATAGAGATCTTTGAAGACAGTTGACACATCAAAATAGTAAATGTAGTGATGAAAGTCCACAGACAATATTATATTATGTACAGCTTCAGATAGGTTTTAATGTAATGTAAACAAAATATTGATTTGTTGTCAAACACATTCAATGAACAAAGCTAAAATTAATTACAAATTGATATTTTGAAAGACAGACTTTCATTTCCCAGTCATGCAAGTTATAATGACATTATAAATATTAATTGACCCTTCGCTTGCTATTTACGTCAATATACCTACCTGTAAATAGTGAAGACCCAGATGAGACAGCTCCTGCAGGAGCTGTCTCATCATGGTCTGTACTATTTACAAGTTGATTGTGCAACCAGTGCACTCCACAGCAGTAATTGCACAGCGACATACCTGTACACAGTGAAGATATATGTAATTATACAATAGGGCATGGGTAAAGAAGGAGAAATGTATTTTAAAATTCAGCAAGAGAAGGGTTATGTTAATTGTTATAATATCACATGGAAACGAGAGTTTTTGGTCATGGCAGAAATTGTAGCATCATAGCTATATAAAATCATAAGCGAACGGAGCAAATCAGAACCTATAGGAGCCGTCTGATCTGGATCTACTCTGTTTGCAAAAGCATAAACAGACGTATTTATTGAGTAAAGGGTTATACAATACTATCTGAGTTGCATTGTAGCAATACATATAGAAACACCTCTCTAATTCGACCAGGGTGCCAGAGTCCGGTTGTAGCTTAATGCAGGACGAAAGTTATGCAGAAAGCTCCTCTATGAGCTTTCTGCATAACTTTCATCATGCATTAAGCAACCACCTGCTTATAAAGACAGCCATGTTTATTCATTAAGTGGTCGCATTAGAGGGTTTTATTGTATATGAAAATACGAGTCATCAAACGCCAGTCCATTGTGTGTTAATTCCGCACATGTATGTTCCCAAAACATATTAAAGCCAATATAGGTCTTGTCCAGTGTATAACCTCAGCAAATAAAAACAACAGAAAAGGGTTAGGTCATTCCCCAATACATATTCATTCAATGATATCATTTATAATCATTGAATTCATGTGTATTACCCTTTCCTTCATATAAACGTATTTTCACGCTTTTGCTAACAGAGAAGGCCAATATTAGATGGCTCCTATAGGGTTAGATCTAGAGTTAAACTTTAAAAGTATATAAGCAAGAAGAAAATAACCTGATTTTCTTTTACAGAATCCGTCTGTTCTGCATCTACTACGTTTGCAAAACTCCCTTAACCCTTCCCATGCTAAACATATACGACTACCTAGTCTCTGATTTGCTGCAGTTTTCCCCGTCTTAAAACTCTGAAATTAAAAGGTCGCTGACGTTCACTCCTTTGATATGCTGCTGACCGATAGTAAAACAGTTTGGATCCTGATGAGAAACAGAGTTACTCTCAATCTCAATTGGATCTAAACTGTTTAGAATTGCTTGTCTAGACGAATTTATCGGGAGAAAGGTTAACCAGTTCACTCATAAAATTGTTCCTCAATTACATTATAGGCCTAGAGAAACCGCCATTTCGAATGTATTGTGTCATAGTTTCGGGTATTTTTAGAAAAATCTTAACAATAACCCCTCTACTCGCGATCTGACTTGAATATGCTAACAGCTTGGATCCAGATGAGACGTCGAGTAGTTATGTGTAAAATCAGGATCCAAGGGTCAGGACCAGATTAAAGGATCAGGATCAAGATCCAAGCTTGGTTGAATGGAAAATTGTCAGATTAGCACCATGTCCAACGTGGAGCAGACGTCATGTTTCCCGCAGCAGGCTACGGGCTAATATATACAGCAGAGCCCCTCTAATGCGACCACTTAATGAATAAAATTGGGTGTCTTTATAAGCAGGTGGTTGCTTAATGCAGGGCAAAAGAAATGCAGAAAGCTTTCTGCATTATTGTTGTCCTGCATTGAGCTACCACCTGCATTTAGCATCCAGAATTGTACCTCTTTTGGATGGTCGCATTCGCAGAGTTTTACTGTAGTTTGCAA
Organism: Azorinus chamasolen; assembly: GCA_963576725.1. Lineage (NCBI taxonomy): Eukaryota > Metazoa > Mollusca > Bivalvia > Cardiida > Solecurtidae > Azorinus > Azorinus chamasolen. Next base: position 46,709,252 of record OY755245.1, read on the forward strand.
CGAACGTTACATGTACATGGATAAGTATTCCTTGTTTCTATGAAAAATTCCCGAAGCCCTACAGGAACTACGGATATGTATACTGATGACTCAACGCAAAACTATGAAAGACCGGGGGTCATTATACAGTTCATACTTCATAGTGCACACTTCAGACTTCAAATTTCACACCTCAGATTTCACACTTCTGAAGTTTGAAGTGTGAAATGTGAAGTTTGAAGATTGAAGTGTGAAATGTGAAGTCTGAAGTCACCACCGGTCTTTCGTATTATAGCAGATAAGGGGAGATAATACATATTTGGCTGCTTTTACTACGAAATACATGTTAATCCCTTCCCTCGTAGACTATTTTAGACCCAACCTCTTTGAATAAATCTGCCGAAAATGAGCATTTACCAGAGAAAAAGAAAATGTTAGAATTGTGTAGCTTGGAAACCATTGTCATAAGTAGAGCATTTGCTCCTATGGAGCAAATGCTCTACTTATCACAGTAGTTTCAAAAATTGACATTTGCAGATGCGTCAAAAGCCTTCAATATGAGGGAATGGGTTAAAGTATGTTATTTCTTTCAACGCTGAATTTTCAAAATAGAATTGCCCACCAGCGTTATGCTATATATAGTCCACTATGTATGATAGGCTGAAACTTGCTAGAGGATCTGAAATGACAACCAGTGCAGACATTGAGCAGAGGCTTCTCTAGGAGCAATCTGATCTGGGTCTACAGCAACTGAATATTCCAGTGTAAATATGTCGCACCTTTAAAGAGTTAACCATTCCCTCCATAAATGCGCCTGTCAACGCCTTTTGCAAACACAGTACAAAAAGGCGGGACAATCTTATGACGTCATTCGTATTTACACGGAAATTGTGAGCCTTGAAGTCAGAAGTTTGAAGTGTGAATTATTAATGAGTCTGAAGTATGAAGTCACCACCGACCTTTCGTACAAAACCTATGTGTTTCATTGCATTCTTCTTTTCTTTTCGGTATTACATGTATGTCTGCTAAAACCGTGATCAGTTAAAATGTTACTTACATTCGATTCGTATGAATTTTTAGAAACAATCGACTGCGTGTCTAACAGCTTGGATCCTGACGAGTCGTCGAGTCACTCGGTGGTTTATCGTGATCCAAGCTGTTGCAAGCGCAAGTCAAGTCGCGCTAAGCATGATAAGTTCAAAAGGTGGCCACGGTGGTTTAAACATTTTACTCGAGATTTTAGTGTAGATTAATTACTGTAGTAGCATATGAACACTAGATGTTTTGGCCATGGCAGAAGCTGTAGAATCATAGCTATGACATAAGCAAACAAAGCAGACCCCGCTACTACACTTAAAAGGCGTACAGTAAGATTTCGATTATTCGAACTTTCTGTACAGAAGAATTGAGACCCTTTTAGGCAGGTGGCTGCTTAATGCATGGTTAACGTCATGCAGAAAGCTCCTCTAGGAGTTTTCTGCGTGACTTTCACCATGCATTAAGCTGCCACCTGTCTTAAATATCGATAATAATACGTATTTTAGTGTTCGAATAATCGAAAGTGTACTGTATTTATAGAGCAAAGGGCTGAATACCCTGCGGTAAGTCTGTCTTCATATAAGATATCACATTCTACATAGTTTGCTTGTATTTATTGTTTACCAAACATACCTTCTTTATCACAAACAAAAACTAGCATACAAAAAGAACCGTCTAACACAGATAACATCATACATGTATGCACCGACTGACCCGTATAATATTTAGCATGCTTCGTTAAGCATTTACTCCATGAATATTCATGTAGGAAAAATGACAAATGGATATTAATTAGATTAAGTTTTATAAAGGCACGTGGACACTGGACTGTTTGATCACAGTATCAGTTCTATATTAATTCATAAGCAAACAGCAGGCTCTGGCCAGACGGTCCCTACATATACAGAAGCCGTCTGATCTGGGTCTACTCTGTTTGCAAAGGAATATAAAAGCGTATTCATGGAGTAAATGGTTAAATATAGATGGAGTTATTTCGAAACTGTTTGGATCCAGATGTCTCCGTCGGATCAAAACAACTTGATACATGTACTATGATTATATTATTTATAGAATGAAAACTTAACATTTGGCCATGAACCAATGGAACAGTTTAAATAACAAACATACTCAGCTTGTTAACCTTTTCGGCGCCAAATTTCTAATTGTCGTCTGCAATCCAAGTTTCGTTAAATCATTCGGTACAATAAGGAAATGAGATAAATAAATGCATGTTTCAAAGGAATAAATCACAGATATAAAACTACAGAATGAGACAAAAAGTGAAGTCCCTGATCAGACGCCGCATTTTAAAGGCGGCGTCTGATCTGGGACTGCACTATTTGTCATGGTGCATTTATGCGACATCGGCGGTGAACGGGTTAAAATATAAACTTTTTCACTGATGTCAACAAGAATGTGACTCCTTTGGTAAACAGTTTGGATTCAAACTCCAAACAATTTGGCCATGTGATTTTGTGTTTGAACCAGCAAGGAAAAAAAACTTCAATTGTGAGAATTAAAGCAGGCAACGCCTTTTTGCAGATGACAATACATGGAAGCGAAATAGTTTTGTTTCAACAATAAAAAGAGATTGTACTTTAAAAGTTAAAAATATATCACAAAACACAACCATTTTCGGGTTGTATATGAACATGTATAGTTATAAATGGGCGTCTTTAAAAACAGCTGGTTGCTTAAAGCATGAAGAAAGTACAGTATAACCTGTTCACAGCGACCATCAAAATGAGGTTTGATCATGGATATGTAGGGCAGGTGGTAGCTGAATGCAGGTCAAAAGTAATGCAGAAAGTTCATATAGCATTAAGCGAACACCTTCTTTTTTAAAATTTCAATCCATTCATAGTCGCTTAAGACAGTTTTTACTGTACAGTGAAACCTCTCTACAGCGACCATTAACCCATTTGCTCCCAGGATCCAATATATGGGACGTAGGCAAACAGTGTAGACTCTGATCAGACGCCGCATAATGCGGCGTCTGATCAGAGTCTACACTGTTTGCTGATAGGAATTTCAATATAAAACAAAACGAAATTGAAAATTTAGGCCAGGCACCCCTTAAATTAAAAATGGACTAACTCGTATAAACATGGAATAATCCACTGGGCGCAAATGGGTTAAATTATGTCGAATACTTGGTTAAATAATTCAGGCAGGGACTTTCTGCGTTACTTTCGTCCTGCATAAAACAGCTACCTGTTCTTATTAACATATATAATCATTAAAGATATGGTCACTTTAGACAGGTTCTGTAATGCAGAAAGGCCATATGGGTCATTCGTGCATTACTTTTGTTTATGTCGTATGCGATCGTCTGCCTTTACGACAAATAAATTATACAGTAATCCCCTCTATAACGGCCATTGAATTACATCAAATAGTTTGTGTTAAAGGCAGGTGGCTGCTTAAAGCAAAGTGAAAATATAAAAGAACGCTCTTATGATCCTGTAGGAGTGTTCTGTTTTACTTTTACCTTGCTTTAAGCAGCCGCCTGCCCTAAATACCAACTAATTATCACAATTTAGTGGCCGTTATAGAGAGGTTCTACTGTATTTCTATTTGCTCCTTGCTTTAGAGAGGCTCTGATATACAATGAAACTTCGATATTTCAAAAATGGAGAACTCGAAGTAAACGTTCGGTTAATCCAAACATTACAATACACACTTGTTCTTAACCCTTTCGGTGCCAGCATTGTCGTCTGCTGGGCACAGTTTCGTTTATTTTTAGTGTAAGTGTGTGTATTTCTTCCATTTTCTTTATAAAACAGTAAACAGAGTGTCAAACAGTTTGGATCCTGATGAGACGCCGAGTTACTCGGCGTCTCATCTGGATCCAAACTGTTTGCATGTGATAATCATAAACCCGTCATTGTGGCACGGAAGGGGTTAAAGGTATCGCTACGCATATCTAGAAACACAAGTGACATTTTGATGCAGATCGACAGTAATGATGAAAGCACCTTCAAGAGCTGTCTGATCTGGATATACACTGTTTGCAAAGGTGTAAAACTGTATATTATATGACGTGATAGGGGGAACCTGCTTTGATAATTATGTTGAAGACGCACATTTAATTAGCATGCTATAGTATGCCCTGTCTAAAGCCACCAGTAAAAAATAAATTACATATATGTACAGTAGAACCTGTCCTAAGCGGTCATTCATTTATTGAACATAGGAGTCTTAAACAGGAGCTTTCTGCATTACTTTTGACCTGCATTAAGCTACCACATGCTTTACAGACCCACAATTAGAGTTTTATTTGATGGTCTTAACCCTTTCGCTGCCAATGCCGGATCTGTGATTACCTATGCAAACAGTTTGGATCCAGATGAGACGCCGAGTAACTCGGCGTCTCATCAGGATCCAAACTGGTTGTTACTGTTATTATCTTTTTAAAACAAAAATGAAGAAAATCAAAAGAATGAAAAGTTGTAGCAGACGACAAAGTTAGCAGACGACAGAGTTTGGCAGCGAAAGGGTTAAGATAGGTTCTACTGTAGTTTAATCACAGGCCTTGGCTAAACCATTTTCCTGTTAAATATTCATGTCAGAAATGGACACCTTTTGAGAAAAAAAATACAAATTCATACATGAGTATTTGATGGTTTTAGACACTGTAGTCTGGTCTATTATAATTTCATATACAAACAGAGCAGACCTTGATCTGACGGCTCCTATAGGATATGTCTTATCTTGGTCTACTTTGTTTGCAAATGTTTAAAAAGGCGTTTATATAAGAGAATGGGTTAATGCAGGACAAAAGTTATACATAAAACTCCCATTGTAGATTTCTGCCTGCGTTAAGCAACCACCTGTTTTAAGACCCCTACATTCATTTTAGTAAGCAATCGCTTAAAACATAATCTATCACAATTGTATATTTATCCAGACTGTTCACATATGTCCAATTGCACTGATCCAATCCTGTATGAAAGAAATAGAATTGTCTAGTGTAGAAACCCCGTATCGCACAACTGTGTAACTTATGTCTCTGATGTTTTCACAGGTCAAGAACCTATTGATCTCTACCGTCCCAGACATGCAACATTGGTCACCATTGATAGTCTTGCCATAGTTCGTGTTCAGTGCGAACCATTTACCCACAAGTCGACGCCTTAGTCGGTGGTAGAACTTATTCAGATGCAGACAACAGTACTCCAGTCTAGACGAGTAGAAAATTTCAAACAAATACAGCAGTTGTCTCATCTGAAAGTACGTCTGTGTGACATTGTTCTGCAATTGTTTAAAATGGTGTAAACTATATATATATAAACAAAATTTGTTAGGGACTTAACCCATTGCCTCATACGCTATTTTTAGACACAATCTCTTTGAATAAATCTACCCAAAAGGAGCATTAACTAGAGAAAATGAGTATTTTAGAATTTTGTACTTTGAAACCATTGTGATTAATAGAGCATTTGCTCCTATAAGAGCAAATGCTCTATTTATCACAATGGTTTCACGGAGTTACTTTTACAGAGTCGTCAAAAGTCGTGAATATGAGGGAATGGGTTAAACTTCAGCCTGTGAATGCGGGATCCACATGCACGATCATTCGGAAACAGGTCAGACCAAGAGCAGAGGACCAGGCTATGTACTGTTTAATCAACATATTCCCTCATACTGACGCCTTTTGACGCCACTGTAAATATATCTTTACAAACCATTGTGATAAATAGAGCATTTGCTCCTATGGAGCAAATGCTCTATTTATCACAATGGTTTCAAGGTTACATAATTATAATGTTTCTCTGGTAAATGCTCCTTTTTAAAAGCTGTATTGAAAGAGGTTGGGTCTAAAAATAGCACATGAGGGAATGGGTTAGAAACATTTAAATATATCTAGCACGTTTGAGCATTTCATACTAAGTAAACTCATTAGTTAAACACTGAATGCCTAGTCCACTCTGATAATTCCGTGTTAATTATATATCTCATTACATATTCCGTATACATACAATAATAATTAAAACACGTCAAGTTTACAATTATTGTGAGTACATGTAGAGTGGTTCGAACTCCCAATGTCCTCAAATGTTTAGATATGTCATAGGAATGATTGTCACTTAAATTCATGAAAATGTGTTTCTTTGATGAAGGACATGAGACCATCTGTGCCACAGAATGATCATGTTATACTATGTAACGACCAGTCCCTATAAATATCAGGCAATTAATCAAACGAGCTTCTATGCTTCTTATTCATATCTCTGAACACTAACCTGAAACTCCCCTTGCGCCGATTCGATGGTTAAAAAGTCTGAGATGCTAAAATTCTTCATCTCGTCGACTATATTCGAACAGTTTGTTCTGTTTTCCTGAAAAGCAAAACATCCGCATACATATACGAGAGGGGGGTACTGTATATACTAATCTTTTTTTCAAAGAATAACTGCTTTATTTTTCCACCGAATTAATGTTGTGACCACTCTTTGGAATTGTCTCGGAGACGCGATTTGTTTATGTTAATCAAAGTCCGTTTCTGCTCATTATGGCCTAATTTGACGTCCCAGAGAGAGAGAAGGGTGAGGATACAGAAACACCCGGACGCGATGCCCTACTCTAAATATCGACAGAGTTTCTCTGGTTCTTTAATATGCCCAGTGTAAAGCACTGGTACATGGACTGATACTGAGACATGAGCTCGCATTTGTAAGTACAGTAAAACCTCTCTATAAAGAATCACTAAATTACATCAAGTATTTTGTGTTAAAGGCAGGTGGCTGCTGAAAGCAAGGTGAAAGTAAAACAGAACGCTCATATTAGAGCGTTCTGTTTTACTTTCATCTTGCTTTAAGCAGCCACCTGTCCTAAATACCAACTGATTAACATACATTAGTGACCGTTATAGAGAGGTTTTACTGTAGCCTGAGTTTTGATGAGACGCCTAGTAACACAACACAGTGTCTCATCATGATCCAGGCTTTTTGTCATTTAATCTATCAGGGTTGCCACAAATCAGAGGAAACAAAATTCCAAGACATTTCTCTGACATCATTTCAAATTTCCCAGACACTTTACTTTTCGACATTAAGTCAAATTTTATGTAATACTTTTTATGAAGCTTAACCCTTTAATTAGCCCTTTCCCTCATATTGACGGCTTTTGACGACTCTGTAAAAGTCACTTTGTGAAACCATTGTGATAAATAGAGCATTTGCTCCTATAGGAGCAAATGCTCTAATTATCACAATGGTTTCAAACTATAAAATTCTAACAAAATCCTTTTCTCTAGTTAATGCTCCTTTTCGGTAGATTAATTAAAAGAGGTTGTATCTAAAAATAGCCTATGAGGTAAAGGGTTTAAGACTACATAATGAAGCTTAATCCTTTCCATCCTGAATTATTAGAGTTGAGTAGCAGTTTAGAATTTAATTATAGAGGCTACTCAGTATGAAAGGCGTATACGTGATAAAAGATTGTGCATGACAAACAGTGCAGACCCTCTGATCTGGGTCTACACTGTTTGCAAATAACACTACATACGTCGCCTTGGTTGAAAGGGTTAAATATATGCCATTGAATATCTTTTTTCAAACTTCTCTGACAATTCCATGACAATTTTCTAAAATTTCAAAATTCTCTGACAGTTATCAAAATTCTCTGCAAATTCCCTGACGATGAACAAAGTTTTCCCTGACCCTTTCTTGCGTTGCAACGCTGTCTATAGTGTCATAAACAGATTCGGTAAGCGGCCCAAACTACATCAGTCAGGTCAAGGTTATTACGAAAGTTTATTTCTTTCACCTCTGAAATTGCCGTAATGTGACTTACAAGGTTGATACAATGTATTTGTGATAGTTAGGGTCCAGATATGACGCTGAGTAACTCGGCGTCTCATCAGGATCCAAATTGCTTGACCCACCATTTACGTTTAAGAGAAAAGAGTGAAAGAACGTCTATTCTGAAACACTATTTGCAGACTAATAATTATTCAGCACCAAAAGAGTTAAACTATTACTCTTTGGAGAACTACGATCGACGGTGTGTTTCACAATCTAGATAACAAACATATTATGTTTAGCAGAATAAAACAAAGTATCAGAGTTGCGTGCGTAGGAAACTTACAATTTGTTCCTTGCCAACGGTGAGTTCGTCCTCTATAAATTGCATTGTCGTTTCTTTGAGGTTCTGTAGAAAGCGGCCTAAGTTTGAAATGGCTCCAGCACTATCTGCCTGTGGACCTGTATGGACAGGGTCATCACAAACGTTATGATGAGGTGACAATAGTCCTTGGTTGTCATTGGTCACACTACGACGTATTCTGGTGGCTGGCGAACACGTCACTGGCGAGCACAGACATACGGCTACTGTAAGACGAACAAATAACACTGGGTGTCGGATATCATACCAGCCACAAGTGCAATAAGTACAATACATAACTTCAAACGCTTTACTCCATGGCTATTTATGTATGAAATGACACCATGAAGTTTAACTAGCTGAAATTTTGCAATGGTATATGAGCACAGACATTTCTAGACATAGACGAAACTGTAGAAATGTCATAAGCAAACAGAGTAGATCTTGATCAAAAGTGTTAAAATGCGTATTTATGGAGCAAAGGATTAACCGCCCCAATTCTCACACAGAACAACTACTTCTGCTACTAATATTTACCTCTATACTACTACTATTACTTCTACTACTACTACTACTACTACTACTACTACTACTACTACTACTACTACTACTACTACTACTACTACTACTACTACTATTACTATTACTACTACTACTACTACTACTACTACTACTACTACTACTACTACTACTACTACTACTACTACTACTATTACTACTACTACTACTACTACTACTACTACTACTACTACTACTACTACTACTTCTACTACTATTACTACTACTATTATTACTACTACTACTACTATCACTACTTCACTTCTACCACTGTCACTCCTTCCGCAAGTACTATACTTAATTCATTTACACAGGATCCCATAACGGGACATATGCAGGCAATGTAGACTCGGATAAGATGTATCCTAGTGGTGCGCTCTGACCAGGGTCTGCACTGTTTGCTGAACCCGCCCGATGTCAATGTTTATACCTGAATTATATTCTATTTACTGCGTCCCACAAGATGAAAAAATAGGAACAACTTCAGTCTAATCAGTAACAAATACTACACAAAATATTGCTATAAATAGTATTTATTACTTAACTCTTTACCTTTTAACTATTCATGTAAGAAATAATGATATCATTAATATAAATCAGATTATTTTGTTATAATGAAATATAAACACATGCTTCTTTTTGCTCAGTCAGGAACTGTAGAATCATATCTATAGTTTTTTCTAAGCAAACATAGCAGACCCTGATCAGACGGTTGATCTGGGTCTACTCTGTTTGCTAATGCCTGAAAAGGCGCTTGAATGAAGGAAATGATTAAAATACACAAACATAGTCGTACTTAAGATTGGTAAATACTGAATGTTGATAGAGAACATGATTTTGGTCAAACTTCGTTTACAAAATGTAATACAAAATCGCTTGTCTCCAAATTGTGAAATTATGGCAAAGTTGTCTCTTTAAATACCAGTACCTGCAGAATTTTACTTTCGTGATTCCCTAAGGATCCATATTTATCCGGTCAAAACTTCCCAACTCTCATAAACGCCTTTCCAATGAAGAAAAGTAATAGTAGGAAATCCATATATTGGTCACCTGACTGCCCACGAAACATTTCTACAGAACATAGGTGTTCTAATAGCCACTGGTTGTTTCAATGTTGTGCGGTGCTTTTTTGTGTTGGCCTCTGAACCGAGAAGCTCGGTACATTTGGCACAGACAATGCACATAATACGTGAAATGTTTGGCGGATATCGCTTTCAGTATTTGCGTATCACTGTCTTTTGTTCTTTCTGACAAAACACGTGACACTTCAATCCTTTATAGAGAGGAACACAACTAACTAATGTTGAATGTAAACAGTGTAGACCCAGACGAGATGGTTCCGAGAGGAGCATTCTCACAAGGGCTTAGTTTGCCATGCTAATGTTTCATTGAATATTCACAGTAAGTTTGACGTTATTTGGATTTTGGAATAAAGCATTTTAAACTCGACATTGAAAGGATAAATATAGAAATGGAACATTGTAGCCAATTTAGAAAGTCAAGAAACAGATATTTAAAAATTCACTGGCAAACAGAACAGATCAAGCCTGATCGGACGGCTGCTATAGGGTCTTTTCCGTTTGCAAACGTTTATATGAAGTAAAGGGTTGTAATCAGCATTGAAAAGATTAACAACCATAGGACATTTAATCATTTACCTACAAGACACGTCTCTTTCAAAGCATTTGCAAACAGTGTAGACCCAATTTAGACGGTTATGTTATGTACATGTAGAAACCGTCTGATCAAGCTCTGTTGTGTTTGCTTACAGTGTATGTCATGGTCAACTCTTCCTGTTTTCGTACACTATTGCAAACAATATGCCCATAGATATTTAGGATGTCGTCACTTCTTGTATGGATATCCATTAGGGAACTGAATTTTTCTCCACATTTGAGGAAGCCTTCCAACTGTTTTGAAGTAGGTTGTAGCTCTACCAGGGAGTTATTCTGTGCACGGAACATTGCAATTTGTTCAGGGCAAGGAAAACCCCTTTTGGATCTTCCTCCATTAACAGGATGTCAAGATATGACTGAAATACTGTTAAGCGATGTAAAACCAAAATACAAATTTTGCAAGAAAACATACAAGTAAACAAGCAAAGAGACAAACACAGAGGCAAGTAAGAAACAAAGTAACAAAGAACCAAAGGATATATCTATCTATCTTTATATGTATGTCTGTCTGGTCTAGTCTGGTCTGGTCTGGTCTGGTCTGGTCTGGTCTAGTCTAGTCTGTCTGTCTGTCTGTCTGTCAGTCTGCCTGTCTGTATGTCTGTCTGTTAGTGCATCAGTCTGTCCGCGCTAACAATTCCTGTTTATGTGACTAAATAATTACATGAGAACAAAAGATCTTTGTTCCGATCGGTTTTATGTGGCTTATTTTCAGTTTGTGTGCCTATTTGAACAAAAGAATAACCACATACACTCAATCCGTTAGAACGTCCGCCCGTCCAACTATTCGTCCGCTCCCACGGATTGATGGTTATGTGACATTGAGAACAAAAGATCTTGGATTAAATGATCATTTTATGTGACTATTTTGAACAAATGAATAGTCACATAACACTCAATCCGTGAGAACGTCCGTCCACCCGTTTGTCTGTCTGTCTGTTTGTCTACGTTTTGGCAGAAAGTGTAGAATCAGATTTGCGTTATTCTTTACATAAGCAATTGAAGCAGGCCCTGATCAGATGGCGCCTACAGGAACCGTCTGATTTAGGTCTTCTCACGTTTGTACGACCAGTTCTATGTATGGAGTAAAGTGTTAACACGTATTCTGGAATGCATGTTGTGACCTGCTCAATCTCTTATAGCTTTAAACATGTCAAAAATAATGCAGAAAGCTGATGTATGTAATACGTTCTACATTAAGCAACCACCCGCTGTTACAGATGGCCATATTCATTCATTAACTCTTTCCTTCATTAATACGCATTTCTACGCCTTTGCAAACAGGGTAGACCCAGATCAGACGGCTCCTATAGGAGCTGTCTGATCAGGGTCTGCTTTGTTTGCTTATGGTATAATAAAGATCTAATTCTGCAGTTTCTGTACTAGCTAAAATGCTCTGTGCTCATAAGTAATTATAAAAACAATAATTTAATTCATATTCCTGATGTCATAATTTCTAACACAAATATTCATGGAGTAAAGGCTTAAGTGGTCGTTTTACAGGGGTTCCGCTGTATTTGAAAAGTTCATCCAGGTTTGCAATTAGCTGGATAAGTGATAACAGTTTGCATGGTTTTCGTGTCTTTTGGTTTTTTAAAAAACAATAGTTATTGCAAAATGTAGTTTCGATTGACCTATGAGCAAAAAAGGTAAATTCCTTTTATTGTAGATTAGTTATCTTGACATAATAGCTTTTGTGTGGTTAAAGGGAATACATGTAACCCAATAGCAGTAACAGTCTACAATACAGTAGAACCCCTCTAATGCGACCACTTAATGAATAAACATGGATGACTTTATAAGCAGGTGGTTGCTTAATGCATGACAAAAATAATGCAGAAAGCTCCTAGAGGAGCTTTCTGCATTACTTTTGTCCTGCATTAAGCTACCACCTGCATGTGGCACCTAGAATTATACCTCTTTTAGGTGGTCGCATAGCGGGATTTGACAGTAATAACAAGTAGTATTTTAACTAAAAAAAGAGAGTAATATTAACCCTTCGCTTGCTATTCGCGTCAATATACCTACCTGCAGGAGCTGTCTCATCAGGGTCTGCACTATTTACAAGTTGATTGTGCAACCAGTGCACTCCACAGCAGTGATTGCACAAAGAAATATATGCAGACAGTGAAGATATATGTAATTATACAACAGGGCATGGGTAAAGAAGAAGAACTGTTTTTTTAAAATTCCACAGGAGGAGGGTTAAGACACATACGTTATTTCTTATATGAGTATTCATGGTGTAAAGGGTGAAACTATTAGTCGGATACTGAATGTATATGTAATAGAACCCCTCTAATGCGACCACTTAATGAATAAAAATATGTGTCTTTTTAAGAAGGTGGTTGCTTAATGCAGGACTAAAGGAGCTTTCTGCATTACCTTTGTTTTGCATTAAGCTAACGTCTGTCTCTACCACCCGGAAATGTACCTCTTTTAGGTGGTCGCATTAGAGGGGTTTTACTGTATATGTAGTAGAACCCCTCTAATGCGACCACTTAATGAATAAACATATGTGTCTTTATAAGCAGGTGGTTGCTTAATGCAGGTCATAATTAATGTAAAAAGCTCCTCTATGAGATTTTTGCATTACCTTTGTCCTGCATTAAATTACCATCTGCATCTAACACCCAGAATTATACCTCTTTTAGGAGGTCGCATTAGAGGGGTTTTACTGTTATATGTTGGAAATATCGACAGATCAACGCAAGCACAGCCTACTATTTTGCTTAAGTAATCTTTCTTAGAGTATCATTATTGTAAAGCAGAACATGTATGTATTAAATGTAGTACGTATCACAGATTAATACGGTATAATTCAAATATGAATTATAAGAGACTAGCACAGGTATACATCACAGCTAACATTGTATGTGTTATAGTTCTGGGTGTATGAAACGCAAAACCACTAAAGTGCGCAGAGTGCACACTAATACTATCAACTCTATACATGTACTCCATGAATATTCATTTAAGAATCAATGAAATCATGAATATTAATTAGTTGAATAATGTTATTTGAAAATAGGACGTTTTAGCCATGGCATAAACTTTAGATTCAGGATCTGGATCTACTATGTTCGCAAATATGTTTAAGGGCGTATATATGCGACGTAAAGGGTTATGCGGTAATGTAAAGAGTTATTATGCGCAATTAAAAGGGTTATGCGGTAATGTAAAGGGTTATGCGGTGTAAAGGGTTAGTCGGTAATGTAAAGGGTTATGCGGTAAATTTAAAGGGTTATGGGGCAATTTAAAGGGTTATGCGGCAATGAAATATTGTTGTCGGTTGGATCTTCCATTGTATATTTTCCTTCCATTTCATTTTAGAAAAAATAACCCGGAACAGAAAGTTGACCAGTATGTGTTTTGATTAGACGTCGGCTCAATACGCATTAATTATCCTGATCTAATCATCGGTCACAGACGTCACATCCTGGTTGGACATTGCGTCTCTGACTCCGTTCCGATAAAACAGTCTCTTAACCTGTTGCACTCTGAGCAAGTGTCGTCTGCAAATTGTGTCTTCTGCTTCAATGGCGAAATTCGTTTTTGTTGTATTCCTTGATGAGACACCGAGTTACCCGACATTTCATCTGGATCTAAACTCTTTGCACAGGATATCACGGATTTGTCAGTACATGCAGTTTTAAAGGTTAACCGATGCCCTACTATCTGTGACCTGACTTACACAAGCAAACAGCTTGGTTCAAGATGAGATACAAACTCGGCGCCCCACCAAAATCTGAGCTCCTGGGCACACAGTCAATAATTTCTACAAAATTTGATCGAAATCGGATGTAGATCTAGTCAAAATATTTACCAGTTCCAAAAATGAGTAATCAGTTTTCTTCACAGCGGGGAAATGCCTAGATCTATTAAATAACTTGCAATTGCAAACTTCTTTAACCCTTTTTTGCGCATTTGCAAACAGAATATACTTTGATCAGATAGTGCTGTAGAAGCCGTCTGATCAGGGTCTGCTCTATTTGCTTACGAGCATTTAACCCATTCCCTCATATTGACGACTTTTGACGAAATCTATAAAAGTCACTTTGTGAAACTACATGTATTGTGATACATGTGATGCATGTACATGTATATAGAGCATTTGCTCCTATAGGAGCGAATGCTCTATTTATCGCAATGGTTTCACACTACAAACTTCTAAAATGTTCCTTTTCTCTAGTTAATGCTACTTTTCGGTAGATTTATTCAAAGAGGTTGTATCTAAAAAATAGCCTATGAGGTACATGTAATGGGTTAATAACATAGATCTACAGTTTCGGCAATGGTCAAAAATGTCTGTTCAAATGCCATGATACAAAAGTAATATAGTTAATACGTATGATGTCATTATTTATTCTATGGATATTCATGGAGTAAAGGATTAACAAAAGTGTTTCTCATCTCTTCAGCCATTAATATTCATGTAAGAAATAAATGACCTCGTGAATATCAATTGGATTCATTGTTATGATAGCACATGGACACATAAATTGTTGACAAGGTCAGAAACAGTAGAATCAGGTCTATATTATATCATAAAGCAAACAGAGCAGACCCTGATCAGACGGCTCCTAAAGGAGCCGTCTGATCTGGGTCTACTCTGTTTGCAAACGAGTAGACAGGCGTACTTATGACATGGGATATGCAGCGTCTGACCTGGGTCTACACGGCTTGCAATGAAGTAAGACCCATTCTCTAATTGAAAAGGAGCAGTGTTACAGTATCAAAGTGATTGGGTTTCGATTAGCGGCTGATTTACAAGGCATCTCTTCTGATTTCAGAGTGTTTGCAACTTAGCTGTCATTTCGTAAACACATTATCATGAATATTCATGAACTATTTTACAGTATTATGAATACATGTTCTTTGAATAACTGCATATGAATACAGTAATGCTTGGCCAGGGTAGAACGTGAAGATTCACATCTTTATTAGTCCAAGGGCATACAGAGCAGACCCTGATCAGACGGCTCCTGAAGGAGCCGTCTGATCAGGGTCTTCTCTGTTTGCAAAGGCTTTTAAGGCGTATTGTTAAATGGTTATAGGAGGTAAATCAATTCTTGAATTTTAAAGTAGATCTATGTCTGGAAATATGAAAAGGGCAAATCGGTTGATAGTATGAGGCACTCTGTTAATTATATGACGTAATAGATCTACTAGATAAACGCTTTGTTTACTCTGACGTCATATGGGCGGGCGAGTTATAAATATTTAATCAGCTATTCGACCATTTAAGATGTGTCCTACAATTGGAACAATTGAACAATCACGCAGTATTACTAAATTCATCATTTGCTCCATACAATACGCCTTTCTACGTCTTTGCAAACAGAGTAGACCCACATCAGACGGAACCTGTAGCAGCCGTCTGGTCAGTGTCTGCTCTGTTTGTTGATGAAATAATATAGATCTATATGATTTTACATTTTCTACTATAGCCAAAACTTCATGTGTACATATGCCAGTTTAAAAATAATCTGATTAGTATGCATAATGTGAATGTGGAAAACGAGTTTACTGGCAGTGTAGACTGTGGTCAGAGGGCTATCTGAGAAACCCTCTGACTAATGCATGCTTGTTCTGTTCATTATTCAAAATCCTCAAGTAACTTTAAGCCTGTCATTGTCAATTCGCGCTTTCCCTGGTGCAATTCATATAAAAAATAACAAGAATATTGGGAACAAGTGTTAAAGAAATCGGACAGAGAGACTGTCTGAATGAGAAAGCATGTAGCATATGTCGTTGAATGTATTGAACAGACAACAGAAATCACGTTATTAAAGTGATAATTAAATATATTCAAGTTGTAACTTTTTTCCTTAGCTACGGACAGTTCGATATATATGAGTCAGTGCGAGATAGGTACGAGAGTAATTTTGTTTGAAGTTCCATCATAGCTTTTTAATCGGAAAATGGTTTGGTCTAGATTCATACTTTAAGCTGTATGTTATTACATGTACATGCATATAATAAATTATATATTATCTCTATAGCGACAACTAAAACGTGCATAGAGATCTTTGAAGACAGTTGACACATCAAGATAGTAAATGTAGTGATGAAAGTCCACAGACAATATTATATTGTGTACAGCTTCAGATAGGTTTTAATGTAATGTAAACAAAATATTGATTTGTTGTCAAACACATTCAAGGAACAAAGCTAAAATTAATTGCAAATTGATATTTTGAAAGACAGACTTTCATTTCCCAGTCATCCAAGTTATAATGACATTATAAATATTAATTGACCCTTCGCTTGCTATTTACGTCAATATACCTACCTGTAAATAGTGAAAACCCAGATGAGACAGCTCCCGCAGGAGCTGTCTCATCATGGTCTGTACTATTTACAAGTTGATTGTGCAACCAGTGCACTCCACAGCAGTGATTGCACAGCGAAAATACTTGTACACAGTGAAGATATATGTAATTATACAATAGGGCATGGGTAAAGAAGGAGAAATGTATTTTAAAATTCAGCAAGAGAAGGGTTATGTTAATTGTCATAATAGCACATGGAAACGAGAGTTTTTGGTCATGGCAGAAATTGTAGCATCATAGCTATATAAAATCATAAGCGAACGGAGCAAATCAGAACCTATAGGAGCCGTCTGATCTGGATCTACTCTGTTTGCAAAAACGTAAACAGACGTATTTATTGAGTAAAGGGTTAAACAATACTATCTGAGTTGCAGTGTAGCAATACATACAGAAACACCTCTCTAATTCGACCAGGGTGCCAGGGTCAGGTGGTAGCTTAATGCAGGACGAAAGTTATGCAGAAAGCTCCTCTATGAGCTTTCTGCATAACTTTCATCCTGCATTAAGCAACCACCTGCTTATAAAGACAGCCATGTTTATTCATTAAGTGGTCGCATTAGAGGATTTTACTGTATATGAAAATAGGAGTCATCAAACGCCAGTCCATTGTGTGTTAATTCCGCACATATATGTTCCCAAAACATATTAAAGCCAATGTAGATATTGTCCAGTGTATAACCTCAGCAAATAAAAACAACAGAAAAGGGTTAGGTCATTCCCCAATACATATTCATTCAATGATATCATTTATAATCATTGAATTCATGTGTATTACCCTTTCCTTCATATAAACGTATTTTCACGCTTTTGCTAACAGAGAAGGCCAATATTAGATGGCTCCTATAGGGTTAGATCTAGAGTTAAACTTTAAAAGTATATAAGCAAGAAGAAAATAACCTGATTTTCTTTTACAGAATCCGTCTGTTCTGCATCTACTACGTTTGCAAAACTCCCTTAACCCTTCCCATGCTAAACATATACGACTACCTAGTCTCTGATTTGCTGCAGTTTTCCCCGTCTTAAAACTCTGAAATTAAAAGGTCGCTGACGTTCACTCCTTTGATATGCTGCTGACCGATAGTAAAACAGTTTGGATCCTGATGAGAAACAGAGTTACTCTGAATCTCAACTGGATCTAAACTGTTTAGAATTGCTTGTCTAGACGAATTTATCGGGAGAAAGGTTAACCAGTTCACTCATAAAATTGTTCCTCAATTACATTATAGGCCTAGAGAAACCGCCATTTCGAATGTATTGTGTCATAGTTTCGGGTATTTTTAGAAAAATCTTAACAATAACCCCTCTACTCGCGATCTGACTTGAATATGCTAACAGCTTGGATCCAGATGAGACGTCGAGTAGTTATGTGTAAAATCAGGATCCAAGGGTCAGGATCAAGATCCAAGCTTGGTTGAATGGAAAATTGTCAGATTAGCACCATGTCCAACGTGGAGCAGACATCATGTTTCCCGCAGCAGGCTACAGGCTAATATATACAGTAGAGCCCCTCTAATGCGACCACTTAATGAATAAAATTGGGTGTCTTTATAAGCAGGTGGTTGCTTAATGCAGGGCAAAAGAAATGCAGAAAGCTGTCTGCATTATTGTTGTCCTGCATTGAGGTACCACCTGCATTTAGCATCCAGAATTATACCTCTTTTGGATGGTCGCATTGGTAGAGTTTTACTGTAGTTTGCAACGAACGTTACATGTACATGGATAAGTATTCCTTGTTTCTATGAAAAATTCCCGAAGCCCTACAGGAACTACAGATATGTATACTGATGACTCAGCGCAAAACTATGAAAGACCGGTGCTCATTATACAGTTCATACTTCATAGTTCACACTTCAGACTTCAAATTTCACACCTCAGATTTCACACTTCTGAAGTTTTAGGTGTGAAATGTGAAGTTTGAAGATTGAAGTGTGAAATGTGAAGTCTGAAGTCACCACCGGTCTTTCGTATTATAGCAGATAAGGGGAGATAATACATATTTGGCTGCTTTTACTACGAAATACATGTTAATCCCTTCCCTCATAGACTATTTTAGACCCAACCTCTTTGAATAAATCTGCCGAAAATGAGCATTTACCAGAGAAAAAGAAAATGTTAGAATTGTGTAGCTTGGAAACCATTGTCATAAGTAGAGCATTTGCTCCTATGGAGCAACTGCTCTACTTATCACAGTAGTTTCAAAAATTGACCTTTGCAGATGCGTCAAAAGGCTTCAATATGAGGGAATGGGTTAAAGTAGGTTATTTCTTTCAACGCTGAATTTTCAAAATAGAATTTCCCACCAGCGTTAAGCTATATATAGTCCACTATGTATGAAAGGCTGAAACTTGCTAGAGGATTTGGAATGACAAACAGTGCATACTTTGAGCAGATGCTACTCTGGGGGCAATCTGATGTCGCGTTCTGGGCTTCATTTATAACACATTTTCAGTCTCAGATATTTTTAATACAACATATTTCATAAAGTCTAATACAGCAACACATATTTAAAGTTCTCTAACATGACTGTTCCTATTCGTTTCTGAGTTGATACTGGCATATGCCTGACCAAGTACCGTGCAGTCCCTAACTCTCATAATGCATTTCTAGATCTAATCGGCCCAACTGATCTAATCTAGACTGACTCTCCAACTGAACCCCCCCCCCCTGAACTCCCAAACTAAAACTTCCCTGAATGTCCACCTTTTGACAGTATATATCTCCCTAAGCCCGGTGACAGACATTTCCTGTTTGTACAGGAAAGTCTGATTCAATCTAACATATCAGGACAGTCGCCATAGCAATATACCCGGAAGCTATATAATTGTCAAGCAAAGCAGGCTGCTTTTACTACGAAATACATGTTAATCCCTTCCCTCATAGACTATTTTAGACCCAACCTCTTTGAATAAATCTACCGAAAATGAGCATTTACCAGAGAAAAAGAAAATGTTAGAATTGTGTAGCTTGGAAACCATTGTCATAAGTAGAGCATTTGCTCCTATGGAGCAACTGCTCTACTTATCACAGTAGTTTCAAAAATTGACCTTTGCAGATTCGTCAAAAGGCTTCAATATGAGGGAATGGGTTAAAGTAGGTTATTTCTTTCAACGCTGAATTTTCAAAATAGAATTGCCCACCAGCGTAATGCTATATATAGTCCACTATGTATGATAGGCTGAAACTTGCTAGAGGATCTGAAATGACAACCAGTGCAGACATTGAGCAGAGGCTTCTCTAGGAGCAATCTGATCTGGGTCTACAGCAACTGAATATTCCAGTGTAAATATGTCGCACCTTTAAAGGGTTAACCATTCCCTCCATAAATGCGCCTGTCCACGCCTTTTGCAAACACAGTACAAAAAGGCGGGACAATCTTATGACGTCATTCGTATTTACACGGAAATTGTGAGCCTTGAAGTCAGAAGTTTGAAGTGTGAAGTATTAATGAGTCTGAAGTATGAAGTCACCACCGACCTTTCGTACAAAACCTATGTGTTTCATTGCATTCTTCTTTTCTTTTCGGTATTACATGTATGTCTGCTAAAACCGTGATCAGTTAAAATGTTACTTACATTCGATTCGTATGAATTTTTAGAAACAATCGACTGCGTGTCTAACAGCTTGGATCCTGACGAGTCGTCGAGTCACTCGGTGGTTTATCGTGATCCAAGCTGTTGCAAGCGCAAGTCAAGTCGCGCTAAGCATGATAAGTTCAAAAGGTGGCCACGGTGGTTTAAACATTTTACTCGAGTTTTTAGTGTAGATTAATTACTGTAGTAGCATATGAACACTAGATGTTTTGGCCATGGCAGAAGCTGTAGAATCATAGCTATGACATAAGCAAACAAAGCAGACCCCGCTACTACACTTAAAAGGCGTACAGTAAGATTTCGATTATTCGAACTTTCTGTACAGAAGAATTGAGACCCTTTTAGGCAGGTGGCTGTTTAATGCATGGTTAACGTCATGCAGAAAGCTCCTCTAGGAGTTTTCTGCGTGACTTTCACCATGCATTAAGCTGCCACCTGTCTTAAATATCGATAATAATACGTATTTTAGTGTTCGAATAATCGAAAGTGTACTGTATTTATAGAGCAAAGGGCTGAATACCCTGCGGTAAGTCTGTCTTCATATAAGATATCACATTCTACATAGTTTGCTTGTATTTATTGTTTACCAAACATACCTTCTTTATCACAAACAAAAACTAGCATACAAAAAGAACCGTCTAACACAGATAACATCATACATGTATGCACCGACTGACCCGTATAATATTTAGCATGCTTCGTTAAGCATTTACGCCATGAATATTCATGTAGGAAAAATGACAAATGGATATTAATTAGATTAAGTTTTATAAAGGCACGTGGACACTGGACTGTTTGATCACAGTATCAGTTCTATATTAATTCATAAGCAAACAGCAGTCTCTGGCCAGACGGTCCCTACATAGACAGAAGCCGTCTGATCTGGGTCTACTCTGTTTGCAAAGGAATATAAAAGCGTATTCATGGAGTAAATGGTTAAATATAGATGGAGTTATTTCGAAACTGTTTGGATCCAGATGTCTCCGTCGGATCAAAACAACTTGATACATGTACTATGATTATATTATTTATAGAATGAAAACTTAACATTTGGCCATGAACCAATGGAACAGTTTAAATAACAAACATACTCAGCTTGTTAACCTTTTCGGCGCCAAATTTCTAATTGTCGTCTGCAATCCAAGTTTCGTTAAATCATTCGGTACAATAAGGAAATGAGATAAATAAATGCATGTTTCAAAGGAATAAATCACAGATATAAAACTACAGAATGAGACAAAAAGTGAAGTCCCTGATCAGACGCCGCATTTTAAAGGCGGCATCTGATCTGGGACTGCACTATTTGTCATGGTGCATTTATGCGACATCGGTGGTGAACGGGTTAAAATATAAACTTTTTCACTGATGTCAACAAGAATGTGACTCCTTTGGTAAACAGTTTGGATTCAAACTCCAAACAATTTGGCCATGTGATTTTGTGTTTGAACCAGCAAGGAAAAAACACTTCAATTGTGAGAATTAAAGCAGGCAACACCTTTTTGCAGATGACAATACATGGAAGCGAAATAGTTTTGTTTCAACAATAAAAAGAGATTGTACTTTAAAAGTTAAAAATATATCACAAAACACAACCATTTTCGGGTTGTATATGAACATGTATAGTTATAAATGGGCGTCTTTAAAAAAAAGCTGGTTGCTTAAAGCACGAAGAAAGTGCAGTATAACCTGTTCACAGCGACCATCAAAATGAGGTTTGATCATGGATATGTAGGGCAGGTGGTAGCTGAATGCAGGTCAAAAGTAATGCAGAAAGTTCATATAGCATTAAGCGAACACCTTCTTTTTTAAAATTTCTGCGCTCAATCCATTCATAGTCGCTTAAGACAGTTTTTACTGTACAGTGAAACCTCTCTACAGCGACCATTAACCCATTTGCTCCCAGGATCCAATATATGGGACGTAGGCAAACAGTGTAGACTCTGATCAGACGCCGCATAATGCGGCGTCTGATCAGAGTCTACACTGTTTGCTGATAGGAATTTCAATATAAAACAAAACGAAATTGAAAATTTAGGCCAAGCACCCCTTAAATTAAAAATGGAATAATCCAATATATAAACATGGAATAATCCACTGGGCGCAAATGGGTTAAATTATGTCGAATGCTTGGTTAAATAATTCAGGCAGGGGCTTTCTGCGTTACAATCGTCCTGCATAAAGCAGCTACCCGTTATTATTAACATCCATAATCATTAAAGATATGGTCGCTTTAGACAGGTTCTGTAATGCAGAAAGGTCCTATGGGTGATTCGTGCATTACTTTTGTTTATGTCGTATGTGATCGCCTGCCTTTACGACAAATAAATTATACAGTAATCCCCTCTATAACGGCCATTGAATTACATCAAATATTTAGTGTTAAAGGCAGGTAACTGCTTAAAGCAAAGTGAAAATATAAAAGAACGCTCCTATGATCCTATAGGAGCGCTCTGTTTTACTTTCACCTTGCTTTAAGCAACCACCTGCCCTAAATACCAACTAATTATCACAATTTAGTGGCCGTTATAGAGAGGTTCTACTGTATTTCTATTTGCTCCATGCTTTAGAGAGGCTCTGCTATACAATGGAACTTCGATATTTCGAACATGGATAACTCAAAGTAAACGTTCGGTTAATCCAAACATTACAATACACTCTTGTTCTTAACCCTTTCGGTGCCAGCATTGTCGTCTGCTGGGCACAGTTTCGTTTATTTTTAGTGTAAGTGTGTGCATTTGTTCCATTTTCTTTATAAAACAGTAAACAGAGTGTCAAACAGTTTGGATCCTGGTGAGACGCCGAGTTACTCGGCGTCTCATCTGGATCCAAACTGTTTGCATGTGATAATCATAAACCCGTCATTGTGGCACGGAAGGGGTTAAAGGTATCGCTACGCATATCTAGAAACACAAGTGACATTTTGATGCAGGTCGACAGTAATGACGAAAGCTCCTTCAAGAGCTGTCTGATCCGGATATACACTGTTTTCAAAGGTGTAAAACTGTATATTATATGACGTGATAGGGGGAACCTGCTTTGATAATTATGTTGAAGACGCATATTTAATTAGCATGCTATAGTTCACCCTGTCTAAAGCTACCAGTAAAAAATAAATTATAGTAAAGCCTCTCTTAACCGAAATTCTAGTAGAGAAGAATTTAGATATTTTAGGAAGGTGACTGCTTAATGCAGGGTGAAAGTCATGCAGAAAGCTCCTCTCTTAGCTTTCTGCATGACTTCAACCCTGCATTAAGCTGTCACCTGTCTCCAAAACCGATATTTATACTCAATTAACGTCCGGTTAAGAGAGGTTTTACTGTACATATATGAACAGTAGAACCTGTCCTAAGCGGATATTCATTTATTGAACACAGTAGCCTTTAATAGGAGCTTTCTGTATTACTTTTGACCTGCATTAAGCTACCACCTGCTTTATAGACCCACAATTAGAGTTCTTTTTTATTGTCTTTAGGTAGGTTCTACTGTAGTTTAATCACAGGTCTTGGCTAAACCATTTTCCTGTTAAATATTCATGTCAGAAATTGATACTGATGGATTTTTTTTTAAAATCACAAATACATACATGAGTATCTGATGTTTTAGACACTGTAAAGTCTGTCTATTATAATTTCATATACAAACAGAGCAGACCTTGATCTGACGGCTCCTATAAGAGATGTCTTATCTTGGTCTAATTTGTTTGCAAATGTGTAAAATGGTGTTTATATAAGAGTATACAAAAGTAATACATAAAGCTCCCATTGTAGATTTCTGCATCAGTTTAAGCAACCATCTGTTTTTAAGACCCCTACATTAATTTAGTAAGCAATCGCTTAAAACATATCTTTTTAAAACTTTTGTAGATTTATCCAGAATGTTCACATATGTCCACTGCACTGATCCAGTCCTGTATGAAAGAAATAGAATTGTCTAGTGTAGAAAGCCCGTATCGCACAACCGTGTAACTCATGTCTCTGATGTTTTCACAGGTCAAACGTCTGTTGATCTCTACGGTCCCAGACATGTAACATTGGTCACCATGGATAGTCTGACCACATTCCGTGTTCAGTGCGAACCATTTACCCA
Source organism: Azorinus chamasolen (assembly GCA_963576725.1). NCBI lineage: Eukaryota > Metazoa > Mollusca > Bivalvia > Cardiida > Solecurtidae > Azorinus > Azorinus chamasolen. The sequence goes on from OY755245.1 coordinate 46,733,618, forward strand.
CAAGTTGATTCCTAAGTTGGTTGTAGAACCTATTCAGATGATGCAGACAGCAGTTCCCCAGTCTATGCGAGTCGAGAATTTCAAACAAATACAGCATTTGTCTGATCTGAAAGTACGTCTGCGTAACATTCTTCTGCAATGGTTTAAAACGGTGTAAAAATATAGATATAAACAAAAGTTTGTTAGATCTAGTGACTTAAACTTAAGTCTGTGAATGCGGAAACCCTATTCACTATCATTCAGAAACAGGTCAGACCAAGATCAGAGGACTGCCGGCCAGGCTCTGTACCGTTTAATTAACATATTCACTCATACCGACGTCTTTTGACGCCACTATCAGTTAAACACTGGTCGCCTATTCCACTCTGATAAGTCCGCGTTAAATATATCTCTCATTACATATTCCGTATACATACAATAATAATTAAAACACGTTAAGTTTACAATTAGTGTGAGTATAGTGGTTCGAACTCCCAATGTCATCCAGTGCTTTGATATGTCATAGGAATGGTTGTCACTTAAAATTTATGAAGGACATATGAACTTCCTTGTTATAGAATATTCATATTATACATTGTACTGTGTTATGACCAGCCCCTTTAAATACCAGGACAATAATCAAACGAGCTCTCATGCTTCTTATTATATCTCTGAAAACTAACCTGAAATTCCCCTTGTGCTGATTCTATGGTTAAAAAGTCTGAGATGTCAAATTTCTCCATCTCTTGGACTATATTCGGACAGTTTGTTCTGTGTTTCTGAAAAGCAAATCATCTGCATACATATACAGAGGGAATAATGTGTATACGAAGCCTTTTTTTTCAAAGAATAACTGCTGTATTTCTCCACTAAACCAATTTTGTGACCACTCTTTAGAATTTGTCTAGGAAAAATTATTTGTTTGTAAGTGTTAATTAAAGTCCATTTCTGCTCATTATGGTCTAATTGGACGTCCCTGAGAGAGAAGGGAGAATACCCGAGAAATACAGAGAACCCTGGGAGCGATGCCCTACTCTTATTATCGACACAGTTTCTCTGTTTTTTTGATAGAGTACCACGTGTAAAGCACTGATACATGAACTGATACTGAGACATGAACCCGCATTTGTAAGTACAGTAAAACTTCTATGTACGAACCACTAAATCACATCAAGTATTTTGTGTTAAAGGCAGGTGGCTGCTTAAAGCAAGGTGGAAGTAAAACAGAACGCTCCTATAGGAGCGTTCTGTTTTACTTTCACCTTGCTTTAAGCAGCTTCCTGCCTTAAATACCAACTAATTAACATACTGTAAATTAGTGACAGTTATAGAGACGTTTTACTGTAGCTTTGGTTAAGATGAGACGCCGAGTAAAACAAAATAGTGTCTCATCAGGACCCAGTCTTTTTTTTTGCATTTAATCTATCAGGATTGCCACAAACCAGAGGACACACAATTCCCTGAATTTCTAAAATTTCAGAATTCCCTGACAGTTCTCAAAATTCTCTGACAATTCCCTGACGATGAACAAAGTTTTGCCTGAATTTTCGTGCGTTGCAACCCTGTCCATAGTTTCATAAAAAGCTTGATTGATTCGGTAAGAGGCACAAATTAATCAGTTAGGTCAATGTTATTACGGAAGTTGCCCGAAATTGCCGCAAAGTGACTTACAGGGTTGTTACAATGGGCAAATTTGTGATAGTTAGGATCCAGATAAGACGCCGAATAACTCGGCTTCTCATCAGGATCCAAACTGCTCGACCCACCATTTACGTTTTAGAGAAAAAGGTGAAAGAACGTCCATTCTGAAACACTATTTGCAGACGAATAATTATTTAACACCAAACGAGTTAAACCATTACTCTTTGTTTCACAATCTAGATAACAAACACATTATGTTTAGCAAAATAAAACAAAGTATCAGAGTTGCGTGCGTAGGAAACTTACAATTTTTTCCCTGGCATCGGTGAGGTTGTCCTTAAATTGCATTGTCGTTTCTTTGAGGTCCTGTAGAAAGTCGCCTAAGTCTGGAATGGCTCCAGCACTATCTGCCTGTGGACCTGTATGGACAGGGTCATCACAAACGTTATGATGAGGTGACAATAGTCCTTGGTTGTCATTGGTCACACTACGACGTGATCTGGTGACTGGCGAACACGTCACTGGCGAGCACAGACATACGGCTACTGTAAGACGAACAAATAACACTGGGTGTCGGATATCATACAAGGCAGGTGAAATAAGTACAATACACAGTTTCGAACGTTTTACTCCATGGCTATTCATGTAAGAAATAATGACATCACGAAGTTTGATTAGCTAAAAATGTGCAATGGTATATGAACACAGACATTTCTAGACAGTAGAATTTGTAGAATCAGACCTACGTTATGTCATAAGCAAACAGAGTAGATCCTGACCAGAAGTATTACAATGCGTATTTATGGAGCAAAGGATTAACCGCCCCAGTTCCCACACAGAACAACTACTTCTACCAAATTTAATTTTACCACTACTACTACTACTACTACTACCACTATACTACTACTACTACTACTGCTATTACTACTACTACTACTACTTCTACTACTACTACTACCACTATACTACTACTACTACTACTACTACTACTACTACTACTACTACTACTACTACTACTACTACTTCAGCTACTAATACTACTGCTACTGCTGCTGGTGCTGGTGCTGGTATTGCTGCTGCTGCTACAACTACTACTACTTATAATACTTCTACTACTACTACTGCTACTACTACTACCACTACTACTGGTACTACTACTACTACTACTACCACTACTACTGGTACTACTACTACTGCTATTACTACCACTACTGTTGGTCTGTTACTACTACCATTGTCACTCTTTCCTCTGATACTATACTTAATTCGTTTACTCCTATGGTACAGGCAGTGCAGACTCAGAGAAGAGGACTCGTAAGTGTACGCTCTGAGCAGAGTCTGCCCTGTTTGCTGAAATATTTGATGCCAGTTATTTATACCAGCATATATTATATTTGCAGTTTCCCACAAAAATAAATAAATGGGATCCAAATGCTAATTTTGACGAGTTAACCGTCAATATATAGGAGTAAATAATTCAAGAAACAACTTCAATCTAAGCAGTAACAAATACTACACAAAAGACTGCTACATTGTATAAGTATTATTCATTACTTCACACTTTACCTGTTAACTATTCATGTAAGAAATAATTATATCATTAATATTAATCAGATTATTTTGTTATAATGAAATATAAACACGTGCTTCTTTTTGCTCAGTCAGGAACTGTATAATCATATCTAAATTATTTTCTAAGCACACATAGCAGACACTGGTCAGACGGTTGATCTGGGTCTACTATGTTTGCTAATGCCTGAGAAGGCGTTTGTATGAAGGAAAATGTTAAAAATACACAAACATAGTCGTACTTAAGATTGGTAAATACTGAATGTTGATAGAGAACATGATTTTGGTCAAACTTCGTTTACAAAATGTAATACAAAATCGCTTGTCTCCAAATTGTGAAATTATGGCAAAGTTGTCTCTTTAAATACCAGTACCTGCAGAATTTTACTTTCGTGATACCCTAAGGATCTATATTTATCCGGTCAAAACTTTCCAACTCTCATAAACGCCTTTCCAATGAAGAAAAGTAATAGTAGGAAATCCATATATTGGTCATCTGACTGCCCACGAAACATTTCTACAGAACATAGGTGTTCTAATAGCCACTGGTTGTTTCAATGTTGTGCGGTGCTTTTTTGTGTTGGCCTCTGAACCGAGAAGCTCGGTACATTTGGCACAGACAATGCGCATAATACGTGAATTGTTTGGCGGATATCGCTTTCAGTATTTGCGTATCACTGTCTTTTGTTCTTTCGGACAAAATACGTGACACTTCAATCCTTTATAGAGAGGAACACAACTAAATAATGTCGAATGTAAACAGTGTAGACCCAGACGAGATGGTTCCCAGAGGAGCCTTCTCACAAGGGCCTAGTTTGCCATGCTAATGTTTCCTTGAATATCCACAGTAAGTTTGACGTTATTTTGGAATAAAGTATTTAAAACGCGACATTGAAAGGATTAATATAGAAAGTGGAACATTGTAGCCTTTTAAGAAAGTCAAGAAACTGCGATTTAAAATTCCACTGGCAAACAGAACAGACCAACTCTGATCAGACGGCTCATATAGGGTCTTTTCCATTTGCAAATGCATGACAAAACGTTTATATGAAGTAAAGGCTTGTAATCAGCATTGAAAGGATAAACAACCATATGACATTTAATCATTTACCTACAAGACGCGTCTCTTTCAAAGCATTTGCAAACAGTGTAGGCCCAGTTTAGACGGTTATGTTATGTAGAAGCTGTCTTATCAAGCTCTGATGTGCCTGATTACAGATTATATCATGGTCAACACTTCCTGTTTTCGTACACTATTGCAAACAATCTGCCCATAGATATACTTACAATGTCTTCACTTCTTGTATGGATATCCATTAGGGAACTGGATTTTTCTCCACATTTGAGGAAGCCTTCCAACTGTCTTGAAGTAGGTCGTAGCTCTACTAGGGAGTTATTCTGTGCACGGAACATTGCAATTTGTTCAGGGCAAGGAAAACCCCTTTTGGATCTTCCTCCATTAACAGGATGTCAATATATGACTGAAATACTGTAAAGCGATGTAAAACCAAAATACAAATTTTGCAAGAAAACATACAAGTAAACAAACAAAGAGACAAACACAGAGGCAAGTAAGAAACAAGGTAACAAAGAACCAAATAATCTATCTATCTATCTTTATATGTATGTCTGTCTGGTCTAGTCTGGTCTGGTCTGGTCTGGTCTAGTCTAGTCTGTCTGTCTGCCTGTCAGTCTGCCTGCCTGTATGTCTGTCTGTTAGTGCGTCAGTCTGTCCGCGCTAACAATTCCTGTTTATGTGACTAAATAATTACATGAGAACAAAAGATCGGTTTTATGTGGCTTATTTTCAGTTTGTGTGGCTATTTTGAACAAAAGAATAGCCACATACATGTACACTCAATCCGTTAGAACGTCCGCCCGTCCAACTGTTCGTCCGCTCCCACGGATTGATGGTTATGTGACACTGAGAACAAAAGATATTGGATTAAATGATCATTTTATGTGACTATTTTGAACAAATGAATAGTCACATAACACTCAATCCGTGAGAACGTCCGTCCGCCCGTTTGTCTGTCTGTCTGTTTGTCTACGTTTTGGCAGAAAGTGTAGAATCAGATTTGTACGAAAGACCGGCGTTGACATTTACATTTCAAGATTTCATACATTGCAATTGACTTCAAAATTTCACAATTTCACGATTTCACTTCAAAATTTCATGATTTCACGATTTCACGATTTCACAATTTCACGATTTCACTCAAAAATTTCACAATTTCACGATTTCACAATTTCACAATTTCACGATTTCTCTTCAAAATTTCACAATTTCACGATTTCACGATTTCACAATTTCACGATTTCACGATTTCTCTTCAAAATTTCACAATTTCTCGATTTCACAATTTCACGATTTCACAATTTCACAATTTCACGATTTCACAATTTCACAATTTCACGATTTCACGATTTCTCTTCAAAATTTCACGATTTCACGATTTCACAATGTCACGATTTCATGATTTCAATTTGCCCATTCTAATTGTTATGACGTCATCAAAACGCGGGAAATCACAGCGTTGGAGTAAAAACCACGAAACAGAAACGGCGGAAAACTATGACAATCTTCCTCTCCAGAACTGTAGGCCCGAGGGCCTTTATACTTGGCATGTAGCATGTGCTCATGGTCCACTATCAAGATTGTTTAACTCTTTCCTCCATGAATATTCATGTATGAGAATTGCCAATCATGTGTTTATGTCGTTGTCTTATGTTTGTATGACACTGTATTGGAGGATACTTTAACTAATAATAAATTGTAAGAAATAATGACATCATGGATTTTGATCAAGATTAAATCCTATAGGAGTCGTCTGAGCTGGGTCTGCTCTGTTTGCAAAGATGTAGAAAGGTGTATTTATGGATCTCAAATCGCCATCCCGATTTCAAGGGTGAGAGCCATTCTGTTGCCTTAATGACGTCAAGCGTGTCACGTGACTACAATACTTTACACGAGGTTGAAATTGTGAAATCGAGAAATTGTGAAGTCGTGCAATCGAGAAATTGTGAAATCGTGAAATTTTGAAGTGAAATCGTGAAATCGTGAAATTGTGAAATCATGAAATTGTGAAATCATGAAATTGTGAAATCATGAAATTGTGAAATCGTGAAGTCATGAATTCTATTGTGGGAAATATTGAAGTGGAAATGTCACCACCGGTCTTTCGTAGATTTGCGTTATTCTTTATATAAGCAATTGAAGCAGGCCCTGATCAGATGGCGCCTACAGGAACCGTCTCATTTGGGTCTTCTCGCGTTTGTACGACCAGTTCTATGTATGGAGTAAAGTGTTAATACTTATTCTGCAATGCATGTTGTGATCTGCTCAATCTCTTATAGCTTAATACATGTCAAAAATAATGCAGAAAGCTCATGCATGTACAGTGAAACCCCTCTAAACCGGGCGCTAAATTTAGCATAAATATCGGCTTTGGATACAGGTGGCAGCTTAATGCAGGGTGAAAGTCATACAGAAAGCTCCTCTAGGAGCTTTATGTATGACTTTTACCCTGCATTAAGCAGCCACCTGCCTAAAAGTATCTAAGTTCTTCTCTACTAGAATTCCGGTTTAGAGGGGTTTTACTGTAATACGTTCTGCATTAATCAACCACCTGCTGTTACAGAAGGCCATATTCATTCATTAACTCTTTCCTTCATTAATACGCATTTCTACGCATTTGCAAACAGGGTAGACCCAGATCAGACGGCTCCTATAGGAGCTGTCTGATCAGGGTCTGCTTTGTTTGCTTATGGTATAATAAAGATCTAATTCTGCTGTTTCTATACTAGCCAAAATGCCCGGTGTTCATACGTCATTATTCAATTTTATTGATGTCATAATTTCTAGCACAAATATTCATGGAGTAAAGGGTTAAGTGGTCGTTTTTACAGGGGTTCCGCTGTATTCGCAAAGTTCATCCAGGTTTGCAATTAGCTGGATAAGTGATAACAGTTTGCATGGTTTTCGTGTCTTTTGGTTTTTAAAAAACAATAATTATTACAAAATGTTGTTTCGATTGACCTATGAGCGAAAAAGGTAAATTCCTTTTATTGTAGATTAGTTATCTTGACATAATAGCTTTTGTGTGGTTAATGGGAATACACGTAACCCAATAGCAGTAACAGTCTTTACAGTACAGTAGAACCCTTTAATGCGACCACTTAATAAATAAACATGGATGACTTTATAAGCAGGTGGTTGCTTAATGCAGGAAAAAATAATGCAGAAAGCTCCTCTAGGAGCTTTCTGCATTACTTTTGTCCTGCATTAAGCTACCACCTGCATGTGGCACCCAGAATTATACCTCTTTTAGGTGGTCACATTAGCGGGATTTGACAGTAATAACAAGTAATATTTTAACCTTTAGCCTGCAATGGAAATGATGACTGTTTAATCTCTTATCTGTAGCCGCTGTCACGTACTTCTGATTCGTTCAAACTCTTTTGAGAGATATCATTGATAGAGTATCAAACAGATTGGATCCTGATGAGACGCCGAGTTCGAGGTACTCGGCGTGTCGTCTGGATCCCGACTGTTAGCAAATGTCATTTAAGTCGCGCTTGGTAAGCTAAGGGCCAACCCTTTACCTAATAGAGACACGTTTAACACCTTATAAAACAGAGTAGATCTAGATCATAGGAATCTTTATGATATTATATAGATCTGAACCTGATCTACAGTTTCTGCTACGGCTAAAACGTTCTTTGTTTATGTGCCATTATATAACAGCCCCAGCTAATTAATATACATGGTTATTCACGAGGTAAAGGACCAATATTTACAATAGTCTCAACGTTTATTTTAATTGGTTGACAAACTACTTTGACCCTTTTCCCGCTAACCGAGACCTACGTCGTATTTGTAAACAGCTTGAATCCAGAACAACCATATATTAACTCGGCGTCTCATCAGGATCCCAGCTGTTTGCCACTTGATTCATTGACTCTCTAAGGCTTGAATGAATCAAAAGTAGTCGAAATTCATCAGTTTAAAAACAAATTGAACATACATTATATTTATCACAAGATAACAGTTACAAACGAGTGACACTCCGAATATCCGCTCAGTGTTGTTTCTTTGCAATTACCCGTACAGTTGAACCTGTCTCAGTAAGTGGACGTTAAAAGTAAGTCAAACTCTAAATTTCGAAAACAGGTGATAGCTTAATGCAGGATTAAAATGATACAGAAAGCTCCTATAGGAGCTTTCTGTATCATTTTTACCCTGCATTAAGCAACCTCCTGTTTTTTAAGACTCCCATGTTCATTAACTAAGTGACTACTTAACCCTTCTCTTGCTATTCACTTCAATATACCTACCTGTAAATAGTGAACACCCAGATGAGACAGCTCCTGCAGGAGCTGTCTCATAAGGGTCTGCAGTATTTACAAGTTGATTGTGCAACCAATGCACTCCACAGCAGTGATTGCACAACGCAATACTTGTACACAGTGAAGATATATGTAATTATACAACAGGGCATGGGTAAAGAAGGAGAAATGTATTTTAAAATTCAGCAAGAGAAGGGTTAAGACAGGTTCAACTGTAGTTAACTGTTTTTCTTAACCCTTATCCCATTAACATCTATCATATAGTTGCATTTGCAAACAGCTTTTGTAAAATATTGACTAAGTGTCAAACAGTTTGGATCCTGATGAGACGTTGACTTATACTGGGCGGTGTCTCATCTGCATCAACACTGTTTGCAAACGTCAGCCAAATCGCCCTGAGAAAGAGAAGATAGATGTACAGCTACATGTACACCTGGTGACGGCCTGAAGGGCAAAGTGCAACGGTAAATTATGGTAAATTATACCAAAAAACACAATTAACTTGTGACTCAAAGTTCATGATGAAAAGTCATGTTTCACCTAATACTGTACTTTCAGTGCAATTTGATCGGAAAAGGGGTATATTTTAAAAAAGTACAGCAGCACAAAAACATATTTGTGACTCAAAGTATATGATGAAAAATCATGTTTAGCCTAAAACCGTACTTTCAGTTCAAAGGGTAAAGGGGTATATTCTAATAATTAACGTACAGCGGCATCTCTATAAAGCGACCACTCAATGAATACTTATGAATGTATTTGACTGCAGGTGACTGCTAAATGCAGGACGAAAGTAATGCGGAAAACTTCTGCCGGAGCTATCTGCTTAGCTTTCGTCCTGCATAAAGCTACAGAAGTTGAGCATGTTGAGCCTAAGCGGCCATCCATTTCTTGAACATACGAATCTTAAAGTATAGGTGGTAGCCGGGCAAAAGTAATGAAGAAATCTCTTATAGTAGCTTTCTGTACTACTTCGAACAGCATTAAGCTACCACATGCCTTACATTCCCGTACTTTTTTGATAACCGCTTAAGACAGGTTCTACTGCACAGGCTTCTAATGTTCTGAAATAGATCTCATCGTGGTGATGGCAGTATAGGGGACATACTGTACATAGTTTATCATTTACTCTATACATCTCTCTTCCAAACAATAAAGGCACTCATACACAGACACGTTTAACAGCAGTGGTGATTGCTGCAATTTATATCATACAAATATAAAAACAACAACAACAAACAAACAACAACATTTTTACCCATTTCCTTCATACAAACGCCATTTCACAAACAGAGAAGACGCAGATTAGAAGATTCATGTAGAAGCCTTCTGATAAGAGTCTGCTCTGTTTGCTCATGGAATTTAAAATATCGGTTTTTGAAGTTTCTAAAATTGCTACAATCTTCCATCTTTCATTATAACTATTTTGTCCATGAATATTCAGTAGGTATTTGGAGTAAATGTAGAACAGGGAAAGGATTTATATCCACATAAAAAGTGCATCGAATTGGCCTTAGTACTAGTAAGCGAACCAACCTGTCGCGTAATATATGTAAATATCTGGACATATTTTTAAGCTTTTATTTTTATATAATGACCGTAATCTGCTTATATATGGATATATAATGAGTTAATTCGTTTACCTGTTCAAAACGGCCCTATTTTTAGACCCAAGATTCACCGAGAGTATATTTTGACTATGGCCGCCGCACATGTCTGCATTTCTACGTATGTATGCTTTACTATAAATTTCTTTTAAAACAATCGTGATCAATTCACAAATAAAATGTGACCTTCAAACAGTATAAACGAATATACAGAACTGCGATGTAGTTCAGTTCTTGACAATGTACGCTTCCAATATAATACTATGCAATCTTTCATCTGAGTGTACACTATTTGAGGATGACTACTATACCAAGATCACTCTATGAATACGTTTCGGTTCCAATTTTATAATAACAAATTGTTTAATCTAAACCTTTATCATGTCTGTTCATCAGTTAGGTTTGACTGTCTTTGTCTGAGTGCCTTAACTTTATCATCACCTAACCTCACATACCCCATAACACATGTGGTCGCAGGGACACCAGGGATGTCGTCTCAACCACTCTTCGTAATGCTTCTCGGTCGCGTGCAGCCCTCTGGGAGTCCGAAAAATCCAACCTGTCCATCCTTTAATGTTGCAGGAATATTGTTTTCTTGGCCTCCCTCTTTCGCTCCAACCTTCAACTGTGACTTGCAGGATTGTCTCTGTAAGACGCGAGCTCCTTGTTATATGGCCGTACCATTGCAGCTTCCTCCATTGAACTATTGTCAGTAGGTATGTGTACCTACTGTGTTATTTTGGCATTGCTTTCTGTATTTGTGGCATGACATCTTTAAGAAATCCTACGTAGTCGTCTGTAGCACTTTATCCTCAACGGATTGACCTTCTTCTCCAGTTCAGTTGTTAATGTCCACGCCTCAAATGCTTACAGGGAGATAGAGATAGATAACTAAGGATTGGAGGAGTCCTAGTCCTATTTTGGTGCAAAGTTTGATGTTCTTATCTCTCCAAATGATCTTCAGTTTTGCAAAAGCTAATTTTGCCAGTGCAATTATCGTAATAACTTCTGGTTTGAACCTTCATCCGTGAACATTGCCCTTAGGTATTTGAACTGATTTACAGTACCCCATGTATATTCATATAAGAAATAGTGACAAGATACAAGAAGCTTTATTTAACGTCGGTTGGAACGTGACATCATGGATATCAATTAACTGAAATTTGATAATGGCTCTAATATCAGGGAAAAGTTTTTAACATGGTAAAACTGTACAATCAGACATATATTATTCCATAAGCAAATAGAACAGACCCTGATAGGAACCATCTGATCTGGGTCTGCTCTGTTTTAAAAGGCGTAGAAAGGCGTATTTATGGAGGAAATGGTAAAAGGGATATCAATGGTTAAAACTACCTGAATCACCATCATTAACATTTAATTTTGCTGTTTCTGAGCTGTCGGAATTCTCCGACCATTGTTCACTATCATTCAACCTTGTTTATAATAGACAATTACTATCCGAAAATAACGGTTGTTATGACAAACTAGTATGGGATTCGTCCAAATCCCAAGAGTTTTTGAATAATTTGTACAGCAATAAACCATTGTTTGATGAGCTCACTGACAAACTTGTTACAAGTGAAATAGACATTAATCTTTTTATGTCACAATTTTCTGATTTAATCTATGATATGTCATTCAAATATTTTGGAAAGACATTCTCCACAGGTAAAACGAGTACAGTTAAACGTAATTGTAAATGGTTTAATGACGAATGCAGACTTTCAAAAAAGGTATTTTGTGACTCTAAGAGACGTTTCTATAGTAACCCAAATGATGACAATAAACTGTTATTTTTGTCTAATAGAGCATCTTACAATAAAGTTAAACGTCGTGCTAAATTTAAATATTACAATAATGAAAAGGTAAAGATGTGCAATCTACAAAAATCGTCACCTAGAAAATTCTGGAAATACATTAAAAAATTCAGAAAATCTAAAACATTTGAAAATAATATTGAAATGCATGCATTTGCTCAACATTTTTCAACTCTGTCATCATCTGCCAATCATTCAAATATATCTGATAATTTTGATGGCGATGTTGACACTGATCTTCATATAAATGATTTAGATTCACGTATTACTCTCGATGAAATAGAAAAAGTAATTTCTTCTTTAAAACGGCACAAAAGCTGTGACTTAGACAAAAATGTAGCGGACTTCTTTATGGATGCGAAACCCTTTATCGCTCCGTTTCTCTGCACTATTTTCAATTATATTTTTGATTCTTGCATATATCCAGATGGTTGGACCACAGGGGCTATTGTTCCTATATATAAAAAAGGTGACAAACTGGATCCATCAAATTATAGGGGTATAACTCTAGTAAATGTTACATCTAAGATATTCTCTTTGATACTGCGAAACCGCCTGAATAAATGGAGTGAGAAAAATAACTTGTTTCCAGATTGCCAATTTGGATTTCGTGATAATCGATCTACAGCTGACGCGATATTTCTTCTCCATTGTATCATACAGAAAGTTTTAGCTAAGCAGTCTAAATTATGGTGCATTTTTATAGATTACCAGCGGGCTTTTGATACCGTTAATCGGGAGGCTCTATGGTATAAATTAATTCAGTCGGGCATTAGTTGTAAATTGTTAAACATGATAAAGTGTATGTATAGCAGTGTGCAGTCGTGTGTTAAACTATCAGATTGTAATATATCTGAATTCTTTGACGTCACAATAGGTTTAAAGCAAGGTGAACCGTTATCACCCATTTTATTTCTCTTTTTCCTAAATGACATTGTTGATTTTCAATCATTAACTGATAAGGATTTTGAATTATTATCAAAATACCTGATTCTTTTTGCTGACGATATTGTTCTGTTCACTACAGATCCCATTAGTTTGCAGTCAAAATTGATAACATTTATCAATACTCTATTAAATGGGGTCTAACAATAAATGTCTCAAAAACAAAAGTTATGATATTCGAAAAACGTAGAAGTAATCATGTCATTGAGTTTTACATAAATGGAGAACAAGTAGAAATAGTAAACAAATTTACATATTTAGGCATCACATTTAATCACGTTGGAACTTTCACGAATGCTGTAAAGTGTTTGCATGATCAGGCTCTAAAGGCCTATTCAAGTCTTTTATATCTTTTTGACAAAATTCATTTTGATGTCAAGACAAAACTTGCGCTGTTCGATAGTTTGGTTGTTCCAATTTTATTATACGGGGCTGAGGTTTAGGGTGTTTATAATTTGAAAGAAGTTGATAAGTTGCACCTAAAATGCTGCAAATATGTACTTGGCGTTAAAAAACAAACACCTAACTCAGCCGTGTATGGTGAACTAGGAAGGTTCCCATTGTCGGTTTTATGTAAAGAATTAAGTTCTGGTGTAAGATAAGAAGTAATATTGGTTCACCGATGTTCGACGTTTTTATTGATCAATGCAATACTGTAAAAAGCACTTGCTGGGCCAAAAGAATTAATTCTATTATTGATCATCTCGGACTTACTAATGTACGGTTAAATTTTGATGCTGATACCAATTATGTACCACTAATAAAGATGCGTCTAAGAGACCAGTTTATTCAAGATTGGAATGATTCAATTAACTCGATGACCAAATTAAGTACGTATTGTAGATTTAAAAACGGTTTTTGCTTCGAAGAATATCTAAAGATAATAACGAATGATGAGCTACGCAAAATATTTTCTCGTTTTAGATTAAGCTCTCATACTCTTGAGATTGAATCTGGACGTTTTAGTGGAACATTAAGAGAAAACAGATTCTGTAAACTTTGTAATCATAATCTTGTTGAAAGTGAGTATCATTTCCTACTGTGTTGCCCCAAATACACAGAAATTCGTAGAAAATATTTTGGTAACGTTCATTGGCCTTCTGTTAACACATTTGACGCTTTTATGTCAACGACAAACAGGAAAAAATTAATAAATACAGGTAAATATAACAAGGAGTGTATGCAATTCCGTAAAACTACCCTTGATACTCTTGCTGCTTTGTAATTCTTTGTTAATAATGTTTGTATATGCCATATTTCGCATGTATTGTTGTAAATGGTCAAAGGCAATATGTATTGCTGATTTGCCAATAAAACTGAAACTGATTAACCATTTCCCTCATATGGACAGCTGTTCATACCTCTGCAAATAGAGTAGGAGACGTCTGATCGAGGTCTGCTCTGGTTGCTTAGGTTATTATGATAGACCTGTTTCTAGAGTTTCTATCAATACCAATCCTACGTACATATGCCACTATAAACATTCTGCTAAAACATTCATGATTCCATTAACATTAATATATTACATGCATATTCAACAGGGAAATACTAAAATAAAGTATGTTATTCATTCATTCTACAAGATCTGTTTTTAAACCAGTACGCACATGGCTCGCATTTGCAAAAGGCGTAAAGTCAACGCAGAGTAACTGTTATTGACCTTTTCTCTGTACTATGTTTATTCCAAACAATACCTTCCAGCTATTCATGGAAAAGATAGTTGTAGTGGACTATTGAAGATGGAACATTGTGGCCATTTTAAAAACTAACGAAAACGACCTATCAAAGTTCATTAGCAAACAGAGCAGACCCTGATTAGACGGCTCCTATGGCAGCCGTCTGATATGGGTCTACTATGTTTGTAAATGCGTGAAAAGGCATTAATAAGAAGAGAAGGGTTAACCCTTTCCTTCATAAAAACGCTCATTTGCGACTTTACAAACAGGGTAGACTTAAATTATACAGACACCCCTTATAGGATCCTGACCAGGGTCTGCTCTGTTTTCTTGTGCGACATAGCATTGTAGCGTATAATATCTAAGCTCTTCTTCACTACAATTCCGTTGACTGAGGATGCATTGTACATGCAAAGACTTTCGCTAGTCATTTCCCTATTGATAGATGTCGACAGGCAATTAAAGTAAACCCCCGTTTAAAGCGAACACCCAGTGAGGAACATGGATGTCTTAAACGGCATTTGTCTGCTACATGTAAATGCACGGCGAGATTATGTAGACAATCCCTTGAGGGGCATGACATTCATCCAGCATAAAGCTACCACCTGCCTTTTCAATCCCAGAGATGCACCTCTGTTTTGGTGAAAGAATTAGAGGAGTGTTAATGTATGTACAACTATAATAAAATGTGCACTTCTTCAATAGTCTGTGGAATGGTTTTATAAATTTCTTTTTCGGAACACGGCACGAGTATAAACCAGTTAGGACCCTGATAAATGACTGCGTTTGTTGTTACTCGACGTTTCAGTTGGTTCCACACTGTTAGCAAAAAAACCCATACATTGAACCCAAAACATTTGAATGGAACCTTTACCGTGTCCATATGAAAAGAGTATAAAGAAGACTCCCTGGCATTCCTGACAGTTCTGAACAGACATTATTTATGTCCATTGGTCAGATGCACCTAGATTTCAACCATCACGTTATAAAGGTTTTATGTATTCTTGAACTGGCTGGAGAACAGGAATACACAAAAGGATATGAGCAGTGTGCAATATACACACTGTGAAGCGACTATTTAGATGACAGCTTAACCCTATATTTCAGATAAATAGATATATTTTTATTTACGTCTAATCAATATAAACAAAACATTCATTATACAAAATGAACATATTATAAAATATATATATTTCCACTTAAAAAAAGAGTTATACAAAGGTCGCAGATAGCGGAACAGGGGTTGTTGCAGGCCGAAGGTTATCGACGATGCATATTGCATTGTTCTCGCCCTGCATGCCATTATAGACACCCACATTTATTCAAGTAGTGGTCAAAGTAGTAGCAGTAGTAGATGTAGTAGTAGTAGTAGTAGTAGATCTTTATTACCTCCATTCATGGAGAGCTGCATATACATATATATAAACAATCACAAACATGAAAAAAAGACTGAACAAGACATAATATACAGGATGACAGAACAAAGTTTACAATATACAATGCAAAAATATGCTCATGACAGATCGATACGCAATTAAATGTAACACAGTAATATCAGCAGATCCACTGAACGATAACCAGCGACTATTTTGAAGGGATGATGGCATTAAGAAAGTTGCAAATAATGACAATTATGACAACAACAACAACTATACAATCATTGTTGATATTATCATCAATATCATCATCATCATTATTGTCATTAGCATTATTATCACCATCCATACCAGTACAATTATCACTACTGACAACGAAGGCTACATGTCATAATGGATCTTATCGAAACGAAATGCAAGACACATCAATACTACATAGACATTCGGAGAAAGGGGTTCATGTTAAAACATTACATATTCACAGTTTCATAAATTTTGCCGAAACGAAATACAGTAAAACCTCGATTATTCGAATTTTCGTTATAAACGAATTTAGACCCTTTTATGCAGGTGGCTGCTTAATGCATGATGAAAGTCATGCAGAAAGCTCCTAGAGGAGCTTTCTGCATGACTTTCACCATGCATTAAGCTGCCACCTGTCTTAAAGGTCGATAATAATACGTATTTTAGTGTTCGGATAATCGAGGTTTTACTGTACAATACCGATTGATGTCCAATAAAGGTTGGTAATAAATGGATTGTTCACAAGCTGAAAAAGGAGTATACACCTTATCGCAATGTCATTATGTGTAATAATTTTAGACAACCAATGGACGTCTTGTTGTTCGAAAGAAAACTGCAGCTAAAGAATTTCAGAAGCTGGACTTCAGATGATTGTAAGATGTATAGTCTATATTTATATATACCCATGCATCCTATAAGTTTCCAAAAGAGACTAATACGCAGGTGATCATTGACCGTTTATTGTAATATTTTGTGTATAACAACATTCTCAACTGAGGTAGAGCATAGACTGCAACATTCGGGAAATTTTGACTATATGTGTTTTGCAAATGTGCACATATCACTGAAACAGAGCGGCAGACTATATGGGTTAATGCGAGCATAGCGCCAAATATAAACGCATCCCATATCTGGAAATATAGCACTGAAGCTTTCAGCAGGTAAAATAGCACTAATACGCGCACTACGTGAACCATATGCAGGTTTAAACACTGCCTGTTTAGCACCGCTTTCCATATCGAGGGCTTGGTGCAAAACTATTCTAACTCCTTCACTAAAGTGAAGGAGTTAGAATAGTTTTCCACCAAGCCCTCGATATATATTTATTCGGGAAATTCTAAGTTTCCGTAAAGTAGTGTATACGAGAGAAACTCTACTATGGAAATGTCTATGCAGGAATTAACGACTTGTAAGCGTTTTATAGCTGTATTGTTTTTCATTCGGTTGTGTAGTGTCTATTACACTTATCTCTTTGAAAACAAAATCAAGGTAAACCAAGCTAAACGTTAACTGAACACTTGGCGAATAGTCATAAGAAATAAGGATTGTATAAATAGATAGTATGTGGGTTTTATGACATTATGAACAATGGGAGGTTTACCATGACAAAAAATGTAGAAGCAGATATATATTATTTCATAAGCAAATAGAGTAGACCCAGATCAGACAGCTCCCATAGGAGCCGTCTGATCTGGGTCTACTTTATATGCACAGACGTTAAAAGGCAAAACCCGGGTCTACTCTTTGCAAAGACGTCTCTTTGTGGCAAGGGGTTCATTTATTTTGCTCTTTTATGACAATTTGCGTTACATTATCTATTACAACTGTTTGGAATCATGTTTTGGAGTAAAAATTGAATTCTGAGATTCAATCAGACCATACGTTTTGCTCAACGGGAAGTTTTATGGGAAAGACTTGAATAACCTTTGTACCCAAAGACCAAATGTGCTATAACAGTAGAATATACCTATAGTGACTTTATGATGAATTCTCATGGGGTCTATAACGGTAAGTGGTTGCTCAATACAGGGCGAAAGTAATGCAGACATTTTCTAGGAGGACTTTCTGCATAACTTTCTCACTGAATTAAGCCACCACTTGCATGTAAGACCCAGAAATAAACCTAGTTTGGATGGTGGCTGTAGACAGTCTTCTCTGGTTTTCAAAATACCACTTTTAATATACATAGTAATAGTAATGTGTACATTAGTTTCGCAGTGACTTATTATCCAGTCTGTGGGTCAACTACGCTTTTGTTTTCGTTTGTGTGAATCGGGTTTTCTAAATATTGAACGAATCGGAGATAAGTAAAATTGTGACAGATCAGTGGTTTAACCCATTCCTTCCTATACTGTTTAGAACGAACTGTTTTGAATAAATTTACTAGAGAAAAGTAAACTTTTAGAATTGTTTATAGTTTTGAATCCATTGTGATAAATAGAGCATTTGCCCCATTAGATAGTTTCAAAATGACCTTTACAAATGGGGGGGGGTGTCAAAATGCGTCACCAGGAGGGAATGGGTTAACATACTAGAGAAGAGTTAGAGAAGGGGCCAACTCTTTCACTGCCAAATTTTGTCGTTTGCTTCAATTTTCATTTTTCTGAATTTGTTTTGTTTAACCCTTGCCCTGTTCTGTATTTAGGCCACATTTCAATATCTACTTAACCCTTCGCTTGCTGAATTTTAAAATACATTTCTCCTTCTTTACCCATGTCCTGTTGTATAATTACATATATCCTCACTGTGTACAGGTATTTCGCTGTGCAAATACTGCTGTGGGGTGCACTGGTTGCACAATCAACTTGTAAATAGTGCAGACCCTGATGAGACATCTGGGTCTCATCTGGGTGTTCAGTATTTACAGGTAGGTATATTGACGTGAATAGCAAGCGAAGGGTTAATATTCATTAACAAAATAGTTATAAAAAATCTGGAAGGTGGAGCATTGTAGACATTTTAGAAAGTAAAGAAACATTTCTATCAAATTCTATTAGCAAACAGAGCAGACCTATGAGCCGTCTGATCAGGTTCTACTCTGTTTGCAAATGCGTGTTAAACAAACAGTATGGATCCTGATGAGACGCCGTGTATCGGTGTCTCATCTGGGTCCAAACTGTTTGCATAGGTAGTCACAGATGTGACACTGGCGTCGAAAGACTTAAACGCTTACACGTAACATTACCCGAGAGGCATTTGCAAATACTTGGTACCGTGGGAAGATCCGTCGTAAGCCAGTTTCATATTTGAGAGTCATAATTCTTTAACCATTTCTCTCATATAAATGCCTTTTCACGCCTTTGCAAACAGAGTAGACCAGATCATACCACTTTTATAGGAGATGTCTGATCAGAGTCTGCTCTGTAATAAAGATCTTATTCTACAGTTTTTGTCATGATATATATTATTTATTTTATAAACATTTATGAGGGAAAGGAATATTTTTTTTAACTAAAATACCTGATTTAAATAAATTTGCAAACGTGTTGCAGACATAATTTGTGCTACATAGGACATTGTGGTATGAGAATAAAAATAATTGTAGCGTATAATATAACAAGCGTAATACACGTACATGTACGCTTATTTCTTTCGCTACCACATTTTGTCGTCTGCATACTTTGTCGTCTGCTTCATTTCCTTTTAATTTTCTTCTTTTTTTGTGTCAAAAACATAACGGCTCAAAACAGTTTGAATTCTGTTGAAACGCCGAGTTACTCGATTATTTATCTGGATCTAAACCCTTTTAAAGGTTATCACCGATTCATCATCGGCAGTGAAAGAAAAAAACCGTAGCGCCTATATATGAATTATTAACCCTTTCGCTGCCAAACTCTGTCGTCTGCTAACTTTGTCGTCTGCTACAAATTTTAATTCTTTGATTTTCTTCATTTTTGTTTCAAAAACATAGTAAAAGTAACAAACAGTTTGGATCCTGATGAGACGCCGAGTTACAGATAATTACAGATCCGGCATTGGCAGCGAAAGGGTTAATGTATACAAACCAATCAAAACGTCTGATACTCAATATGTATGTTCTGATTAGTCAATTTATAACATTGCTTGCATATTGAAAAAGCCTACGAAATCATAAGACCGAATCCAAATCCAATTCCTCGATTGGTTCGATCTATAGTTATTTCAAGCAAGAGCTAAACCGTGTCATTTGACCATACTCGTTCATACTTTTTTAAAGGTGAAAGTCTCAACTTGCAACCTGTTTTTGTTTTAAAATAATATCAATACGTAAATGATTTGTTTATACGCTTAAAAAGGAAGTACAGTAAAACCCATCTAATGCGACCAGCAAAAAGGGGCATATGTCACAGTGACAGAGGCAGGTGGTAGCTTAATGCAGGACGAAATTTATGCAGAAAGCTCCTATAGGAGCTGTCAGCATAACTTTCGTCCTGCATTAAGCAACCACATGCTTATAAAGACAGGTATGTTTATTCATTAAGTAGTCACATTAGAGGAGTTCTACTGTATATCGAAAGAAAATCACTGGAATAAACTCTTAAGAAGACAATACTTTCATGTGTTTGATGTTGATGACCCGGTGTTATTCGGCAAAGTATTTGTATTTATTCGGGTTGTGACTGTTCGGCATAGGCCGATAATATTTTGTTGTAGAACAAATGAATCGATTAAACGGCTTATTTTGTATCACGGGGCATTTTTCGATATAATTTTGAATTGACAATGATGATTGGTCGTCAAAATAATGACTGATAATAACAAAAAACAATTTTACGATACGTTTGTTTATAATGCCATTTTAAACATTCTGATAATTTCTGTCGATATATTCAGTGTTACGTGCATAAATATTCATCAGATAAAGGGTTAACCCTTTCATCCATAAATACGCCTTTTTACGCCTCTGCAAAAGTCACTTCTAGAAACCATTGTGATAAATAGAGCATTTTCTCAATTAGAGCAAATGCTTTATTGACGTGTATCACAATGGTTTAAAAACTACACGATTCTAACATTCTCTTTTTATCTAGTAAATGCTCCTTTTCAGTAGATTTATTCAAGCCGGTTGGGCCTATGAGGTAATAGGTTAAACACATTATTTGTTTCTTGTTTTCGTTAACACTTTCAATGCAAGCTTTGTCGTCTGCTTGAGAAATTTTCATCTGCTTCGAGTTTTAGAGTTGTCGCTTGTTTAATTTATTTATAAAAAGATAACAGCGTTAAGCTGTTTGGAACATGATGAGACGCCGAGATACTTGGCGTCTCATCCGGATCCAAACTGTTTGCATATGATGTCACAAACCCGTCTTCTTGGCACTGAGGGAGTTAAAATACAAAAAGACTAAATCCTAGATATCTCTATGAGTCTCATCAGAATCCAAACTGTATAACAAATATCACCAAGTTTCTTGTTGGATATTAAACTTTTCCTTTATAAATGTATAAACGTGTTTTCACGCATTTACAAAAAGAGTAGACCCAGATCAGACGGCTCCTATAGGAGCCGTCTGATCAGGGTCTACTCTGTTTGCCGATGGTTTCGATGGTTTCTTTGCTTTCTAAAATGGCAACAATGTTCCACCTTCCATTATATGTTATTATAACTTTTTGTCCATGCATATTCAGTAATAATAGTATGTATTAAAATTTGGAATATATACACAGTAAAACCTCTCTATAACGGCCACTCAATTGTGTTAATTAGTTGGTATTTAGGACAGGTGGTTGCTTAAAGCAATGTGAAAGTAAAGCAGAACGCTCCTGTAGGAGCGTTCTGTTTTACCTTCACTTTGCTTTAAGCAGCCACCTGCCTTTTACACAAAATACTTGATGTAATTTAGTGGCCGTTATAAGGAGGTTTACTGTAAACAGGAAAGGGGTTAACCGTTAGTACGCTAGGGGCAAACTGGTGATTATCTTTTTCTAACGGTCTGGATCAAGTAGCTCAGCGTCGAATCAGGATCCACAGTGTTTGACATACTGATTATAATATTGTAAAACAATTTGGTATACAGTAAAAAACTATGAAATGCGACCACTTAAACAATAAACATGAATGAGCTTAATGAAAGACGAGGGTAATACAGAAATACCACGTGCTCCAGAATGCTATTTTAACCCTTTACTCCATAACTACATGTACACGTTTACTAAAATACGCCTTTCTACCCCTTTGCAAACAGAGTAGACCCTGGTCAGACGACCCCTGTAGGAGCCATCTGGTCAGGTTCTGCTCTCTTTGCTTATGGTATGATATAGATATGATTCTACAGTTTCTGCCATGGCCAAAAATACCCTAGTCTATGTGCACTTATAAAATTAATTTAATTAATATGCATAACGTCAATTTCCTACATGAATATTCATGAAGTAAAATGTTAAACTAACACCAGTCTGTATGATCAAGTCTTATATCTCTTTTTAGTGGCCGCATTAGAGAGGTTTTAATATATGATGAATTTCAAAACTAAATGAAGTATATTTAATATGCAAACACAACAGTACCCTGCATGATGAAGGTTAAATATAATACAGTAAAACCTCTCTATAACGGCCGCTAAATTGTGTTACATGTAATTATTTGGTATTTAGAGCAGCAGTTGGCCGCTTAAAGCAAGGTTAAAGTAAAACAGAACGCTCCTATATAGAGATGTTTTACTGTATATAATCCCATAGGAAAGCAGAACAGGTCCTGATCAGAGGTTTGTTTGCAACGTCGTGAAGAGGCGAATCTTTGGGATAAACGATTAACCCTTTACTGCATAAATACGCATTTGCACGCCTTCGCAAACTGAGTAGAAACAGATCAGACGGCTGCTGTAGACCCAGCCTATCTATTGAAAAGGAGCATGTACTAGTAACAATGACATCTATAGAATTGTGTAGTTTTGAAACCAATGCAATAAATAGAGCTTTTGCTCTTATTGAGCAAATGCTCTATTTATCACAAGAAATACTTTTACAAAGGTATCGAAATGCATCAATATGAGAAATGTAATGACAAAAATAACACGAGAGTTAGTAGGTACGTGTGCTTGCTGGGTCCCAGCTTATAAAACTTTTAGTTGAGTCTGAGTACGTTCTCAAGCTTTTGATTGGTCAGATTTGAGCCTCTGGCTCAAATCTGACCAATCAAAAGCTTGAGAACTCAAATCTGACCAATCAAAAGCTTGAGAACGAAACTCAGACTCACCTAAAAGCTTTATAAGCATGGACCCTGAATGCAATGAAAACACACTAGTGTTTAAAATACGACGAAGTACAAAAAGAAGAGAGCTAACAAGAAACATTTAAATATCATAATGGATGGATTATCTCCCTTGCACCACATTTGTCTGGCACTAAAATAGGTGCATTCTTTATGTGAAATAAAGAGACGTTTTACTAAGAAGTTCATCATCGTTTTATTCTAGCTTCAATACTACTAATATAATAACAATAGCTACATGTATCACAATGATAACATTTGTACAAAAATGACGGTGATGATTCTATTACTATCATACTATTATTACTACTACTACTACTACTATACTACTACTACTACTACTACTACTACTACTACTACTACTACTACTACTACTACTACTACTACTACTACTACTACTACTGTTACTATTACTTCTACTACTGCTGCTGTTGTTGCTTCTACTGCCACTGCTATTACTACTACTACTGTTACTACTACTACTACTACTACTACTACTACTACTACTACTACTACTACTACTACTACTACTACTACTACTACTACTACTATTACTACTATTACTATTACTACTACTATTACTACTACTACTACTACTACTACTATTTCTACTAATAGTACTACTGCTGCTACTGCTATTACTTCTACTACTACTACTTCTACTATTACTACTACTACTACTACTACTACTACTACTACTACTACTACTACTACTACTACTACTACTACTACTTCTACTACTACTACTACTACAACTATTACTACTACTACTATTACATGTACTACTATTACTACTACTACTACTACTACTACTACTACTACTACTACTACTACTACTACTACTACTACTACTACTACTACTACTACTACTGTTACTATTACTACTACTACTACTACTACTACTACTACTACTACTACTATTACTTCTACTACTTCTACTACTACTACTACTACTACTACTACTACTACTACTACTACTACTACTACTACTACCATTTCTACTAATAGTACTACTGCTGCTACTGCTATTACTTCTACTACTACTACTTCTACTATTACTACTACTACTACTACTACTACTACTATTACTACTACTACTATTACATGTACTACTATTACTACTACTACTACTACTACTACTACTACTACTACTACTACTACTACTACTACTACTACTACTACTACTATTACTACTACTACTATTACATGTACTACTATTACTTCTACTACTACTATTACTACTACTACTACTACTACTTCTACTACTACTTCTACTACTACTACTATTTATACTACTACTACTGCTGCTGCTACAGCTATTGCAACTACTACTACTACTGCTGCTGCTGTTGCTTCTACTGTCACTGCTATTACTACTACTACTATTACTTCTACTACTACTACTACTACTACTTCTTCTACTACTACACTGTGGAAAGGTTTCGAAACTAAAACTCAACCTGAATAAATACTTATATATATATATATATATATATAAATACTAAAGAAGATAAAAACGTTGATGTGTTGTTATTCGCCAATACATATATATATATATATACTACTATATATGTATTGGCGAACAACAACACATCAACGTTTTTATCTTCTTTAGTATTTATTGTATTGGGTGTCTTACAATATATATGTTCGCAACATATAAATAAATAATATACATATAAATAAACAAAATGTGTAATTTAGGAATTTCTAAAACGCGTTGAAAGTAGAGATACTATCATTTTAAAGACCTGCATTGGAAGTAATTTGCAAGCCCGCTTAAGAGATGCTGTACTGTATTCATATGCAACTTAATGTATTGAGGTTGCGTGTACTTCCGTGTTGCTTGAATGCCTGCTGCAGTGTTTGTGACAGTCTTGAGAATTATCAAAAGTAAAAACAAGTACGAAATACGAAATATATGAAGTACACGTTTACGATACGGAAATCTTTCTTCTTGAGCAGCATCCAGCAAAGTAATAAACTACTATGGTGAATCCTCACATAACTGGACTTACAACCAATAATAACTGAGAAAGTATGAGGCAGGTGACTGTTTAATGCAGGGTGAAAGTCATGCAGAAAGCTCCTAGAGGAGCTTTCTGCATGACGTTCATCCTGCATTAAGCTGTCACCTGTCTTAAAGGCCGATACTGCTATTTATTTGAGTGTTCAGACTTTCGAGGATTAACTGTGCATTGTTCGCACTGCCTTTTGTTTTGTCTAATTAAGTATTTATTGTGTTATCACTACAAGTGCAGCGTGTATTTTATGATAAGAAATTTCGATCAGAACTTTCAGATTGCAAGTGCTGGTGAATTAAATGCAAACATCACACGTTTGCTCAACCAGTTGCATACTGAATATTCATGTAATAAATAACTGGATGTTCATAATAACATTTGAACAATGGAGTATTCGACCCTAGCTAAAACTGTTGAATCAGATTTATATTATACAATTAACAGGGCCGTACCCAGAAATGGTTTGTTGTTGTTGGGGGGGGGGGGGTGGGTGGGTGTATGCCGCATTGAATGGTGCAATTTCCTGCTATCTAAATCACTCTATAAAAATATTATTTTATGTCATAATATAGGAAATCGGCTCCTTTTACACCTGGCTTTCAGTGTATAGAGCATGATGAATGGTCACTAATATTTCAATGCAGAGACTTCATACAAATTATACTAACACAAAAGTTGTGATCAAGGCTAAAGTTTTTTGCCATTGACATACAAACAGACATGTGATTATGACTACCGATTTTTGCCCATTGACAGACAGGCAGACACACATATGATCATGATTAAAGTTTATTGCTATTGACAGACAGACAGACAGACAGACAGACAGACAGACATTTGATCATGATTAAAGTGTTTTGCCATGGATAGACTCGGCATTATTCATCTCAGAACTAGCATCTGCTTATGTCTTTATTCTAAATGTGAAAACAACCCTAATCAAAACTACAAACATCAAATGTTACAGTTTAACAGGAGGGTCATGATGGCCCTTATTTGCTCGCCTGGTTATAACAGATTTATGTATATAATGAAAAAGATATTACATTTTATCCTCGAACCTCGATTTACACAGTACAATCGGTCTTGGGACAAATCATTCATACTTTTTTTTTATCATTAGGAATGTTCAGAGTTATTTTTTCATTACTAGTTACTGATCAATGTCAGTAAAACGCTTATCGGTCGAAGTGCATACTGCTTTTTGTAGCTATGCTATAATTTATATAGCGTCTTGATATGTCACTCCCATCGTCTAAATTTTGCGACAATGTTTCCTCGCTTGAGTAGTATGTGATATTTGTGGACAACGTAGCAATTTGCATTTTTACACGACTGGTTCCTGAACAATTTATTTGCTAAACTCCAGTATAGCGAACATTCGTGATTACGTAAATTGGGTGTCCTCCGCGGGGGTTCACCTGATTGGTCCATACCAGAATAGGCCAGGCGTGGATCACACAGCATGACAGCATTCTAAAGGTGGCCTGTCTGTGTAGATAACAAACAGATAATCTTCCCCAGGTAGGAAAATATCGGTCACTAAAAATGCCTTGGTAATATTTCAAAACGGTAGATCTAGCTGAAAACTGAAAAGGGCCCATTAATAATCAAAGCGCCGCAGGCGCTGTAGGCCTGGGCATAAGAAGGGTTGATCGTGTGTTCAAGAAGTTTTGGGGTTTGATTTTCCATGTAAACAATACAAAGTCCAATAACTCTGCAGAATATCATTGTACCGGAACAGGAATAATATATACACAACTAGGCATGGCACTGATCAATCCTATGAAGTTTCAGGAAAATCCTACCAAAGAGTTTGGAGAAACCGCAGAGACAAAATTTTCCATGTAAAAAATTCAAAGTCCCATAACTCTGCAGAAAATCATCGAGCCGGGACAGGAAAAAAGATATGCACAACTAGGCATTGTGCTAATCAATATCTTGAGGTTTCATGTAAATATGACCAAACGTTTTCCAGAAACAGCGCGGACAACATTGTTCATGTAAAAAATCAAACTGGAACATGAATAAGATATGCACATGAATAAGATATGCACAACTAGGCATGGTGCTGATTAATCCTATAAAGTTTCAATGAAAATCTGACCAAAGGTTTTGGAGAAACCGCGTGGACAAAGAAAATCAGACTGACCGACGGACAGACGGATGTTCCAACATATGTACACTTGTTGGGCAGTTCCTTTGGTTTAATTAACTAATTCTCTCATACTGGCGCGTTTTTGAACAATTCTAAAATTCTGCTTTTCTATAGCTACTGCTCATTTTCGATATATTTATTCGAAAATGTTGTCAGGATGCTTGGCGACGCCCTACTTACAAGACATAGCTTCATACCTCAAAATAACCAGCAGTGATCGTAGATGCTTGCTCCAGTCTAAGAATTTGTATACAGTTTTCATTTATCTGAGTAAGTTCAGTAAATTAGCATATTAACAGATTTTTATTCATATTAACTATTTCGATTGACCAACCGCTTCACACATTCGAATATATACAAGGGACTAATTTTTATAAGGTATTAAACAAATAAAATGAAGTTTAAAAGTGAAATAACTTTGATACAAAACGAATTATTACAAACAGTCAAAACAATCCTGTTTCCATTAATCTGAGTAATATTTCAGCAAATTAGCATATTAACAGTTTTTATTCATATTAATTAATTCGATTGACCAACCGTCTCACACATTTGAAAATATTCAAAGTACTAATTTTCATAAGGTATTAAATAAAACAAAATGAAATTTAGAAGTGAAATAACTTTGATACACAACGAATTATTACTAACAGTCGAAAAGGGAGATAATCCTGTATATACAGAGATCTATACATCAAATCGCTTACCTAGCGATATACTACAGGTTTCCTTGACAGAGGTTGGCTCTAAAAATAGTCTAGGGGGAATGAGTTAAATGTACCCAACAGGGCCACAAAAGTACTCAACAATATCTATAGATTGAATGAATAGAATTTAGCGTTATCTATTGCTCTCCATACATTTCCGTTCAATTCAACCAAGCTTTTCCGTAAGTAATCGGACATTTCCGTACAATTTCGCATTAGATATGTGCACTATGCTGTGCGTAGAATCTGTAGGTATGAAACAATGCATTTATATGCCAAACTCCCACTCATTGTTTTTCACTCTTAGAATCGCATATTTACCAAGTTTTATTAGTAAATGTTAACAAACTTTAAATGTTGAAGCCCAAACAAATTGGAACTTCACCGATCTATTTGCTTAAGCGTATTGGCATTTTGTGCAAGCGGTAATTCGCACTTTTACTCGGTTTTCTTCGGAAATGTTTGGGTAGGGGTTGAAATTATGGTATGACTACTATGGCCTTCGGCTTGGCAAGCCAACCCAGGCCAAAAATGGTATCTTGGCAGCCAGCTGGGGGGGGGGGGGGGGGCTCCTGGGTACGGGCGCTTGGATATTGAATAGGCGAACAGAGCAGACCCTTGTCAGATATTCCCATCAGGAGCTGTCTGGTCTTTGCCTACACTATTTGCAACGGTATCAAAATGAGTCTCTACCATGCGAGGGGTTAATGTTTTGCTGCTGCCAACACAGTGGATCCATGAGACACAAAATACAGCCTCTCATCAGGATCTAACATGATTGATACTCAGATTTATATTTAGACATTTACTCCATAAATACGCTTTTCTACGTCTTTGCAAACAGAGTAGACCCAGATCAGACGGCTCCTATAGGAGCCGTCTGGTCAGGGTCTGCTCTGTTTGCATGGTTTAATATATAGATATGATTTTATAGTTTAAGCCATGACCAAAACTTTCTGTGCCAATGTGCTATTATAACAATTTATCTCATGCATACCTATGATGTCATTATTTCTTCCACGAATATACATGGAGTAGGGGGATGGTCACTTTGATCAGGATTAAAGGAAGAAGACGGTACAGAATATCTTTTCAAGTAGGACCGTCTTTGAGTTGAGTCAGAATAATAGAATCAAGCATGGGTTTTGTTAAAGACGGGGGTTTCTATACCCGAGGTTGGTCTGTTCCAGTCGGAAACGAGCTTTAGCGAGTTTCCGATAGGAACAGACCAACCGAGGGTATAGAACCCCCCGGCTTTAACAAATCCCATGCTTGATTATTTTTCTCGCCGAAATACGCCCTAAAACCAAGAAAATTAACGAATTTGTGAAGTACTACTTTGCATTGCGTAATACGACTTCCATATCTAATAGCAACAGACCGCAGCATAACTTTAGGCGTGACACCAAATTCTTGCATAAAACGTGCTGTTGTAGTCCCGCTAGACCATGTATTAACAAGGCGATTCTCGTGCTCACGCGCTGTTGTTGACCGGGTTTAATTATACCTATTACGGGCCTAAGGTAAACAATGGACGCGAATGCTACAGCGTTTTGACCTAAGCTAGGTGAACGCCGGGGTGTGAGTATTTCCAGGAGCACCGACAATGAACTGTTTTTAGTGATAGACATATTGAATGAAATTCCGTGTAAACGGTATTTGATACAATCATGAATTGACGTCGAAAAGAAAACAGTGGCCCAGAAACAGCATAACTCGCCGAAGTGTAAAAAAAGTGTATAGTTTTGCTGCCGTTGTTTTGCCTGTAATTTGAAGAATTAAATTGATGCAGGAGAGCAGAAAATTGTTTTTATGCAAGAATAGCGTTAATACACGTTTGTTTTCGGGCAATAACATCTGCAGTGTCCCTCGGGAATGTTGTTGCCCTCGCCCTTCGGGCTCGGGCCAACAACAGTCCCTCGGGACACTGCAGATGTTGTTGCCCGAAAAAAACGTATATTAACCCTCTAATGACGTCATTTGTTATGACAACCACAAACGTTACGTTTTGGCGTAAATATAAATGACTGAGTGACTACAAAACGTCTTCGGTTAATTAAATAGGCTTTTAAAGTGTTTATATGATAAATAGAATTTCATATTCGTGCTAATTACTTATATTAATTTCAATTCATAAGGTTGTTGCCTATAGAAATGTTGGTATAATTCTGTAAGAAGTCCTTCCCTTGTATTGATTTTACCCAATCGCGCGTATGAATACACTAGTCACGGGGTGTTCCAGATAAGGATTTCTAGTACGGCTATTTTTAGTAACTCAGCTTATCTAGCACGACTGAGAAGCGAGAAAACTAAATGTTAAGTGCTAAAGGCTAATTGATTTGAGATGAGAGCGTTCATTTATGTATCTATTGATAAGACGGGCATTGTTGGTTGTTCAGATGATATATATTCATATTCAAAATAATGAATTGAGGTTGTAATTTACAGTAAAAGCTCTCTAATCCGATCTTTAAAGTAAATAATATTTTAGAAATTTCGAGATATTTGACTGCCAAATTACACGATGAAGGTCATACGTGCTTATAAGCTGCCATCTGTTTTAAATATTTGTGTTAATACTAATTTTGAAAGTCCAGGGTCCATGCTTATAAAGCTTTTACTTGAGTCTGAGTTTCGTTCTCAAGCTTTTGATTGGTCAGATTTGAGTTCTCAAGCTTTTGATTGGTCAGATTTGAGCCTTTGGCTCAAATCTGACCAATCAAAAGCTTGAGAACGATCTCAGGCTCAACTAAAAGCTTTATAAGCATGGACCCTGTTTAGAAAAGTGTTACTGTTTTCATACAGTTTATACCCTGTCCTAAGTAGTCACTCGCTTATTGAACATAGGGGTATTAAAACAGTTGATTGCTTAATGCAGGGCAAATGTAATGCAGAAAACTCTTACAGGCGTTTTCTGCTTATCTACTGACCTGTATTTAGCTACCACCTGCCTTACAGATACATACCGGTAATTAGACCTCTTTTCGATTGCCACGTAAGACAGCTTCTACTGTATATAATTTTATGAATTGTGTTTTATTCCATGTTGCATACAGTGCTCCCTCTCTACAACGACACCCTTTGGGATACGAAGATTGTATGTGTTGTTCAGAGGGAGTTGTTATAGGGAGGGAAAATCAAACATAATTAGCTTGTTTGCAGATCCCCAGATAAGGTGTATTTCGAGAACCAAAACCGTTATGCCTCAATCAAACCCTATGTTGTAACCACTCTTTAGAATCGTCACAAAGTGACGATTCTAAAGAGTGGTCACAACACAGGGTTTGATGGAGGCATAAAGCAAATTCGATAGAAAAAAGTTGTTTCTGGAGCCTTGTTGTTTCGGAAACAGTGACATGCCTTGTTGTAAGGAGGGAATCGTTATTGAGAGGGTCGTTGTAGGGAGGGAGCACTGTACATGTTGGATACCGTTTTGTTTGTGACAGTCTTGAGTCAGCTGTATGAATGTGTCCTACATTATAATTCTCTATCTTCTCCTTCTCCCTCTCCCTCCCTCGCCTTTCTCTATATCTGTTTATCACTTTGTCTCTGTCTTCTCCTCTATCTATATTATCTATCTCTCTCTACACTCTCTCTGTCAGAGGGGTCCATCTCCCTATCTAATTTCAGTTAGATGGGGGCATTATTTCTACTTGAGACAAATAACACGATAATTATGGTAAAAACCACATTCATAATATTAACTGACACTGGGTCAACATGTCGTAGTTCTTAGCACTCGAACTCTAGCAAGTGAGTTGTTACTTTCATTTTCTAATTGTGATGTTGTAATAATTTATTTCAACACATGAATTATTGCAAAAGGCTGTTGAGAAACGAATGCTAATAAAAAAATGCAGTTCAACTATATGCAGTTTACCATTTCAGTGTTGGAAACGAGTTACTAATGTCTTTTTAAAAAACACGGTATACCCCGATGAGAGAGCTCCTTGGGCATCCCTTTGATCAAGGTCTGCACTGTTTGTCATGCTATGCATTTCTTTGAATATCCTTATATATTCACGTTCGTCTGTTTAAATTAGGGATAGTCCATTTGAAAATTCAGCGTTGAAAAAAGTTAACCCTTTCCCTCATATGCTATTTTTAGATCCAACCTCTTTGAATGAATCTACCGAAAAGGAGCATTAACTACAGAAACGGAAACTTTTAGAATTTGTAGTTTGAAACCATTGTGATAAATAGAGCATTTGCTCCTATAGGAGCAAATGCTCTGTTTATCACAATTATTTCAACAAGTGACTATTTTAGACGCATAGAAAGGTCTAGATCTAAATTTGAACTGTCATCAAGTACTACTCCTGAATAAGGGCTCTAAAGGGTCATGTAATTCAATTTTACCAAATAAAATATACACATGTAGTTTAATAAGTTTGAAGTTTGAAATTTTATTAAAATAATTCCATTCGGCTTTAAAGTCAATGAGGACATTTAGCATATATATTAACATGGCTGACAGTATAATAGAAACATTATCAACAATGCATCTAAAAATAATGTAACAAAACATCGCGGTAAACCACAGGATCCTGAAGTTCATGACTTTATCCAGTTCCTCCTACTGGCGCATTTTGACGCCTCTGTAGAAGTCATATTTAGAAAGTATTGTGATAAATAGAGCATTTGCTCCATAGAAGAAAAAAAATGTTCTATTTATCACATTGTTTTTATAAAACTATAATTCTAAAAAATTCCGTTTCTATAGTAAATGCTTCTTTTCGGTAGATTTATTTATTCAAAGAGGTTGGGTCTAAAATAGCCATCCATTTCTAAAAGACTGATGACTCGGCCGCTCATCTGAATCCAGTCTCTATTATATTGCAAATGAAGACCAGTCGCGATTGGCAATGGAATTTGTTGAAATAAACCATTATGTTTTACGCTTCCATTTGCCCGATGGAAATCACATTACGCCTACAACCAGATATTAATCAAACTTCTATGCAAATCATCTATTAAATGATGGAATAAGGGTTTCCAAGGCAGAATAATAGTGTTACCTTAAGCCATATAGTACACACTCAAACAATATTGCTTCTTATGGAACACTTTGATCAAGGTCTACACTCTTTGTTACTATGTCAGACTAATTCAAAATTATCAAAATGTTATCAACTTTGCTTATTCAACAGATGGAGAGTGGGGGATAAAGTTTTCCAAATACAATAAAACCCTTAAATTTAGTATAAAAATCGGTCGTTGGGACAGGTGTCAGCTTAATGCAGGGTCAAAGACGAACTTTCTGCATGACTTTCACCCTGCATTAAGAGCCGCCTGCCTAAAAGAATCTAAATTCTTCTCAGAATTCCGGTTTAGAGAGGCTTTAATGTACATACATGTATACGGTATCCCTTATAAATAGTGTATCCCTTAAGATGCGAAGCAAAATGTTATTGATAGAAACTTATCGTTTTAATTGTGGTTTTCCTTCGCACATACATATTGTAAAATAAATACCATTACCAAATTTCAAATGACTGGAACCTGACGAGACTGTCACATTGATGTAAACTTTTTCCCAATTAATTTAAACAACGCACTCGTAAATGACACTAATCTACATAAATATACACAACTGACTGGTAAATATTTGATGAATAAAGATAAAAAGCAATCTCCACTTGGAGCATTCTGCATTACGTTTGTCTTGCATAAAGTTTCAGCTTATAGTGAAGATAAATTATTCGTATCTTTTTGTGGTCGTTTAATATAGTTTGTACTGTTTTGACCACTTTTTTTTCGGGCGTTAGAGTATTGCATGGCACTGATGAGTCAATGAACACATTACCCTTCCTTCACACACTGTCATGACGTAATTATAATATATGTTTGGGTCGTCCAGAGCCATCCTCTTATACAATAATTGAGTGTCCCATTAACCCGTTTCCCCCCAGTGGATTCTTCTATGTTTATATATTGGATAAGTCTATTTTTTATCTAAGGGCTGTCTGGTATAAATCTTCATTTTTGTTTTGTTTTATATTGAATTTCCTATCAGCAAACAGTGTAGACTCTGATCAGACGCCGCATTATGCGGCGTCTGATCAGAATCTTCACTGTTTGCCTACGTCCCATATATGGGATCGTGGGAGCAAATGTTTTATATTGAATTTCCTATCAGCAAACAGTGTAGACTCTGATCAGACGCCGCATCATTTTTCATTTAAACATACAATGACAGTACAAAAGTGTTCATAATCGGATGAGACGCCAAGTAATCTAGTACATAATATGGGTCAAGGATGATAATATAGACCTACAATGAAGCTCTTCTAGAGAGACAACTTTATGAATCAAAGCGAACGAAATGCAGTCAGCTCTGCATACATTTTACCATGCATTAAGTTAATATCTGATTTTAAGACACGGCGTTAGACCTCTTCTTTCATTGTCATTAATATTTATTTGCCGATTTATTTTATAAAGGCATGTTTACACATGAATGTTTGGTGCTGGTGGAAACCTGTAGAGTTAGATATATTTTAATTTTAATACCATACAAACAGACCCAAGTCAGAGGAACCGTTTATTTAATACAGTACAACCTCTTTATAACGGCCACTGAATTGCATCAAATATTTTGTGTCAAAGGCAGGTGGCCTCTATAGGAACGTTCTGTTACTTACCTTACTTTAAGCAGTCACCTGCCCTAAATACCAACTAATTAACACACTTTAGTGGCCGTTTTAGAGAGGTTTTACTGTATTCATACACACGCTATTTCCTAGAAGAATGATCATGGGGCAAAGCGTAACACCAACCAGTCTTAATACATTGAATTGGTTTTACTATAAGTCCAATTTAAACTTTGCAGAGCCATGTTCAGATAAGGGTGCGTACCCAAATACTAAATTCGTCATTTCTCCACAAAACCCTATACTGTAACCACTCTTTAGAATCGCACTGAAGAGACGATTCTAAAGAGTGGTCATAGTATAGGGTTTGGTGGAGAAAAAAGGGAGTCGCTCATGAAAACATTTTAATTTACACATCTTATCTGGAGCCCTCTTTAAAGGGTTTTACGGGTTTACTGAATCATTTTGTCTTCACAGCTGATAACACTGGTTTCGTCATCCAATCGCTGAATGCAAAACTACAATGTTTACTTTTCAGCTTTATTCAACTTGAATTATTTATTCATACTCAAACCATTGCAATTTATAGTTAAAAGGTTATTAAGAACAATGAATAATTTGAAATCAAATGGTTATTGCATGTGCCTATTAATGGCATTCTTCCAGGGGCAAAACATGACTGTGTCATGCATTAATGGCCTTCTTCCAGAGGCAAAACATGACTGTGTCATGCAGGTAGTCTGACTTAGCCCTTAGAATACGGGACACACATACATTGTTATTTGCAAATAGTGTAGACCCAGACCAGATGTCTAATAGAGAAACACCCCTCAGAGCAGGGTATGTACGGTTTCTCATTTAAAGTTATTTAGCAAGTTGATGCCTCTGGTACTGAGTGGACTCTATAGCTAAACACGGACGGGCTAGTCCACACTAAACAACCAGCGTTGAAAGGCTGAATCCTTAACTCACTATTGGCGCATCTGTGAAATATATTGCGACAAGGTTCGACTATGACATTAAACCAAAATCACTCACTCACCCACTCGACTATGCTGCAAGTAGCCTGACTTCTTATCAATATCTAAACTGTTTGACACTCGTATGTTGTTTGTAGCAACACCCATGTTTAAAACTATGAGACATGGCGAGTGTTGATATCAGCATGCTAAATGTTAATCTTTGATTTGGCAATGAGTGCAAACAAATGTGTAATAGCTGCTCTTGAAACAGCTGAGAACGTGACATCATGCATCCGGTATTGCGACTTTCATAGGACGATACGTATAGAGACTGACAAGAGAATTAACACATTCCCTCATATTGACGCCTTGTAACCCATTCCCTCATATTGATGCCTGTTGACACCTCTGCCAATCAGGGTATGCTCTGTTTGCTTATGATATATATACTTCTGTCA
The DNA here is from genome assembly GCA_963576725.1 of Azorinus chamasolen. Classification (NCBI taxonomy): domain Eukaryota; kingdom Metazoa; phylum Mollusca; class Bivalvia; order Cardiida; family Solecurtidae; genus Azorinus; species Azorinus chamasolen. The sequence goes on from OY755245.1 coordinate 46,769,692, forward strand.
TGGCCAAATCAACCAAGTGTCCAATTAAAGTTCATGACGTTATTTGCAGAATTTGGATATTTGCAAACAGCTTGAGAATGTTTATTTTTTCTTTATTTTTGTTTTAAAAACAAAACAAAACTGGCAAACAATTTGGACCCCCGATGAGACGCCGAGACGGCCGTCGTCTCATTTGGATCCAAACTGTTTGCACAGGTAATCACATATGCAACATTGGCAGAGAAAAAGTTACTGCCAGCAGGCATCTGGGAAAACTATTGACCGAGAGATGTATACATCCTGGAATATGGAGAGAGGCCCAAATACTCGGCCTCTCCTCTGGATCCAAGTCTAATTGCGATTTGCATGATAAAGGTTCACTGTATGGTTGTTTGTATCGGAGTTCAGTAACCCAATCATATCGCGAAGCCAAACTAAATGCGGGTGGAGGAAAACCCTAGAGAAACATTACGAGAGAGTAAACCTGAAATGAATAAACCTGTCCAGTATTGTGAATGTATTTAGATAATTTACAAGCCCTGGGTTACAAACAACAATAAAAAATCAACTATATATTTCAAATGCACTCATTTAATGTGTTTTATAATTGCTTTTTAATGCAAATCCGATAATGTTGTTGTTTAAATACGGAAACCAGATGTTTGCAAGTCTACTACTTCAATATATACAGTTGAACTTTGATATTTCCAACTATCATTCAAATTACTTCGAGATAACAGAGGTTCGTGTCATTCTGATTTATAATCTGAACAAATTAATTTACAGCTTAACACATGTCGAAAGTAATGCTCAAAGCTCCTCTTTGAGCTTTCATCATTACTTTCGAATTGCATTAACTACAACTAGTGTTTCTAGATAGGCGTAGTAATGCATTTTAGAACTATTCTGTATAGTAAATTTTAGAAGGACCGAGTTATCCCGAAGTCCGAGTTATCCGAGTTTGAGATATCGAAGTCTAACTGTAGTAGAAACCATAAAACACAAGAAGCTCCTGCAAGGGCGTTCTGCATACCTGACGTCATGCATTACGGTTTTACCTCTACATGACATTGTACCTGCTTTTATGACCCAGACGGACATGTATACCTCTTTTTGGTGCTCGCATTAGAAGGGTTTTGCTGTAATCACTACTAAAGGCCGTAGTAACCCTTTTATTCCTATGTATTGTAATGTCATTCATTCTGAAATGCATTAAGAATCGTAGCGGAAGTGAGAAGCAATGGGGGATGTAAGGTAGTCAATAATAGGTTCAGCATGGGTATATACAACGTTTGTTAAACACAGTAAAGTCTCGCTAATACCACGACTGAAAAAGAAGTATGATTGTGTACGTTTTTAAAGGGTAGCTAAACCCAGGACAAATGTTCTATTGGAACTTTCTCCATTACCTTTACATATATTAACACATTCCCTCCTATTAACGCATATTGGCGCATCTGTAAAAGTCACATTTAGAAACCATTGTAAAAAATAGAGCGTTTGCTCCATAGGAGCAAATGCTCTATTTATCAAAATGGTTTCAAAACTACACAATTATATTTCTTTTCTTTCCTCTAGTTAATGCTCCTTTTCGGTAGATTAATTCCAAGAGGCTGGGTCTAAAATAGTCTAGGAGGGAATGGGTTATGCAACCGCCTGCTTTTTACAGGCTCCTTTATTAATCAATTGTGTGGTCGAATTAGAGATTCTTTACTGTAGCGCCAATCACTACTTAACTTGCCCATGGCATGAACATACATACAACCTCGACAATCCTAACCTTTATAATATAAGAGATGAGAACTTTTATGACAGGTGGTTGCTTTATGTAGGGTGAAAGTCATGAAGAAAGCTCCTCTTAAAGCTTGTCGTATGACATTCACCCTGCATTAAGCCGACCCCTGTCACAAAAGTTTGTTACTTCATAATACGCCCTTTCAACGTCTTTGCAAACAGAGTAGACCCTATAGGAGCCGTCTGATCAGGGTCTGCTCTGTTTGCTTATGATATAATAAACATGTGATTCTATTGTTTCTGTCTTGGTAAAAAAATATGTCATTATAAAATATCAGCTAACTGATATGCATGACGTCACCATAATATTTCTTTCATGGATATCAATGGCGTAAAGGGTTAAATACCAATAATACTTATGCTAGTATTTGGATTGGTGAGGTTTTACTGTAATAGGAAATAACGAGATTTAAACCAACTGTACTGATAACAGAGAAAACACTGAAATCGCAATAGCTAGTCTGTCATAAAATAATGGAATAACTATAATGAAACAATTTGTATCACCTTTGAAGAAATAATATCGTGCTGATTAACATGAACATGTTTTAAGGTCTACTGACGAGTAGATTCGCCATTGGCTTGCATCAAACTCTCGTTACTTGTTTGATCCAAATAGTCATTAGCCGTGATGATATTAACCCTTTCTACCCTATAAAATCAGGCACTGGCATTTGTAAACAGTGTAGACCCAGATCAGAGGGCTCCTCTAGGAGCCCTCTGATCAGGGTCTACACTATTTGTCATTCAACATCCTCTGGTAAGTGTATGCCTGCCACGCTGAGTAAAATATATACCTTAAGACTAATGGATTAGCCTATTCCACTATGATAACTCAGGATTGAAAGTGTTAAAGTATAATCCCATGATTGTATCCAGCCATGCGTGTTATTAAATTTGTTCTAGCTTCTAACGATTAAATGTGTAGACCAGTGTTTCAAATGAAAAGGTACTAATGTTACGCATTTGGTTTGCTTGTATCTCTGTAAAGAACACAGCTTGTTACTGTAATATAACAAATGCACCGAGCTGTGTTTATCCTGTTATTAATACTAAAGCCTCTTAATCATTGATACTGCTTCATTTAATGTAGTTATGGTTCTGTTATAGTTTCTGTTACTATAACGTTTACACACACTATTTTATTTCACGTTACTGTAGTTGAAAACCATAGTTACAAAATACAGTTTAGCCACATCATAAAGTGAATGATAAATAGCCAATCAGTAAAATTAAAACAAGACATTATAATAAGGCTAGATTTATTGAATTTTGAATAAAACCTGGAATTCAATTTTGAATAAAATCAGGAAGTTATTCGAATGTCGACTATGTATAAACAGAGCTAGAGATAAAGGTGCGTATCCCGATAAAAAAAAATTCGTCATTTCTCCACCAAACCCTATACGGTAACCACTCTATAGAATCATCTCGAGATGATTCTATAGAGTGGTTACCGTATAGGGTTTGGAGAATGACGATTCTGAGTGGTCACAGTGTATACTCAGGGAGACAGTGAGGTCTACCGTGCACCCCCTAAACTTTTTTCATGGGAACCAAAATGTCCAGAAAAGTCTATTAAATCAGAATCGCGAATGTACTCAAGTTTGAACTATTTTAGGCGGTGTGTATGTTAACCATTTCCATGGTAACCCCCTCCCCAAGTTTTCGTAATGATGACCCGTACCTGCAAAATCACCTATATCACAGCCAGTTTTTGTCCTTAAAAATAAAACTGGTACCAAATTGAAGATAAGACATTGTGATTTTATTTTCAGCTACATCTTTTAAAAATTACCTTATTAGCATACTCATGCATATTCATCAGAACATTAAAATAGTAAAAACAGTATAGAAATAACGTAAACATGTCACTTTTTTATCCTACAAACATCAGAAAACAACTTGAAATGCAGTTTAACATGTTGACAAAATCCTCAGAAAAATCAAATATCCGATTTGAGGACCAAATTCATTAACCTTAAGTAACGTTTTAACCGTTTCTATGGCAACCTTCCAGTTTTCGTAATGATGGCCTATACCTGAACAAAACGTGTATACCACAGCCAGGTTTTGTCCTAAACCTATAAATCTGGTACTAAATTGAAGATAAGACATTGGACTTTTATTCTGGCTATTCCTTGAAATTGCCTTATACTGTCTCATGAATATTAATGAAAGTCTGCCGTCAATGATGAAACATTTGCAATCCGAATGACAAACGTATGACTTAAATAAGATGAAACTGAAATATCACTAAATTTAGTTTGACACAGATGTATCGGACAATAATAAACAAAACTGGTACTCCAACGTAAACTATTCATCGAACAGTATATTTTATCTAACACTTCACCCGATTCAGATACCTTTTCACGCCTTTGCAAGAGGTGATTGGCAGAAGATAAAAACTTTGTTTGCCTTTAAAATAATAGAGATCTGATTCTGCAGATTGTACCAAGGCCAAGCAATCATTTGTTCACATAACATTACAACGTTTCAGCTTATTCATGTTTATAACCTAAGGGAATGTTGTGCTGCAAATACTATGTAGAATGGCTTATGAAAGATTTAGAATATCGGTATGCGCAAAACGAGAAAAACAAGGAGATGTGCGAATATAAAGATATGTAAACATTGTGAAATGCTTGCAACCAAAAGAGTTTTTACAAGTATGCCCTAAATACAGATATGCCACAATGGCATATTTGAAATATATCCATATTCATCTATTCAAACATTTAAATATAGCTAATGGCATTTAAAAGAAAAGCATTTGGAACACATTAAATATCATCTATAATGCAAGAGGTTTAACCTGCATCTAGTCACTTTGGGCAAATCTGGCATTTCTAAAGATAGCAGTCCCTCATTGAAAAAGCCAGATCATCTCCTTCTGTGTCACATACGTCGTCCTTTCCCTTCAGATATGTCTTGCTGAATTGTCTATGACAAGGTCGGGTGTCGGGTGAACAAACTAAGTCATCTTGTGTCCTTTATAACAGGGTGTCCCAGAAAAATACAACCAAATTTCAATGCCTTATTACTCTTAGTGTATTCAGCCGATAAAAAAGATTCACATACTAGAATTTAGGTACAACAGTTGTTCACATTTGTGAACAATTACAACAAAAAAAACCTTTATAGATTTTGAGATATTGCGTACATACTCAAGGCACCCTGTTTTCACTTTTACAAGAAATTGGATTTTCGCCACATATTTACCCTGATGATAATATATTGTTTAGCGGATAACCAATATAACTCAATTTGTACCCAGAATAGTACTATAATATGGGCGTTAATGGCATTTGGTAGTGTGTCGTGCTGGTGGAAACTGAACATTATATATAGAAATGTATTTTACAACAAGTGCTTTATAAACTGTGTTACTGGTATGACGCGTTACAATACTTTAAGTATTTCTGTGATAAAAAATTATAAGGACTTCATTTACTTAAATGATATCACATTTGATGGACTTATTAAAGCTGTGATATTTTCTTTTAAAATTTAATATTTTACAAGTGCTTTAAAGAACTTTACATTTGGTACAAGTTAATGTGTGTTAATAAACATTGATGACACATTTTGCGATGAATAAATGAGATAAAATGCCAAGTTCTTGACAAATGTACTTATTTCATACATAATCCTATTTCTGGAGAAAATTGAAAACAGTGTGCATTCAGTATTTACGCAATATCTCAAAAGCTACATAAGCATTTACGCTGTAATTTTACATATATGTAAACCACTGTTGTACCTAAAAACCGCTATATAAGAATGCGCTATGGGTTGAATAATAAGGACTTGAAATTGGGTTGCAATTTTTCCGGGACACCCTGTAGAGGTTTAATTTCGTTTACTGCGATGTTAACCATTTCAGTGCGGGAAACAAGTCACTAAAGCCCATTAGATCAAGATATGTACTTGTTTATTCAAATGTTTTATCACACTATAGTGGTTCATTCCAGACAAAAGGAAAGAGAAAAGAGAAAAAGAAACTATTGTTTTCAAGTTTTACTCTCTTTGGTTATCGTTGATGTGCTTTGTATACATGTAGTAACATGCCGAAATAAGAGTCTAGTCAATACTTTGCGTAATATTAGCCCTAAATAGATGTAAATGAGGACATAACGTATCCCTTTGAATGTAGAATATTCAATGCGGAATTGCCCATCAGTATTTAACAATAGTGATCATTCAGTGTGAAAGGCTTAACCCTTTCGGCACTACATTTCTAATTGTCGTCAACAAACCACTTTCGTTCATTAATTCATTTAGTATGGACATGAGATAAATAAATACAAATTTCAAAAGAATAAAATATAGATATAGGAATAGAGTTTGAGACAGAGCTTGAAAAGGCGGCGTCTGACCAGGGGGACTGCGTTAATTGTCGTGGTGCATGTTTGCGACATTGGCGATGAAAGGGTTACGTTTACCAGAACTTGATCAGTTCCTCAACCGCCAGTATACTCGGAAACAGATACAATTAAGTCCCCAAGTATCTCGTGCTCTCATAGATTATAGAGATTAGAAGTAATCAGATTTGTAGGTGATTGTCTATATAACGTGGTACACAATCTTATTTAGACAACTTCAATCACTCCATTTCCCGACTGAATATAACATATTCGTTAAAGATGATTATGCATTATATTCATTTTACATCCCATACACTACTTAGTGTAGATACAGCCGTAAATTACAAATGTTTGCCGTAAAGTAGCCCTCCGGGACAAGTATCTGCCAGATCCCACAAGCTTCTACAAAATGCCAATTATATAAATTATGATGCGGATATTACACTTAATTTACGCTGTTGCTTTTCACAACATGACATCTGGATACAACAATATTATCAAACGTTATTGGCGAATCTATCTATATCATGTTATAATGGGAATTGATAATTTATTGTTTTAATTAACACGGACACGTCTCTATTATTCCTTTTCCGCATTTAACCCTTTCCCTGTTGTGTGTTAATTACAGGTTTCGAATAATTATTGACAAAATAGTAATAGTGAAATATGGAATGGAACACTGTAGCCATTTTAGAATGTATAGAATTACATTAGTAAACAGGGCAGACCTATAGGAGACGTCTGATCTGAGTATACTCTGTTTGCAAATGCGTGAAAAGGCATTTATATGAAGGAAAAGGTTAAACCACCAGACAAATAGCAGGATAACATTTATATGAATACATGTTGCCCGATATTACCTTCATCACCTGTCAGCAACATCCATGTCGTTCGATATGTCGGGTCGATGTTTATCTGATCTGCCATACTGGGTATTTACCCATACATGTGCGACACAGCTGATAAAACGTGTCTGGGTTATTTGCCAAATGTAATACAATTGTATTTTCCTGAAACTTGGCAAAAAAGTGGAAAACAAGAGTGTTCGGAGGAACACATGTGTCACCTGCTCGCAGCTGATTCAAAAACTGTTAATATGCTGGAGTGAAATCAGAACAAAGGGGAATAATTCAAAAAGTATTGCATGCAGAGTGATGGACATTAGTTACATCAATGGTCCCCCATGGGAGGAAGACACATGTGAATTTTGAAAGCTCTATAATGATTAGTTTAGAAATGACTGCAAAAAAAAGAAAGTGTGAACAAAGGGGAATAACTAAAACAGTATTGCATGCAGAGTGATGGACATTAATTACTTCAATGGTCCTCAATAAGAAAAAGACACATGTGAAATTTGAAAGCTCTATAATGATTTAGTTAGAAATGACAGTCAAACAAGGAAAGCGTGACGGACAGACAGACAGACAGACGAACAGACAGACAGACAGCCAAAGCATCATCTAACATGAAAAGCTTAATTACAAAACAAAACAGACATGAGATACTTATCTGGATCCATACTGTTTGCAAATGTGACGACCAAGTTTCGACAGAGTAAGAGCTAAGACTAATTTCAACAATTTCAGTAGGAAACTACCCTCTGTCAATTCTCCGAGTCACACACGTAACTACTAACTGTAATTTAGATATAAATGTGAGATGTAACACTTTATGAACTCTTCGTATGAACAATAGTCAAACAAATATTTACATTTCAAGTCTAGTTGGAACATAATATCAAGCGATCAGGAGAAATAGCAAACTATTGATATCCACTGAAGAACACAAATAATTATGAAATAATGCCAGGTAAATAATATTCTTTTTTATACGCCCACCTAATAAAGGTGGTCGTATATTGTCGTGGCCCTGTCCGTCCGTCAGTTCGTTCGTTCGTTCGTCCGTCAACATTTTGTTTGTCCGCTGTTTTCTGGGAAAACTATTTGACAGATATTAATGAAACTTCACACAAATGTTAAATGCATCAAGATCTGAAGCTGAGTTGATTCTGAGATTCATTTGATATTTCATTTCAGAGTTATGGCCCTTGTCCTTAAAAATATGCAAAGTTTGTCCGCTGTTTTCTGGGAAAACTATCTGAGAGATATCAATGAAACTTCACACAAATATATAATGCATCAAGATCTGAAGCTGAGTTGATTCTGAGGTTCATTTGATTTTTCGTTTCGGAGTTATGGCCCTTTTACTTAAAAAATAATGCAAATACATGCAAATAGTTTGTCCGCTGTTTTCTGGGAAAACTATTTGAGAGATATTAATGAAACTTCACACACATGTTTAATGCATCAGGATCTGAAGCTGAGTTGATTCTGAGGTTCATTTGATTTGTCGTTTCAGAGTTATTGCCCTTGTCCTTAAAAAATATGCAAATAGTTTGTCGGCTGTTTTCTGGGAAAACTATTTGAGAGATATTAATGAAACTTCACACAAATGTTTAATGCATCAAGATCTGAAGCTGAGTCGATTCTGAGGTTCATTTGATTTTTCGTTTTGGAGTTATAGCCCTTTTACTTAAAAAATACTGCAAATACATGCAAATATTTGTCCACTGTTTTCTGGCAAAACTATCTGACAGATATTAATGAAACTTCACACACATATTTAATGCATCAAGATCTGAAGCTGAGTCGATTCTGAGGTTCATTTGATTTGTCGTTTCGGAGTTATGGCCCTTTTACTTAAAAAATAATGCAAATACATGCAAATAGTTTGTCCGCTGTTTTCTGGGAAAACTATTTGACAGATAATAATGAAACTTCATACAAATGTTTAATGCATCAAGATCTGAAGCTGAGTTGATTCTGAGGTTCATTTGATTTCTCATTTCAGAGTTATGGCCCTTGTCCTTAATAAATATGCAAATAGTTTGTCCGCTGTTTTCTGGGAAAACTATTTGAGAGATATTAATGAAACTTCACACAAATGTTTAATGCATCAAGATCTGAAACTGAATTGATTCTGAGGATCATTTGATTTTTCGTTTCAGAGTTATGGCCCCTGTCCTTAAAAAATAATGCAAATAGTTTGTCGGCTGTTTTCTGGGAAAACTATTTGAGAAATATTGATGAAACTTCACAAAAATGTTTAATGCACCAAGATCTGATGCTGAGGTTTATTTGATTTCTCGTTTCGGAGTTATTGCCCTTTTACTTAAAAATGCAAATATATGCACACTGTTTGACAGATATTAATGAAACTTCATCCACATGTTTAATGCATCAAGACCTGAAGCTAAGTCGATTCTGAGGATCATTTGATTTGTTGTTTCGGAGTTATGGCCGTTGCACTTTACAAAAATCTGCAAAAATGAGGATTAGCTCTAACTTTTTTATTTAATAAGATATTCACTTCATTTTTTTAAAAAAATAGTATCACCTTAATATGGAAATCAAGATCTGAAGTACAGATTAGAAAATGTCAACACTTATAAGGCATGTTGAATCAGAGAAAGTTTGCTAGTGGGCTTATTATGTACCGTATGCGGTACTCTTGTTAATATAATGTAATAATTATTGACAGTCTTTTAAACAAAATAACTTTAAAGGTAAACTGTTTCCAACGTCTTTTATCAGGACTTATTGAACATATATATATATATATATATATATATATAGACAAACCGTTCAAACACAAAGAACAACATCGTGAATTTACCAATATATACACTTAATCATTACACCGTCGCAACTTATCTTTACGTCACCACTGCATCTAGTACTGAAACAGAGAAAAAAGACAATTAAGACACAATTAAATCACAAGCTATAGTATTGTCAGATTTGTATGGCAGGGAAAGACACAGGTCATAACAATGATATTGTATGTAATAAGGAAAGGCTCACGAGTACTAACATTATCATCGGATATAAAAAATAAATACAGCACAAAACCTGTACTAAACGCCCAGTCATTTATTGAACATGGGAGTCTTAAAAAAAACAGGTGGTTGCTTAATGCAGGGCAAAGCTAATACAGAAAGCTCATATATTAACTTTCTGTATTACGTCTGTCCCGCGTTAAGCTACCACCTGCCTTAAAGATCAATAATTAGACATCTCTTTGACGGAATGCAGATGAAAGTTCTACTGTGGTCACATGTCTTTTTACATCACAGATCACATATAATGAGGAAATGGTCACAGGTCATAACGTTACCATCGGGTATGATAGGAAATATTTACATGCCATACTATATGCACTACATACGATTAGTCAGCAGTGGCAAGTCATTAACCCTTTCCCTGTTCTATATTTAGCCCAAATTTCAATACCTACTGAATATTCATTAACAAAATAGTTATAAATAAATATGAAATGTGGAACAATGTAGACATTTTAGAAAGCAAAGAAACATATTTTTCAAATTCTATTAGCAAACAGAGCAGACCATAGAGGAGCCGTCTGATCTGGGTCTACTCTGTTTGCAAATGCGTGAAAACACGTTTATATGAGGAAAAGGGTTAACTTACATATAATAATGTAAGAGGCACAGGTTATGACATTACTATCACATATTAATGTAAGAGTGAAAGGTTATAACATTACAATAACATATATTAATGTAGGATTCACATGATGTAACATTGCTATCGCATATAATGGGTAAATAATCTCAGTTCATAATATTAACATCGTGTAAAAGGAATCAACCAAACACCTTGAAATTTTACAAAGGCACAGCACATCGAGGGCTTGGTGCAAAACTATTCTAACTCCTTCACTAAAGTGAAGGAGTTAGAATAGTTTTCCACCAAGCCCTCGACATGGAATGCTGGCATAAACTGTAGAATCCGATCCATATAATCTATCAGAAAAAAGCAGATCCTGATCAAACGACTCTGTAAAAGAAAGCAGCCGCTTGATCTGAATCTACGCTGTTTGCAAATGCGTCTCTCTCTCAGGTTAAGAGTTAACAGGAAAATTATTGATGTAAACATCAAAGGGTGCCATTAAAAAGAACAACCATACTGGTTTTGTTTAAATCTATTGTGAAACAAAAATGCTTAGAATATATGTGATCATGCAATTCATGTGCTGCACTAACCCTTTCAATGAAGATACTTGTCTGCTATTGAAACAGTGTAAACATAAATGAAGACAAATGAAATATTTATATAAATGTAAATGAAAATATTCACTGATTGGCATTATCTTAATATAATCATGTAATCATTCAAAGGTTTAGTAAAACGTATTGCTGATGGAATTACAACAGTTATATAATCACAAGACATCCTATCAAACAATGAAATTAAAACAATTACATAATGAATTTGTCCACAGCTTTTAAATAGTGTAAATTAAAGAAATGAATCTAAGCCTGATTTAGCTTAAATTGTATTTTTGATAGATAATAAGCACGTTTTTATAAATTATTTTAATTGATTATTGACGGATCAGTCCGTATTAAATCTTAGAAAATAACAGTATCATTTTCATTGTGAAATCTCGTTCATATATTAAGTTTAATATTAAACACGTTTGCAACAAATATGGAGTATAACTGTGGAAAACAAAATCTTTTAAAATGGCACGTTTTGTATAAATTATTTTAATTGATTATTGACGGATCAGTCATTATTAATTCTTAGAAAACAACAGTATCATTTTGATTGTTAAATCTCGTTCATATATTAAGCTTAATATTACACACATGTTTGCAACAAATCTGGAGTGCAATTGTGAAAAACAAAATGTTTTAAAATGCCGTACGTAGCTCTAAGCAAGGTCGAATTCTAATTACACACCATGATATCTCGAATCAATGTACTAATGTCTTCCAACTTTCGCATTATATACAATAACATACTTAAATTTAATTAATAAATAGTTTAAAACTCAAAGAAAGTGCTAACATTTAGCTGGATTTCTATAAATTTTAAGAAATAGACATTCTGTAAATATTTGGCGAAAACTTTATTGAGGTGAGTGTGAGTTTTATGAAAATGTGATTATTATGTACATACGTTCCAATAGACGAACTCCTTAGCGTCACGTATTACGGTGCAATAGGCTCGGTCTTTCTGACCCCGTGACTGACTTCAAATCGACAATGAACTAAAACATTCATTTATACACCGTAATGTATAGGATTTTTACTCTTAAATGGGCCAAACTTTACAAAGCAAATATACGTTTACTTATATCTAAACTTTGCAATTAATCCACATTAAACCAAAAACTATACACTGGACTGTGCAATTACTGTAAATAGTGTAATACTTCCCTAGACCTTTAGGCAACCTATTGCACCGGACATTCGAAAGAATCAGCTTTTTAATAGCTATAATGTAGCTAAAATTTCTTTTAATGCAATAATAACAAACAAATGCTATTATTATTTCGTTACTTCTGATATATTATTCATACTATTAATCGACCAGTACATACCATTTACATTGCCCAAACAAATAACTTTCATTTCTTCATCGTTACAAAAATGTAACAAATCACCAGTTCATGTTATCATCACCTATTATCAGGCATTTGCGTAACGGCAGTTCATTAACCCCTTTCCTGTTCTATGTTTATCCCAATTTGCAATACCTACTCAATATTGATGGACAAAATAATTATAACGATATATGGAAGATCTGAGTCTACTCTGCTTGCAGATGCGAAAAAACACGTTTATATGAGGGAATGGGTTAAAACCTCAGCATCAGATTCGAATGTATGACCGCCTTCGTAAACAGTTTGGATCCAGATGAGACACCGAGTAAGTTTACGAAACATCTTGATTTAAACTGTCTAGCACTCATATGCCATGTTTGTAGGAAGAAAACCGAATTCTGAACTGTGAAGCAGGCTTGGTGGGAAAAGATACACATGGTATGCTAAAGGTTAAGTGGGGTAATGCTGTACAAGTGTATTTGCTTTTTGTCTGGGTGTGAAGTTAGCTTGTGTCACCATGTGATGCAACATTTAAGTGTCATATCAGCCAGGAACGTGATGAACTATTCATCTGGCAAATTACACCCTTTAACTCCCAAATATTGTGGTCTGTAAACGTTTTCTACATTTTTTTTAGTTTTCTTCATTTTGTTTCCAAAATCTAGTCGACAATACGATATGCATAATTGTTTTGAAACTTTCTTTCTCATGTGTATTCGGTAAACTCGTCAAAATTAGAATTTAAAACCCACCCATTGTTAACGGCGGAGGGGTCAGACACAAGACAAATGTCCTGGCGACAGCTTTTGATATTGCTTGGTAAGTCAAACGATGTGAAACTTGATCAGAGGGCTCCTTCAGAACCCCTCTAATCTGGACTTACATTGTTAGTCTATGTTTAATATAAAACAAACGATATATAGATGTAACATTACATGTAATACCTGACATCAATCATGACAATAATCACATACAAGTAGTTGCACGGCCAAGTAACACGGACCTATACTGTTTGTCACTCTTGCAGTATTTAAACAACTGTATCAGGAAAACAGTCCGTTGAAACGCAAAGCAGTTTAAGCATAAAACAAGTGTAGCTATACTCAGACATTGTGGTACACACGCGCTTACACGTGCTTATCATACTGTAAAGTACATTATTTCAGGTTGCTAGATAATCAAACGCACCTAGGACTGCATAAACCTGTTACCCCTTAGATACGCACGTTTACACCTTTTAAAACGATTTGTGTGTCCTTTCTTCAGTTAAGCATCGTCCACAATGATTACATGGCAATGTCAGTAAGATAAAGCTACCTGTCTAAGAGTTCAAAGTTACCTCACCCTTCACGATACTCATGCCCAAAACTGCTTTATCAACTTATGCAATGTTTTGCTGAACCCTTTACCTAATGTATTCATGCAAGACATAATGACAACATGAACATATATTAGACGAATCTTGATAATAAATTGTTTATGAACATAAACTGTTTAATCAGGGCTAGATCAGGCATTAAGCAAACAGAGCAGACCCTGATCAGACGGCTCCTACAAGATTAGTCTGATCTGGGCCTACTATGTTTTCAAACGCGTCTCTGTCCGGTAAAAGGTTCAGATGCAGTATTTTCATACCAGTTATCTATCGTGTTTAACCCTCCGCTTGCTGAATTTTTAAATACATTTCTACTTCTTTACCAATGCCCTGTTGTATAATTACATATATCTTCACTGTGTATAAATATTTCGCTTTGCAATCACTTCTGTGGAGTGCACTGGTTGCACAATCAACTGGTAAATAGTGCAGACCCTGATGAGACAGCTCCTGCAGGAGCTGTCTCATCTGGGTCTTCACTATTTACAGATAGGTGTATTGACGTGAATAGCAAGCGAAGGGTTAAGAGCCATTCAGGTTAAGGAGCAACTCTGACGATTGATAAATATGCCATGTGGAAATACAGAAACATTGTTCCCTATTACTGAATCCTTTTTATAAAATATTGGTTATTTAAGTTACTTGCACGTAGAAACATATTGTGATTAACAATATCGTAACAAGATATTTCGTTGGTGTAGTACACGCACAAATACATACACACAAAGATGAAATAATCATTTAACCTTGTGACACCATAAGTGAAACATAGGCAAACAGTCTCTAATTAGGATCTGCACTGTACTGTTAACTGGACCAATGGTTGTCAATTGTTTATACATGTACCAGTATATATTTAGTTTGAAGGGTAACTGCATATCCATATTGAAACTGGCCCGTCTCTATTCATTTTGAAGAATTTACTGCAGATAATTTGTGATAATATGACCAACCATACCACTGTCTATTTACATTTTACTTAACCATTTAACTATCACGAACAAATTCTGTTAATTTCTTACATTAAATATTTAACTAGTGAGTTTTCACGAACATTGTCGCGTTATTGTTCTGAGAGGTCTCGATTTCTTACTTGTACGTGTACGTATATACGTGTGTCTGCACATACACGTACACGTTCCGGAATTTTCAAAATCGTGTTTCGAAATCAGATAATGTGTACGCGTACGGGTTATTTGTTATGTATATGTTCGCTCGACTTCTTGCCGAGACATTAGGAAGAACTAGAAATTGCATAAGGTAGGATAATTAGATATAAATAAATATACCATCAGACACACTGACATGCATGCAGGGAGATAGACAGATAGATAGACAGACATATAGATATTTTATTGACAGACAGACTGAAAGATAGACAGATAGACAAATAGATACAGATGGACAGACATATAGATAGACATATCGAAAGACAGTATATAGATAGACAGACAGACAGACGGGCAGACAGTATACGGACATAATGACAGACAGACAGACAGGCAGGCAGGCAGATAGACAGACAGACATACAGACAGACCGACAGGCAGTCAAGTCAAGTAATATTTATTTACAAGTCGGTACAGAATTAACAAATAACATAAGCTCGACAGAGCTTTTAGCACCGATATTTCATACACAATACAGCAGACATAGAATTACATTAGCATAAGAGCAGCATTAAAAAATTACAGCAAAAAAAACATAAGATCGCAGGCAGACAGACATACAGATTTGAAAGACAGATGGTTGGGTAGAGGTGTGATTGGGCGTACGTACGGACGGACAGACAGTCAGACAGAATCACAATACGAAGCATACACAAATTTAGTGCAAAGCCAAATTGACACAAAACAACCCATGACTCGGTTCAGATGAACTTGGTCACGAAATATGACATTAAACGCCTTTAATTTCACCTCTCAGGTAAATTAACTGTTATGACACGAAGTTAAGGATTGGCAGTAACATTCTATCTACACATTTTACTAGAAAACATGTGAAAATAGGCATTAAACGATGACAACCTTACACGTTTTGATGAAACGTCTAGAAGCAATCCTACACGTTAAGAACGTCAAAGGCTGATGATATTTACACATATAATGATGACGTTACACTCCAAATTGATGACGCAAAAAGGCTGCATGAGCAGTGTTGCACTTTCAATTACTGCTCATGAACAGACGCAATAAAACCGAGTCTGCAATTTTCTCTTTTTGTGTTGCAATTTTTGCTTTCGGGGGATCACCACCCTTCAGAATTTACACGTATACGTAAACGTACAAGTAAGGAATCGAAACCTCTCTTAGTTACCAAGAGAGTGGAATCTGGATACTTATAAATATGTTAACTAGTTATTTATTACGAAAAGTTCCAGGTTACCACTTATATAAACATAGAAAATTATGTTCAGATGATTGCAGGAGTGGCCCATTAGTGTGCAAGGGCATATAATATCACCGAACATCACCGAATAAGAACACCTATTTTCGATAAGTTATCTCTGTCCGTCATATTGACGACTTTTGACGACTCTTTAAAAGTCACTTTGTGAAACCATTGTGATAAATAGAACATTTGCTCCAATAGAAGCAAATGCTCTATTTATCACAATGGTTTCAAATTACACAAATCTAAAACGTTTCTTTTTCTCTAGTTAATGCTCCTTTTCGGTAGATTCTTTCAAAGTAGTTGGATCTAAAATAGCCTATGAGGTAATGGGTTAACAAAGAAGTTTTCAAGACATATTTCGCGTTATTTCTACCACTAGATGGCAGTATATGACACTAACATGCCATTTTGACTCGATAAGATACTTTTCAGGTTTTCATGAAGATATTCCGCTTTCGACATTTTAGATATTTATGTGAGATATTTACTCAAACTGTTCGCGAAAGCTAAGTGGTATCAGCAGAAATATGCCACCATAATTTCGATGCAAGTTTAATAACCAATTGAAATTAAAGTTAGATATTGACCTCCATGAGAATTTATCACTGCATTGTGCACTGAATTATGTACCGGCTTCTTATAATTAAACATTAACACAAACCTTTTTGACTGTGACTGAGACTTCAGAATGCGATATATATTATCCCATAAGTGAACAGAGCAGACCCAGATCAGATATCTTCCATTATAGCTGTATGATATGGGTCTACTCTGTTTACAAAGATGACAGAAGTCGTCTATATGAGGGAAAGTGTTAAAGGTACTTGGAGTACATCGTATTATTGTCTTAATTAATGTATACAATGCAGTTACTGTATTAATTAAAGGAATTTTAGTTAACATTGAAACTGGATGACATCGACTTTAATATTGATTACACCGGCAACTAAACAAATGTGTTGGACATTATCTTGAAAGCATGCTATTCCGTATCTGATATGACGTGGATATTTCCTGTGGCGACACATTTCTATGTAGACATGGACTTACTTTCAGACAGAATGACAGAAATGACAGAATGCTAAAGTCGTTCGACTATACGTTGCTAACGCGTTTTCCCTATACACGTAAAATGCAAAACACCTGTTTTACTCAAATATTTTCGGAGTCGCAAGACAAGAGCGTTCGAAATGCATTTCCGGAATGGTTGAATTTTAAGCTGCTTAAATGCTCGTGCTCATGCGCTGTTGTTGACCGGTTTTAATTATACCTATTCGGGGCCTAAGGTAAACAATGGACGCGAATGCTGTAGCGTTTTGGCCTAAGCTAGATGAACGGTGCGACTATTTCAGGGGCATCGACAATGAACTGTTTTTAGAGATATACATATTGAATTAAATTCTGTGTAAACGGTATTTGATACAATCATGAATTGACGTCAGAAAGAAAACAGTGGCCCGGAAATAGCATAAATCGAACGAAGTGTCAAAGATGTGTATAGTTTTGCTGCGGTAGTTTTGCTTGTATTTGGAAGAATTAAATTGATGCAGGAAAGTAGAAAATGGGTTTTGGGCAAGAATAACATTAATACACATTTGTTTTCGGGCAATAACATCTGCAGTGTCCCTCGGGAATGTTGTTGCCCTCGCCCTTCGGGCTCGGGCCAACAACAGTCCCTCGGGACACTGCAGATGTTATTGCCCGAAAAAACGTGTATTAACCCTCTAGTGTGATGCTTCTGCGTTTTTGTTTAAAAAAACATTATCACAAAAAACAAATAATTTGGATCCTGATGAGAGTTCAAGTTTGGATCCAATCTGTTTACATTAGTAAAATTACAGACTCGTCAATGGTAGCGGAAGAGTTAAAGGTGGATATCAAGTTTATGATTTCATCGAATGTATTTCATAAATACCTATTTTCTATGCTCTGACACTTGCACTGTTGAATATAAGTTGATAAAGTAGTAAAAGGGTAACCCTTTACCTGATAGATATTCATGTAAGAACTAATGATTGTATGAATATTAATTAGCTGAATTTATTTACATATTGACATTATGAACCACGGAACTGTTGACCAGTATAATCAGGTTCCATGCTTATAAAACCTTTAGTTGGGTCTGAGTTCGTTCTCAAGTTTTTGATTGGCCAGATTTGAGCCTTTGGCTCAAATCTGACCAATCAAAAGCTTGAGAACAAACACAGACTCAACTAAAAAGCTTTATAAGCATGGAACCAGATATATCGTATCATAAACCAACAGTACAGACTCTGATCGGACCGGCTCCTACTCGAGTCATCTAATCTGGAACTACTGTTGTCAATGGCGTCCAAAGACGAATCTTTGGGGTAAAACGTTAAAGGATTGAGTGTGTAACAAGTCATGTCTGGCATTCAGTAAATATTGTAAGAGTCAATACAAGCTGAGGACCCTTCACATCAAGTGCATGGCAAGCTTCGTAACGAATACTGGTTATTGGTTTAACCCTACCCCTGTCCAATACTCGTGTAAGGAATAATGACATCATGGGTATTTATTAGCTGAATTGGTATGGTAGCCTATGTATAAATGATTTTCCTTATCATACCATAAGCAAACAGAGCAGATCCTGACCAGATGGCTCCTGTAGGAGCCGTCTGAGTTGGGTCTACTCTGTTTGCAAATGTGTGAAAATGCGTTTATACGAAGGAAAGTGCTAAGTATAGATCGTTGTTACAATAAAGTGTGCCTTTGAAAGTAGTATGCTACAGTGCAATTGTGAGTGTTATTCTAAATGTTCATTGCGTTGTTAATTATATATGCAATCACTCAATATTTCATTGTTTGATTATTGTTTGTTTAACCTCTTCCCTCATATTGACGACTTTTGACGACTCTGTAAAAGTCACTTTGTGAAACCATTGTTGTGAATAAGAGCAAATGCTATATTTATCACAATGGTTTCAAACTAAACAATTCTAAAAACATCCTTTTTTCTAGTTAATGCTCCTTTTCGGCAGGTTTATTCAAAGAGGTTGTATCTAAAAAAACCTATGAGGCAATGGGTTAAATAACCCTTTATCCGTTAGAAGCATTTGCAAGCGGAGTATACTCTGATGAGGCGGCTCCTGTTGGAGCAGTCTAGTTCGGGACAAGCTCTATTATGGAAATCTCGTATACAGTAAAACCTCTCTATAACGGCCATTAAATTACATCAAATAATTTGTGTTAACGGCATGTGTCTGCTTAAAGCAAAGTGAAAGTAAAACAGAACGCTCCTATAGGAGCGTTCTGTTTTACCTTTACCTTGCTTTAAGCAGTTACCTGCCCTAAATACCAACTAATTACATGTAACACAATTTAGTGGCTGTTATAGACAGGTTTTACTATATACGTATCTGGTTATATACTTTCTAGCATGACCACAAAACCATTTGCTGCTAAACAGGTTTAAGAATTGAGCTAATTCTTATGCATGGTGCTATTAATATTTATAAGGTAAAGGGTTTATAATCTAAGTTGCTTGTACTTAGTCTCATCATATTTTGATCTGTTGAAGCAATCAGGCAGTTATTCATGGTACATGGATTCAAACATTTAACATTTAGTATAAAGCGCAAATTCATTTTAGCGCATAATCGGCACAACTTTTGATCTTCCTTTTTTTCTAAAAGATAATATCAAGATAAGACGCCTAGTAACTCGGAGTCTAATGTTGATATAAACTACGTGTACTTGTAAATTAAATCACCAGTACGTCCGTATCTGCTAAGCGTTATGTATACTGCATCTCACAGTCTTAGCACAATAGACAAACAATTTTGTTATTTGTTGATGTCTTCCCCATAAGGAATTAGGAGAACATATTTAAAACCAATCATTCAGAGTTACAGATAAGGTTGCATACCAATATACTCAAATCGCCATTTCTCCACCAAACCCTATACTGTGACTACTCGCTAGAATCGGCTTCTAAAGAATGGTCACAGTTAAGGGTTGGACAAAGAAATGACGGAGTTATTCTTGAAAATGTTTTAACTCATTTGATCCCACGATCCCATATATGGGACGTAGGCATACAATGTAGACTCTGATCAGTGTCTTCGCTGTTTGCTGATAGGAATTTCAATATAAAACAAAACGAAATTGAAAATTTAGGCCAGGCACCCCTTAGATAAAAATGGACTAATCCAATATATAAACATGGAAGAATCCACTGGGAGCAAATGGGTTAATTTACACATCTTATCTGGAGCTCTGAACATTGTTAATGCTTAACCATAATGGTCTATTACGGTCTGTAAAAACTTGTTCTGTGTAGATTAGCATTCTTCATACTAACAGAACAGACGTCAGTCAGGAGTCGCGGGACATTAGGAAATAACACACGAAAGTTCATAGCAAACCAGAAGGACATATAACGTTTGCACTCATATATACATACAATGCCTTCACAGAACTGTTCCTTACCTATTCTACACCGACAGTATATTAGCAGCGCCGTAAAACCAAAGCGTAGTCAAACTAATTGAAATCAAAAGGCAACAGGTGGCACACTAATCTTACACAAGAGTAATATAAGATATAAAGTTAGCAATTGATTTAACTATTTACTCCATGAATAGTCACGCATGGCATAATGACGTCATGAATATTTGTTTTTTTCTTATTGTACATGAATGCAGGAATTCGTGGCCACGGCAGAAACAGTAGAATTAAATATATGTACATGCACACGTCTTTAATAAATAAATCATTTTGCTCTTTTCTGTGTTATAGTATTAGTTGCTCGCTCTCTAACATATGGGTCTTATGGAATTGCAAATAGTGTATACCCAGATCAGCTGTCATGTCTATAACCTAGTTTAGGATGTATTAAAAAGAAAAGAACAGATAAGTTTTCTACAATCCTGATAAGTGACACACAGTGCAGATATTGACCATATCGACCATAGACTCGACGCCTGGTTTCGGTCTGCAATAAATAGTTAGGCATTCAACTGAGGAAAATGTGTCAAGCCATGGCATTAAATAGTAGAATTTGTCATGCATTGGATATGTAATATTTGATGTCTGAGTATTCAGAAACTGCCGCTTGTCACCTGAAACTGTGCCATTGTTTCTCTTAATTAGGTCAAAGTTCAACTAAGCGCATATTTCAACTACGTTATTTGAAAAATCATTATATCTTTATCAATTTTAGGTGTAAAATAACAAATTTGGTACCATAATGAAGGTTAAACACTGGCCTTTAATTTGCACTTACTTCATGTAAAATATATTATTTGAGTATTCATGAATATTAATGAGAACATCCACAAACAGTAAAAAATCTTTATAATCAACATGTAACGATGATACATAATGTCATGTCTTCGTCATTGTTGCTATTTAACAAATATAAATGACATCAAAATAAAGGTTAGACAGAATGCTACTGGAACAAATAACTATATGCAGACATACCAAATATATAGTATGCACAAGTACTTCTTAAAGTAAAATGGGTGGGGTAATAGAACACCTTAACAAAACTTCAGTACTGTTTAAGTAACTAATTTATTAATTCACTATATTCGTATGGATATTTGCTGGGTTGGTACAGTTAACACCGTCGCAAACATATGTTAGTGTGAGTGCTTTTTAAAGCTGCTTTGAAGCATTTACAGTGAATAGATTTGCACTTGGTTTTGCACCCATAACTTGTTCAATGCAAGCATCAGGTGCAGTTGGTACATTTCCAAACCACTTACATATGTTCGTCACCATCTTGCTATGCGTTAGAATCAATAGCATTGATTTCTGTATCTATCAGCTCAGATCCATATACTAGCGTGATAGTTTGCTCTCGCAATTTCCAGTCTTATTGCACCCTTTGTTGGTGGAAACAGTTCAAGTGTTTTCTTAACATTAACCATATTGTGAAATTATTGCATCATTAATGAATCTCCATTGACGCCATACATCAAACATCAAACGTCTGTATCTTGTCTGACCGTACACCTCTTCAAATATCTGAAAGCAGATCGGGCGTTAAAGTATCTCTTCCAACAGGTCTTCTTTCAGACTCCAGTTAAAGCAAGGGTTGTGTCACATCAAGTTATTGCACGAAACCCCAAAATGTTCCGACAGACAGCTTGAGATAACTTGCGGAAACTACAATTTTGTTCTCTTGGAGGTCCCAGTTTTTAGTGGCTAAATGTCTAAAATGGTATGTCAGTACAATCAGTACGTCAAAATCTTGGCATTTGACAACTATCCAGCCTTAACCCTTTCTAACAGCATCCAAGGCTTGCAAGACAGTTCATGTATCCTCCTCGTCATGATTTGATGGCAGATGGGACACTTCATGTCTGCACTTGTCTTGAATGACGATGTTCCAATGTATCTGTTGAATACATATATACTACATGTACATGTACATCAACTCCGTGATTTTGTCTTCTTCTTCTGCTTCTTTATTTGTCGTGCTTGGCCGCTTTAAAGCAGGCACACTCGCACCATTGTGATTTGCACATAGGTGAGGTAGGGTCCAACGTTCAAATTAAAAACAACAGGTACAGCTGAGGTCCCAACCTGGAAAGTTAGGAGCTATCAACTGATGTTGTGGTAGCTTATTCCAGATGATTTTGACAGCAGAGTGAAAGAAATATTCCCTAGTCCTGCAAAACCATGCAACGAATCTGATATCTTGTATGTGCACCGTGAGGACGTCAGAAGGTTGGTGTCAGCTGCAAGAAAATAATCCACGAACCTATAGAACATCGCGGTCTTGGCTTAATTTCTGCCTCTGTTTGAGCAAATCATGTTGAGCATGGCACCAACGCTGCTTGTTCTGCAATAATCCAAAATTACAAATCTGGTAGCTCTACGTTGGATCATCTCCATACACTTTGTCACGACTTCGGTGTGTGGGTCGAAAACATACGATGTGTACTCAACCTGCAGACTGATCAGGAATTTGTAACATGCCTCCTTGGTTGACTTTTACCAGGAATTAAGAATCCTGCTTAGAAAGGCTGTGGATCAAAGTGCTAACTTTATGACCATATCGACATGACATTTCCAAGACAAATTAGAAGAAGACGACACATTTGAACACCTACATAAGGCAGACGCTAGTCATTAACCATTAACTCTACCACTTCCAAAACTCCCGGAAAACGACCATCCATGCTTGTTGCAATTAGCGAAGCTTCGATTACACTTGCAAACACTTTAGGTCCACATGAGCCGTTGAGCTACACGGCGTCTCACCAGGACCAAAACGGTTCGACACACAACTTACGTTTAAGCCAAGAAATTGTAAGCTTTTAAAGTAGACGAAATGTTGTAGACGAATTGTTTCAGACAGAAATCATTTGGCACCCAAAAGAACTAACGAGTTGGGACTGCCGTTTACGTTGCCATTTTCGTCACCGCCGAGAAAGCATTCTCTTGTTTATCTTAAATGGCATTTAAAACTTACGACGAGTGTTACTATGGATTCGGATACTCTGCAGTAAACATTTAGTGCTACCTAGTCCGTTCGTAATCATTTTCCTCATGATAATTCGTTAAGACAAAATGGTAATATGAATATTAATTAACTGATTATAAGCAAGGGAAATTTAATCGTGGTTTTAACTATAGAATCAGACATATCATTCCATAAACAAATATGGCAGACATGCACAGTCAGTCCCTACAGCATCTGTCTGATCTAGATGTACAGGGTTAAAGTCATTCAGATATATCTTAGAAGTGTTCGCACGACTTTCACCCTACAGTAAGCTGTCACCTGTCTTAAAGACCAGTAATATTTGTTTTTTCTGCATGTCAACAGAAAGTGCATGAAAGTTTATTCAGCATAATTATGTGCTAGTACATTGGTATATCAAAATGATATGTGGCACTCCTTGCAGAACGTCTGCCACTCAAACGAAGTATAACTCTACATTTTATAAAGCAGTCGAAAGCTTAATGCAGGACAAACGTTATACAGAAAGCTCCTATAGGAACTTTCTGCATTACTTTTGCCCTGCATTAAGCAACCCACCTGCGTTTATTTATAGATTCCCATGTTGGCGCTTCCACGAAGGAGGGGCCTCGGTGGTCCTGTAATAAACTGGTCGTGATATGACTGAAATGCTGTTAAAGCGACGGTCCACCGGATATAAACAAACAATCAAAGATATAAACTAACGCATTAGCGAAACTTTACTATACGTATAAAGAATACTTAAAGCTCTTGGAAAGCAGGTTGTTGCTAATTCCCAGACAGAAATCTCCAATGGGAGCTGTCTGCCAAAGGAGCGCTGTGCAACACTTCCGTCATCTCATTTAAGTTACCAACTGTCATGAATAAGACCTATCTTTATATCCTATCAAACAATGTCGTCTGTAAAATTTGTTGTCAGCTATATATTTAATTTTCTCCCCCTCCCCGCCAAAACAAACAAAACCACTGTACCAATGGGTTTAGATGCTGGTGAGACGACGAGGTACTCGGTTTCTCTTCGGGATCCAAACTATTTGCATAGATACTCAGTCATCCGCCCCAGCAGGCTAACGGTTCTGTATTGGCAAGTAGACAAAATCACGCTTCGTTGCGTATACTTATCTGGATCCAAATTGCTACACAGATGCGATGCGACATTGGCAGCCAGCGGGTTTAAATGACGGAATTCAGAAAGAAAAAATACTTTGGTTATTGCCTCTATGTGCCATACCAGCAATGATAAGGAACATGATGGAAATAAGGAATAAGAGCTTACTCTTTATTGTATTATCCTCGGTCATGGGAAGCATGGCTGACATGACACATAGGGGTTTACATGTAAATATTTATAGTGTACCATAATTTTATTATCTGAAACTATTTATTGGATGTGAACTATTGTAATATGCATTCCCCTATGCCGAAATAAATCTAAAACAGGAAAGTAGTGAGGGACAATATTCGCTATTCCATCCTTAAGAGATAAACACAAAGATATACCGAATGAAAATGTCTCTTCAGTTGGACTGCTATTACTTTCCTTGTATATCATTGACATGCTGTTGTATATTTTGTGTATATCATTGGCATGCTGTTGTATATTTTGTGTATATCATTGTCATGCTGTTGTATATTTTGTTTGAAAGATCAACTTTGTTTCTTAAACTATAGATATGAATAATTCAATAAATGTGTAATCAAATAAAAACCTTATTGGAATATATTAAAGTCAAGTTTAGTGATTCAATGCAAAGATATCCATAGAAAAGGAGCAAACCAAGTAGCAGAATGTACATTTTATGAGATAGTATTTGAGGGAAATTACGTTGTCCCTCATATAAAAAGCAATTCAGGATTTCGATCCAATCTGTTTTATTTATGTTGGCTACATTTCATCCTCCATCCACTATCCTGTAATAATCCCCTTGCTAAGTTCGACATGTAAGAGGTCTGCACACAGTTTAAATCTAGATAAGACACCGAGTAACGTAGAGTCTCATCTGGACAAAAACTGTTTGCCATTCTGTCAATAGATTCTCAAAAGTTTTAAATAAATGCAACGACGTATTGCAGCAGATCAGAAGTTGAGCGACATGTTTCAAGCAGTTTAACCCTTTTCCTGATACAAACGCTTTTTACGCATTTGGAGAGAGAGAGAGAGAGAGAGAGAGAGAGAGAGAGAGAGAGAGAGAGTAGATCCAGATCCAGATCAGAGTCTGCTCTGTTTGCTAATGGAATTCGATAGATCTGTTTATTTAGTTTCTGAAATGGCTACAATGTTGCACCTTCCATATTTCATTATAATTGTTTTGTCCATGAATACCGGTATTCAGTAGGTATTGAAATTAGAAAAAGAAAATATAAAACAGGGAAAGGGTTAAGGGTCAATTGTTCACTTGACCTTTTCACTGTAGAATATGCATGTGTGATATAATGCCATAATGAATATTTATTAGCAGAATATTTATAATTATATATGTACACAGTAGTGTTTGTTATTGGCAGATATATAACAATTTTGTAAGCAAACAGACCAGACAATTATCATCTTACAGGGACTGTCTGATCTTGGTCAACTCTGTTTGCACATGCGTGGAAAGGTGTTTTATGCGAAATAAATGGTGAACTACTGCGTGGTTAATGATCATATCTGTTTTGTTTTATTAGGAATATATTAGCAATGTGACAAACAGCTAGGCTCCCGATGAAATAGTCCAATCGGGATCCAAACTGAGGGCGAATGACAGTTATATCAAGAGTAACACATTACCCCCTAGTGACGCATTTTTGCGCCTCTATAAAATTCACATTGTGAAACCATTGTGATAAATAGAGCATTTGCTCCACTATTTATCACAATGGTTTCAATACTACACAATTCTAAAACTCTCCTTTTCTATAGTTAATACTCCTTATCGGTAGATTAATTAAAACAGGATGGTCTAAAATTGTCTAGAAGAGAATGAGTTATATAATTTTAGTCAAGTTCACTAACAGCGTAAGTGTCATTATTTAACCTTTACTACGCGGGAAACAAATCATTAATATCATTTGCAAACAGTGTAGACCAAGATAAGAGGGCTCATAGAGGAGCGCTATCACCAGAGTATCCTCTGTTTGTCATGCTACTCTTGTCTTTAGAAAAAAATCCCAAATTTGCACCATAAGATTGACCTGTTTGAATTTTGAAATAGTTCTTTTGAGAAGTCAGCGTTGTAAGGGATAAGACAGCATACCAAGGGAGAAACTAAGAGCTATCCTTTTGCAAACAGTTTGAAGACTGGCTCATTAAGACCCAAATCCCAGGCCATGTGTTTGATTCTGAACTAAAGAGAACGTTCTATTTTCAAATTCATGGACACGACATTTTTGGTCGAACTTAGTTATGCTTGCTTACGGTGAAAGAACGAAGTTTGCAGCGAATTTAGATAAACATCTTTAACCATCTGCACTGTTTACAAATATTGTCGATTGCTAAACTGCCCAAAAGTAAAATTTGTCTTATTTGTCAGAAACTCATTGAGAACATCAAACAGTTGGAATAATGATGATATGCCGAGGTAGTCGGCGTCTCACCTGGATCCAAACTGTTTGCAATGGATAACACGAATATACCAGTGTAGCCTTAAAAGGTTAAGAAAGAAAGGATATAATCAAGTATTTAAGTTCCGTCTGCTAACCATTGTAAATAATTACTCTTTTATTTTACTTTAGTACTTTTAAACTTGATCAAAACTAATGGAAATTTGCCTGTAGAAATGTCACCACTCGCTTTGCGTCGCGTTTTGATACGTAAATGGACGTCAGACTGATTTACGACAGCAAAACTAGAGAAAATTAACAAACACACTTTGCATTTAAGTTTTAATCTTAAGCACGCCATCGACGAGACGGTTGGTGCCTTTTCAAAGTCTGGACACAGATCAGATACCAATGAACTTGGCGTCTTACTAGATTTTGCTCAGTTTGACGCCCTTTTTGTGTTTGAAAATAAATATTGAAGGTTGCTCCGAAAACTAAATAACTATGTTTTTATGTAACTTTTTCAGCATGTCCAAGGTTAAAAGCTGAATCTAACAATAGATATTTGTAAGGTAAATTGTTTTTTAAATGAGTTTAAATTCGAACATTACCATCTAATGCACCCGTCCCCACCAAGAGAGTTAAGCTTTTACTCCATGAATACTTATGAAGAGTAATAGTTACGTCACGAATATAAATTAGATTAGTTGTTATGATAGCACATGGACACAGGAATATTTGGCTAGCGCAGAAGCTGGCTATAGAATCATATTTATATATAAATTATATCATAAACAAACAGAGCAAACCTAATGGAGCCGTCTGGTCTTGGTCTTCTCTGTCTGCAAAGACGTATAATGGCGTATGTATGGAGTACAGTGTTCAACATACAGTGCTCCCTCTCTACAACGACACCCTTTGGGATACGAATATTGTATGTGTTGTTCAGAGGGAGTTGTTATAGGGAGGGAAAATCAAACATAGTTAGCTTGTTTGCAGATCCCCAGTTAAGGTGTATTTCGAGGACTAAAGCCGCTATACCTCCATCAAACCCTATGTTGTGACCACTCTTTAGAATCGTCACAAAGTGACGATTCTAAAGAGTGGTCACAACATAGGGTTTGATGGAGGCATAAAGAAAATACGACGGAAAAAGGTTGTTTCTGGATCCTTGTTGTTTCGGAAACAGTGGCATGCGTTGTTGTAAGGAGGGAACCGTTATTGAGAGGGTCGTTGTAGGGAGGGAGCACTGTAGTAATAACCCTCATCCCACTATCCGCACCATGGCTAACATTTACAAACAGTTCCGATCGAGATTGTTTTCATTTCCTGCCGGATTGAGATCAAATTTAAACCACTTGTGTCATCGCTTGTCAGGAACTCTGTCCGGATTTCCTTTGGATAAAGATTTTATGCATAAAAACAATGTTTTCCCATTGTAAACATGTTCATTTCAAATTGCAAATGGCGGTCGATACACGTCGAGTGGAATGTTCGATTTTAACTGCTCAGAGTAATTATAGCTAATAAAAGTTGACGTCATACACGAAATTACGTCATTTATTTCATATCAGTATGCAATTTACCTCTGTTAAAAATTATACGCTCCCCTATCCATACATACGGCGGCCATTTGCAAAGAAACAGCTGATCAAATTAGCATGTAGAAAATGCATTTTCGGTATTTTCTTCCTTGTTACTACATGGTATTGAGGGATATTTAGCATGAGAGTTCCTGAAAAACAATGGATCAAATGAAGTAGATTTAAGGTCAGTCTGACTCGAAATGTAAAAACAAATCTCGATTCAAATTCATTGACAAATTAAATTGAAATTTAAAACAGTAAGTTGTTGGACACTCGGTCAACAGTACCTCAAAACGCTAAATCGCCAGTAGTCAATGTTAAACATATCCAAGTTTGGCCAGATATTGTTTCACTGCGATGCTTAGTTTCTGTCCTTAGTATGGATTTAAAGGCGAACTGTATAGAC
This sequence comes from Azorinus chamasolen, assembly GCA_963576725.1. Taxonomy (NCBI): domain Eukaryota; kingdom Metazoa; phylum Mollusca; class Bivalvia; order Cardiida; family Solecurtidae; genus Azorinus; species Azorinus chamasolen. The sequence continues at coordinate 46,798,997 of OY755245.1, forward strand.
TCAGTCCAGGGAGATTTGAGAGAACGTAAGTTTAAGACTGACGTAAGCGTCACATTTTTATATATTTCACATTTTGAATCTTATAGTTGAGTGTTTTGCCGATCAGCTGTTCAAACAGTTGGTAATATTCGCATTTTTTACTCATATAAGCAATTTATTGCATGCTGGAAATAAAAGAAATTCCTCCTATTGTATGTTTGTTTTGTCTTTGTGCGTCTCTTGTTGTTTTTTCTACTTATGTACTTTTGCTGTTTCCTTGTGTTGCTGTTCGGGCGAGTGTTTGTTCTGTATGTGGTGTTTCCTGCATGACTCATTTTTGTACTTTTATTATCACAACAGTGTTGCTTGTGCCGTGTGGTGGCCGTAAAAAGTCCCCCCGTACACGTAATCGATGTTGTTATCATTCTCTTGCAGGATATGCAAGTAACATACACAACTCTCATTCGCCTCTTACATCATCATAAGTATGTCATGCACCTCGTGGTAGGTGTTGTGTTCACCAACAATTTGATGCACTTGGTAGCTACACTAATATAATTGACGTGTTGATGAACACATTACAGGTGCCCCTCTATCACTTTCCAATATGAATAAAGTTAAAATGGAAAAGTAGTAAAGTCAAGCAGGCAAAGCCACATGCAAGACGCAACCACCACCAAAACACCGATAGACAGCATGACACACACACACACACACACACAACCACACACCCAAACGCACACGCACACACACGAAATGAACACAGAAAACACCAAAAGACACACAAGAACCAGGGACAAACGTTCCACAACATGAACAAACCACAAGCACAAAGACGCAATGCAAACAAAAGGAAGGGTGACAAAGAGAGTACCGCCTTGGCACGGTCAGCAGCAAAAACACCACTGGGGGTTTAAACCGGTTTACGGACGTCCTAACCTCACACTTCTCTCAAAGTCACCCTAGCTTTACAAATATTGTAAATAAAGGTATCCCCGCTGGACTTACCCACAACATAGACGACGGTGAACACAGGACAACATGTAAAACATAGCATAATAACTGTGACAATCCGTCAAATATGTACTCAATGACTTTGCTGAAGTCAGAGCAGGTAAGCCGTTAAGGGCACGACAGGGAAAAAATAATACATGAGTCTGGTAAGCTCCTCCTGTATCCAAGTTTAAGAGTATACCATCATAGAGTACTACCCTCGGCCTGTCATCGCGCAAGCAAAGAGGGAAGCGTAGCTACCGACTGTAAAAGGGTCGATAACCAAACATGCAGTGTGTTGCAATATAATAGAATACCTCGAATAGAACTAAAAGCTTTAAATATGCAATCTGTGTCGTCTGTACAAGTACCCAGAAATATTTCTAATTTCTCTTCCCTTCAACCTTTTGTTCGTTTAAAACAACTTAATCTTCAGTCGGCATCATCTTTTCACATACCATCTCTTTCTATTAATAAATGTTTTTTTCAATGGACCAAGAGTTGTACTTTCACCTTTAAAATCTGTTATCCAAAATGTTTCTTCTATTCGTAAACGGTCCTTATGCAGGCGACACAGAGTGTATCCAATTATCCAAAAGTGCTTTGCTAAGAGGTGCATATGTTGTAGCAACATTTCTTGTAATTCCACTATAAAATCTACAGTTAATGGTAGAACATTTAATGTCAAGATAAACTCAGACGTTGATTGTACTACTACTAACGTTATTTATGTTTTAACTTGAAACGCGCCTAGTTGCGGTATACAGTACGTAGGACAAACAGGACGTGCTTTGAAAACTCGATTTCGTGAGCATGCATATCAGTGTCGAAATCGTAAACTAAACAATTTTTTATACCAACACTTTCGGAAATCTGGCCATTCTTTTAAAGATGTTTTAGTACAAATTGTTGAGCATATAACATATGATAAGGAGGCGACTAGTAGCTTTAAATCGAAAGCTAGATTTATATCTGAATTAAATTGGATCAAAAAATTGCAAACACCTTTTCCTTTAGGACTGAATGATAATATTTACCAGACTGGAAATATTTCAAAAGAACCAGATATAGATATTTTTCAATCTTTTCTATTAGAAAACGCAAATCTCGATCGCATGGCATTCGCAAAAATGGTAATATTAAACGAAAATCTCGTTTGAAAATGACTCTTCTTGATCTACATACTTTACGCCTAATTTCGGGTAAACATGCCATGCTTTCTTGACTTTCCTCCTTATCTATATGTTCATTAAAAGAAATTGACGAGCAAGCCGATAAAATTATTTTTCGATCAGATCCTCTCATAGGAACGGCTAGTTTGATACAAAAGTACAAAAATGAGTCATGCAGGAAACACCACATACAGAACAAACACTCGCCCGAACAGCAACACAAGGAAACAGCAAATGTACATAGGTAGAAAAAACAACAAGAGACGCACAAAGACAAAACAAACATACAATAGGAGGAAGATGGAAGTACCGCCTTGGAACGGTCAGTGACAAAAGTCACCGGGGGTTTAAACCGGTTTATGGGCGCCCAACCTCACCCTTATTCCATCCCCATCCTAAAAGACAAACAGTGTAAATAAACGTATCCCCTCTCCGACTAATCTACAACAACCGCGACAGCAAATACAGTGGTAAAGTGCATGTATAACAAAAAAACATTTTATTGAAAATACTGTATCCACCTATCGCTATTGTACTCAATGATTGAGCTGCAAACAGAGTAACTGTAGAAAAGTAATAAAGGGTACGACAAAAATGAAATAGTACAGATATCCGACGTTCTCCTTCCATTTCTGGATTTAAGAGGTCGCCTTCATAGAGTACTAAACCTTTCTTGTCGGCGTACATGCAAAGAGGCCAGCGTGATTGCCAACTGTAAAAGGGTTCACAATCAAACATGCAGTATGTTGTAGTAATACAGGATCATATCCCTTTTTAATGAATTGTTTTATATATTTGATGAACAAAGTGAGAAAATGGGTATGTCCAATAATTTTACGAAGTTTGTAAATCACATCACCATAAAATTCCGGATGTGAAATACCGTGTCGCAAAAGTACCTTGAGATTACATTTGTACTTGCCAATAAGCGAGAGATTTCGATAGTAAAATTTAGAGAAAGTTTTTCTTAGTTTATGGTATCTATATCCTTGTTTAAGCAGTTTATCAGTTAAAATGAGATTTCGACTGTTAAAATCGTCAATAGATGAACAAGCTCTAGCAAAACGCATAAGTTGAGATATATAAACCCCGTAAGATGGAGCACGGGGAACATCCCCGTCAAGATGAGGAAAATTTACAATATTAAAATCAAAATCATCTCTTTTGTCATATATTTTAGAAGAAATCATTCCATTATTAATTTTAAGGTCTAGGTCAAGAAACGCTGCATAATTGTCGGACGGGTTAGCTTTATTCAATTTGAGCTTTACTCTACATGTTCTCAGACCGCACATCGACAAATTATCTGAACACCAAAGATTCTTCTTGAAAATTCCTTTTATTAATAAAGGTATTGATTTTATTGACCTCCAAAGTATTTTTAGAGACAAAAATGTAATTGACACTATTCCTAAATACTTTAAAAATACAGAACCACCTATCATCTGCTACAAGTATAACAAACCCATCAGAAATACAATTTTCAACTATAATAAAATTGTGGTCGACCTTAATATTAATGATAACATTCCTGATAATTGAGATTGCGCCACCTCAAAATTTTGCTATTCTCCGGCTGGTCATGTGATTACTGGTAATTTTGAGATAATAAAAGATAATCGTCTACGATCTCTTTTGAATAAAGGTCCCAAATATAGAATACCATCCTTGATAGATTTTAACTCTTGTCGAGTTCAGATTGCGGAGGCTTTACAAAATTTTAGTATTAAATGGTGTCGAAGAGAACATGTTGAGTCTAATGCCCTTTCTTGTTGGAAAAAACTAATTTTTGATATAATTGATAAACGCATTTCCTTTTACAGCTCTAATAAACACCTTCTTCCACCTAAACCTAGAACTTCTTTTAGACATCTTAAAAAGGGTTTACAGGATTTCCATTCAAAATACGTTTTTGTTCCTGCTGATAAGGCATCGAATAATGTGATTATTATTTGACGATTACATTATATCGATGTCTTGAAGCAGGAAATTATTAATACCAAGTCATACATTTCAGTTACCACTGACGATAAGACCATCATTTCAGACCATGTCAAAAAGTGTGAACAATTTGGAACCGATATTAAAATTACACAACATAAACTTCCTACAATGTATTGGTTACCAAAACTACATAAAAAACCATATAAAGCGCGTTTCATTGCAAATTCTAGTTCATGTACAACTACTAAATTGTCTATACTTTTGACTTCTTGTTTAACGAAGGTAAAGGAACATGTAACATTCTACTGTGATAAGACTTATGAAAATTCTGGAATAAATCTCTTCTGGTCTATTAAGAACTCTTCAGAAGTCTTAAACAAACTTAAGAACAAAAGGTATCTTGCATCCACTGTAAGCACGTACGATTTTTCTACTCTGTACACAACTCTTCCTCATATTTTGATTAAGGATAAGCTTACTAACTTGATCCAGAAAGTATTTGCCCGAGAAAAAACATCATTCTTGGCATGTAATGCTGAAAAAGCTTTCTTTACTGACGAGCAAATGAAATATTACACCAATTGGACTTGCTCAGAAGTTTGCGAAACACTAACCTTTCTTTTGGATAACATATTTGTACGTTATGGGAATGCTATATACCGTCAGGTAATTGGTATTCCTATGGGTACGAATTGTGCACCACCTTGTCGCAGATTTGTTTTTGTACTGCTATGAGAGAGATTTCATGTTAAGTTTGAATCCTCAATCACAAGAAGATGTTATAAAAGCCTTCAATGAAACTTGTCGATATTTGGATGATATTTTTAACTTAGATAACCCTTTCTTCGATGCTCTGATTCCTACAATTTATCCTAAAGAACTCAAATTGAATAAAGCTAACCCGTCCGACAATTATGCAGCGTTTCTTGACCTAGACCTTAAAATTAATAATGGAATGATTTCTTCTAAAATATATGACAAAAGAGATGATTTTGATTTTAATATTGTAAATTTTCCTCATCTTGACGGGGATGTTCCCCGTGCTCCATCTTACGGGGTTTATATATCTCAACTGATTCGTTTTGCTAGAGCTTGTTCATCTATTGACGATTTTAACAGTCGAAATCTCATTTTAACTGAAAAACTGCTTAAACAAGGATATAGATACCATAAACTAAGAAAAACTTTCTCTAAATTTTACTATCGAAATCTCTCGCTTATTGGCAAGTACAAATGTAATCTCAAGGTGCTTCTGCGACACGGTATTTCACATCCTGAATTTTATGGTGATGTGATTTACAAACTTCGTAAAATTATTGGACATGCCCATTTTCTCACTTTGTTCATCAAATATATAAAACAATTCATTAAAAAGGGATATGATCCTGTAGTACTACAACATACTGCATGTTTGGTTGTGAACCCTTTTACAGTTGGCAATCACGCTGGCCTCTTTGCATGTACGCCGACAAGAAAGGTTTAGTACTCTATGAAGGCGACCTCTTAAATCCAGAAATGGAAGGAGAACGTCGGATATCTGTACTATTTCATTTTTGTCGTACCCTTTATTACTTTTCTACAGTTACTCTGTTTGCAGCTCAATCATTGAGTACACTAGCGATAGGTGGATACAGTATGTTCAATTAAATGTTTTTTTGTTATACATGCACTTTACCACTGTATTTGCTGTCGCTGTTGTTGTAGATTAGTCGGAGAGGGGATACGTTTATTTACACTGTTTGTCTTTTAGGATGGGGATGGAATAAGTGTGAGGTTGGGCGCCCATAAACCGGTTTAACCCCCCGGTGACTTTTGTTACTGACCGTTCCAAGGCGGTACTTCCATCTTCCTCCTAGTGTATGTTTGTTTTGTCTTTGTGCGTCTCTTGTTGTTTTTTCTACTTATGTACTTTTGCTGTTTCCTTGTGTTGCTGTTCGGGCGAGTGTTTGTTCTGTATGTGGTGTTTCCTGCATGACTCATTTTTGTACTTTGTAGAGTTATTGGTACTCATTTCTCACCTCTATCAATATCCTTACCAAAAGAAACATATAGTAGAACCCCTCTAAAACGACCACTTAATAATTATACAGTAACATCTTATAAAGCATGTGGTTGCTTAAAACGTTCCTTCATACAAACGTGTTTTCACGCATAGGCAAACAGAGAAGACCCAGATCAGACGGATCCAATAGGAGCCGTCTGACAAGGGTCTGCTCTGTTTGCTAGTGGAATTTGAAAGATGTGTTTCTTTACTTTATAAAATGGATACATTGTTCCACCTCTCGTATTTCATTATAACTATATTATCCATGAATATACATTCTTGCATAAAACGTGCTGTGGTTGTCCCGCTAGACCATGTATTAACAAGGCGATTCTCGTGCTCACGCGCTGTTGTTGACCGGTTTTAATTATACCTATTCGGGGCCTAATGTAAACAATGGACGCCAACGCTATAGCGTTTGGCCTAAGCTAGATGAACGGTGCAAGTATTTCAGGGGCACCGACAATGAACTGCTTTTAGTGATAGACATATTGAATGAAATCCTGTGTAAACGGTATTTGATACAATCGTGGAATGACGTCAGAAAGAAAACAAAAGAGATGCCCGGAAAGTGCATAAATCGAACGAACGGAAGTGTCAAAGAAGTGTATAGTTTTGCTTGTATTTGGAAGAAATAAATTGATGCAGGAAAGCAGAAAATGGGTTTATGCAAGAATAGCGTTAATACACGTTTGTTTTCGGGCAATAACATCTGCAGTGTCCCTTGGGAATGTTGTTGCCCTCGCCCTTCGGGCTCGGGCCAACAACAGTCCCTCGGGACACTGCAGATGTTATTGCCCGAAAAAACGTGTATTAACCCTCTAGTAGATATTGAAATCTGGACTAAATATAGAACAGAGAAAGCGTTAATACAGGATAAAAGTTTTGTGGAAAGTTCCTGTAGGAGTATTATTAGTTACATAGTCATATAGTGACCGGGTACGGGATGATACCTGGTTAGTAAATGTATAACATTTACTAACTAGGTATCATCCCGTACCCGGTCACTACATGACTATGTAACGAATTTACCCCACCGATGACCAGTCTATATTCTATCAGTGCTCAGCTGCTTCTTTTCTCAATTTCGTCTGCGTCTAATGAAGCAAAGCGTTTCGCCATATTTGTAAACAAACTAACGACAACTCTTACTGCACCATGTCAATTCGGCCCAACCTCAAGTCCGCTAACCAAAATTATCACGGAAAACAAATACAAAAATCCGTTATTATTTAACTTTAAAATAAAATCTAATTTACTCAGTAACCATTTGCTGACAAAACACCGTGCAGCCATTACCTCAAGTTTGGGCTCTACACTGGCAGGGGAGGTAACCTAGCTACTGACCATGTATTGAATTTCTACTTGCTGTGTATTGAATTTCTAGTGGCCGTGTATAAGTTTTACTCTTCGATCACGTGACAGAATTCAACCAATCACACACACGGATCTCACCAAAAATTAGAGGTTGGGTAATGTACTGTATATGCTTGATCAGTGGGTAAAGATTGCTGCTATTGACCGAATATACGAAGCAAGAGCAAATAACTTTCTATCAAATACAGTAAGCAAACATGAACTGTCTGATCTGTTCTACTCTTTTTGCAAATGCGTGAAAACACGTTTATATGAAGGAAAGGGTTAAGCAAGCACGTGCTGTTATAGATCCGATGTTTGTTCATTAATAGGTCACTATAGGCAGATTGTTCTGCGAGAATGGATAACAGATATGTCGTCATTTCGTTGATGTTATGAAGACATGGGCTAATATAACAGGCAAGCAAAACGTGGTACGTGCAGCGATTTATTGTGAATTGATCTATTCCATGAATATATATGAAAGAAATAATGACATCATGAATAGTTTATCAGCTGAATTATTATAATGGCACTTGAACAAATATATGTTCTTGCCATGACAGCAATTGTAGAATCAACATCTATATTGTGTCATAGACATACACAGTAAAACCTCTCTATAACAGCCACTAATGTGTGTTAAGTACCGATAGTTGGTATTTAGGGCAGGTGGCTGCTTAAAGCTTGGTGAAAGTAAAACAGAACGCTCCTGTAGGAGCGTTCTGTTTTACTTTCACCTTGCTTTAAGCAGCCATCTGCCTTTAACACAACATAATTGATGTAATTTAGTGGCCGTAATAGAGAGGTTTTACTGCAGTACAGACCCTGATCCCAAGGCTACTATAAGAGTCATCTGACATGTTTCTACTCTGTTTGCACAAAAAACCGTTTTACTTTTTTATGGATTAAGTGGTTAATCACTGTTTTATATTATATTCGGAGGCAGATGGTCGTTTTAAATTTCCAACTTATCAACTTAACGGCTGATCTAGATACATGTATAAGCTGTAACATTGTGTAAAGTATAGAAGCAAGACCTGGAAAACAAATACTATTATTTCATCGGTTATGAGACTATTTATAACTTCGCATTATTTACAGACAGCTTACTGTTTAAGATATAAATCGTGACCAAAACGTTTCGGAGGAACACGCATAAGAACTCACATGGGTAATACTCAATGCACTAAAGACTCACGCACATGGGTACTGCTGAATGCATTACGGACTCACGCACATGGGTAATTCTGAATGCATTACGGACTCACGCACATTGGTAATGCTGAATGCATTGCGGACTCATGCACATGGGTAATACTCAATGCATAACCCACATGGATATTAGTTAATGGACCCAATCACGCAATTGTAACTTAATGCACCACGGACTCTCGTACAAGGAAAGGCTAATACTTAATGCAGATTTACGCATATGGTTAATACTTAGTGCATCATGGACTCATGCACATTAGTAAAACTTATTGTACCATGGACTCACACACGATGGTTATAATTAATGCACCACATACCAATACACATGCGTACATTGTAATAGTTGATGCACTTCTAAAACAACATATATGATTATATACATAATGCACTACGGACCCACACACAAGGGTACTATTTAATACACTACGGACCCACGCACTAGGGTACATGTAATACTTAATACACTACGGACCCACGCACAAGGTTAATACTTAATGCACTTTGAAATAACGCATATGAGTAATGCTTAATGAACTTTTAACTCACGCACAAGGGTAATACTTAATACACTGCGGACCCACGCACAAGGGTAATACTTAATACACTACGGGCCCACGCACAAGGGTAATACTTGATACACTACGGACCCATGCACAAGGGTAATACTTAATACACTACGGACCCACGCACAAGGGTAATACTTAATACAATACGGACAAACGCACAAGGGTAATACTTAATGCGCTACGGACCCACACACAAGGGTAATACTTAATACACTATGGACCCACGCATAAGGGTAATACTTAATGCACTATGAAATAACGCACATGAGTAATACTTAATGCACTATGAACTCACGCACATGAGTAATACTTTATGCACTATGAACTAGTGCACATGTGTTATAGTTAATGGACAACGGACCTGACGCACAAGGATAGTTCTTAATGCACTGCGGACTCACGCACATGGGTAATACTTAATGCACTCGTAATTGAAAGGGATGGGGGAGGCTTCTCATACTACACTTTACTCCATATACAAGTAGGTGTATATCTACTGTAAAACCCAGAAGATTTTAGATCTTTTCAGGCAGATGACTGCTTAATGCTCCCCCGTGGGAGCTTTTTGCATGGCTTTCGTCCTGCATGTACATTAAGTTCCCCTGTCTTACAAACCGGAATTGATAATTATCTGAAAACCCGGTTTAAAGGTGTTGAACTGTACACGAATAATGAAACTCGTATGAGAGCATATGTACAGTAATAACGTTCTAAACTGGACGTTCAATTTCGTATAAATATCGGCATTGGAGACAGGCGGCAGCTTAATGAACCCTGCATTAAGCAGTCACCTGGCTAAAAATATCTAACTTCCTCTCTACTGGAAGTCCGGTTTAGGTTTTTTTCTCTATTGCATTACTTAGCCCCCCTCCGCTATCCACCACTTGACTCGCAGTTGAAATCAGTTCGGATCCGAGAAATTGGCATCTCACATCAGGATCCAAGCTATTTGACAATCGGTCACTAGTGCGTCAATGGCTTTATCGAACCGGAAGTAGTCCAACTTTTACCAGATCCCAATTTGAGCAGACAGTATTGCTTCACAGTAAGACAAGGGTTAATATCAAACTAATATTTCTCGTGCACATAATTAAATTGCAAAGCACATTTAGGTTACATAACAACTTAATGGGTTTTGATAATTTATTGTTTTTGTACAAGCTGGATTGTTTCAATTATTTTTCTTGTTTCCCATTATTAATCTATAATGAAACAGTGGGGTGACATATGATTGAAGTTATTTTTGTCTTTTTTTCCCTGGCAGCGGGGTTTTCAACAGAACATTCTGGTCATGTTAATGACATTAAACAATTGAGTTTATGTAAATGAGGAATTTCCATGTGCTGTTTAACCTTTTGAAGCCGGTAGACACATGTACTGGCGTTTGTAAACAGTGTAGACCCGGATTAGACGGCTCCTAGATACATTTCTACGAACTGTTCCTACAAACTAATCGAGTTTCTTTAATACTTTCGCCCCAACAGTAATTAATATTTAGCCTGCTCAGCAAGTATTTCGTTAAAAGAAAATATCTTCTAACTACGATTTCACAGCAAACTGTATTCTTCTGTATTACGTTACAAAGACATAAGCAGGGTGTCAAACACTTTTGATCCTAGCGAGACGTCGAGTTACCCGGTGTCTCATCTGAACCCAATCTGTTTGCTGAGATGGCTGCAGATCCGCCCACACCAGGATTGATGTTCAAGGCAAATGGTTTGTATAATGGGAAATTGTTGAACTACAGTAAACCCTGTATAAACCGAAATTCTAGTTGAGAAGAATTTCGATACTTAAAGGCAGGTGGCTGCTTAATGCAGGGTAAACGTCGTGTGGAAAATACATAGAGGAGCTTTCTGCATGACTTTCATCCTGCATTAATCTACCATATGTCTCTAATGCCGATATTTATACTAAATTGAGCATCCGGTTTAGAGAGGTTTTACTATATTCCATTTTGATGCTGTAGATAGCGTTAGAAATTTAGTCAGATAGCCAATACGGTTCTGCGTGTCACTAGTAAGAAACTTGATTAATACAAACCCTAGTGTATACAGTAGAACCTGCCCTATCCGGCCATTCATTTTTTGAACATAGGAGTCGTAAAAAGAAGGTGATTGTTTAATGCAGGGCAAACGTATCCAGAAGCTCCTATAGTAAGTTTCTGCATTACTTTTGACCTGCATTAAGCTACCATCAGCCTTACAGATCAATAATTAGACCTCTTTGTGAATGCGACTTAACCCTTTCCCTCATATAAACGTGTTTTCACGCATCTGCAAACAGAGTAGACCCAGATCAGACGGCTCCTAGAGGAGCCGTCTGATTATGGTCTTCTCTGTTTGCCAATTAAATTTGATAGTTCTGTTTCTTTGCTTTCTAAAATGGCTACAATGTTCCACATTTCATTATAACTATTTTGTCTATGAATATTCAGTAGGTACTGGAATTTGTAATAAATATAGAACAGGGAAAGGGTTAAGACAGTTTTACTGTACAGCTTAACTTCAAGACTTGCTGTAAAAATAATACATCCACAGTTGAGTGCAAGCCTATTGTATAATGTGTTTATATGTGTCTAAAACATGTTTCCTGAAATTTCATTCATTTCTTTTGAAAAATGCTATCAGAATGTCAAACAGTTTGGATGCAGACGAGACGCCGAGTTACTCGGCGTATTATTTGTATCCAAAATGTTTGCAAAGGTGATCACGATGACATACAAACGATTTTAGTTTCAAAAGTAATGCTCTCAAATCTAGATATTCTCTATAATCTAGTAATATATTCTCTAATCTCCAATCCGATTCATATTTACTAAATCCCGATTTATTCATTTATTATTTTGATTTTGAAACTATTAATTTAATTCCAAGCGGCTTGGAACCTGATGAAACCCTGAATTACTCGTCTTCTCTGAATTCTAAGTTGGTTCCAAATTCAAGTCATATTGCGTTTGGCACTTTTCCACAATTATGCATTGTGTAAGTACAAATGGTAGACAAATCTTTTCAAAAATGGCAACTTGCAGCTTGTGAGCCTGATTCCCAATTTACACTCAAACTGTTAATGCGTATGGGTCATGCACAATAGTACTTAACGTTGGATTATCTTCACAGTCAGCCTTTAGCCGCTGAACTAATACAAACTATCGTCAAGGCAATCAGAGCGGCACACATTTTGGATCCCGTTGAATGTCTCGGCGTCTCATCTGGATCAAAACTATTTGCATAGATAATCACCCATCCGGCAGCGACAGGCTGACAGTTAAAATTCCATTTGTGACAAATGACCTGACTTCCATCGAAAACAGTCAGTTATATATTATCCCTTATCATGTTGTGAACATAATCGCGTCCTTCACCCTCGTCGGTTGTATTATTAATACAGTAGACCCTGTCTGTAACGACCCTGAACAAAAATATGGAGGTATTCAGGAACAGGCGGTTGCTTAATGCAGGACGCAAGTAATGCCGAAAGGTCTTATATGAGCTTTCTGCTTAACTATCGTCCTGCATTAAGCTACCATCTGTCTTAACCCTTTCCCTCATATAACGTGTGTTCACGCATTTGCAAACAGAGTAGACCCAGATCAGACGGCTCCTCAGGGTCTGCTCTGTTTGCTAATATAATTTGATAGTTATGTTTCTTTATTTTCTAAAATGTCTACAATGGTCCACCTTCAATATTTCGTTATACCTATTTTGTTAATGAATATTCAGTAGGTATTGAAATTTGGCCTAAATGCAGAACAGGGAAAGGGTTAAAGCTCAGCATGTAATTCATGTTTGGCGATCACGGTAGAGAGATCTTACTGTATACAGTAAAACCTCTCTATAACGGCCACTAAATTACAACAAGTAGATGTGTTAAAGGCAGGTGTCTGCTTAAAGCAAGGTGAAAGTAAAACAGAACGCTCCCATAGGAGCGTTCTGTTTTACTTTCACCATGCTTTAAGCAGTCATCTACCCTAAATACAAACTAATTAACACCATTTAGTGGCCGTTATAGAGAGGTTTTACTGTATTCTAGCGTGTTCAATTATAGAAACTAAGGAGCGTAAAACAGTTTACATCCTGATTAGACGCAGTTGGTTCCCAGCACTAGGTAAATGGGTCCACACGTTTGCCATGCTGACCAAGGCCCAAGTTATAAAACTTCTGATTCAGAGTCTGAGATCATTCTCAAGTATGTGATTGGGCTGATTCTGGGTAAGCTCAGATTCAATGATGTCAGACTCTTGCACAAAGTGTTATAACCTTGGGGTCAAGTCATATGCAGGATAAGGTTTAATTCCTGTATAATAAATCACGATACATTTAATAAAAGCAGATGGGAAATGCTCAAGCAATGCGTTTCATAATTAACTAATATCATTATTTCGTTGGCCATCAAGCTGATTGTGTTAAATATGAAAGGCATTGATGTCAATTGGAAAAGTTAATGAAGTCGCCAGCTAACGGCGGCATGTTAACAGGTCATAAATACTTCATGCGTTCAGATATGTTGTCTGCAGTTCTGTACCCAACGTCATAACAAACGAATATAAAAGAACAGGACACGTTCGGTGAACAATCTGTGTCACAAGTTCATGCAAATGCTTGAAAAGTGTAAGTGTTATAGGGTGTAATTGAAAAATAGATAATATGCTGTTTGTTTATATTATTTCCCATTTGACATATTTGATTGTGACCCCTACGCTTATTAAAATTCAACCTGGCTGTTTGATAAACGAAATACTTGTTTTACCGCTGTAATCGCAGCATTTGGGTTTTAAGTTTGCGACCAGTTGCATAAAGTTGTAACAGTTTGGTCTTAAAGTTTGTGAACAGTTGCATAAAACCGTAACGGTAACTGTTACCGAACGCATCCATGTACACATTTCTAGTGTAATATCATCGCCCTAGGTAACACGTGCACATGAGCGGGTACAATATCTTGTATATATTATACGTTTCAAATCGCATACGATAACCCTTGACACATGCAAATAATGAATATTAACAAATAAGTATATAGGGGATCATGGAGGATAAGGACACTATCTAGTTCAATTAAACCCCTCTATACAGGAATTTAAATAAAGAAGCAGTTAGGTCTATTTAATGCAGGGTGAAAGTCATGCAGAAAACTCATTTAGGAGCTTTCTGCATGACATCAACACTGCGTTAAGCTGCCACCTGTCTTAAAGACGTGCATCGATGCCAATTTTTATATCCGGTTTAGAGGGGTTTTACTGTGGACATATGGCATTCACAGCCTGCAATGTGTCAACTACGATGCTGTCGTCTATGAATTTTATGTTTGAAGTGGCAATGTAGATAAAGGCCAACTGTAGTACAGAACAATGGGCCACGAATAAACCGCGGTCCTAATCATACATGTACTAAATAATCTACCATCTTTTCCAGTTTGTAAAGCTGCATAATTAGTAGGTACCATTACGATAACTTTAATTTAGACTGACATAATAACAACTAGTGTACATGCTGATTCCCTGTTCAGTGTTCGGTAAAGAAATGATGACATCATGAATATTTATTAGCTGAATTTACCGGTGTATGTACGCATGGAGTTCTGGTATTGGTAGAAATTATAGAGTCAGGTCTATATCATTTCATAAGCAAACAGAGCAGACACCGTCTGATCTGGGCCTACTATGTTTGCAAATAGGTGAAAATGCGTCTATATGCAGGAGCACATTAATGGTTCCTTCGGGGCCCGCTTGATCTGCGTATGCATTGTTTGCCTACATTGTCTGACCGAATACTTAGGGTAATTAGGGAAATACAAAACGTAAACATTCGATTGTATCGCAATTCATTAATGTAATGACTGTGTCGACAGATAAAGAGCAGTCTGTGATTGTGTAGTTTATCAAATAATGAAAATTGTATGACAGGCAAGAATAACATGGCTTAATACAGTAGCGTCTCGATAAAGCTATGTAGTAACATAGGAAACTGTAAACACAGGTACATGTAGTTACTGAATGTAAGGCATCAGTGATACAGACAGCTCCTATAGGAGATTTCTATAATACCTTAGTCCTTTATTAATCTATCATTTGTTTTAAAGATACAAAATTATATTTCTTTTCAGTCGTCGCACAGTAAAATCCCTCTAAATCTAGTAGATAATAATTATAATTTAGATACGCTGAAGGCAGGTGACTGCATTAAGCAGCCACCTGTCTCCAAGACCGATATGTATACTAAATAAGATGTCAGGCTAGAGGGACTTTGCTGTACTAGCTAGACATTAATGTAGTACTTGCATTTAATTGAATGTTTCGGTCAATACCACATAATGTTATCTATCATCAATTTTCTCACAATATTATTACAATGAACATTCAGGGATACAACATACTCTCTGCAGAAACGTACTATGATACTAACCTAAATCAGGTCCCGATGATATAAAACATTTTGCTCGAGTCTGAGATAATTCTCTCATACTTGAGAATGATCTCAGATTCAGGCTCATAAGTTTTATACCCTTAGACATTGGTGTTGAACATGAAAGCTCCTTAACCCTTTAATCAAAAACAGTCTTTAATAACTTGCTGTTGAAAACAACGGTCTTTAATGTTTTGTTGTTTAACACAACGGGCTTTGAAACATAAAGAGTCTTTAATACTTTACTATTGAACACCAAACATTTTGACATACTTTGCAGTTGAAAACCAAAACGTCTCCATATACTTTGCACGAGATTACATACTTTTCTGTTGACCATCAAATGTCTTACATTATTTGCTACTGAATACCAAAAGTCTTCATATACTGTGTACCTCCTAACATAGTCTGCTGTTAAGCAACACATGCCTTTAAACACTTTGCTGTTGATAACAAAATGTCTTTATATACGTCGCTGTTGAACATCAAACGTCATTACATAATTTGTTGTAACACCAGCGATCTTTACATACTAGTACCTACATATTGAACACCAAACCTCTTGACATAGTTCGTTGTTGAACAGCAACATTCTTTACATACAATGTACGTTGGTTTTGGACATCAAACGCTTTTATATACGTTGCATATCTTTACATACTTTGCTATTACACCAAATATAGCTAAATGCAGAAAACTCCCAGAGGAATCGCCTTTGGATGAAAGAGTTAATTTTATCCTTTCAACGTCATCCCTGAAGTTTCAAAGTGGACTGATCCATCATTTGTTTACATATACAGTAAAACCCCTCTAATAAAGAATAATTCCTTAGGTCATGGTTACAGTTGTTCCAGAGAAGTACTGAGGACAGAATGCACGATTTGTTTGAAATGGATGTTCGAAATGGGGGCAATATATAGTCAGCTCTGTTTCTCAAAGTATAACGAGTTTCTTCTTCTACAATCGGCGGTACTAAATCATTACTACAATTATGATGGAACTATATAATGAAAAACTTTATACATAAAACAGAGTTTTTCAGTTTTACGCCGACCAGATACAGATTCCCATCCACATTCGCGATATAAGTTTCTAATGCTACTGATCTTGTGAGACTGGCTACTACACGCGCTGCCTCGTTCTGATGTTTTTCTAAGATATCAGGGCAATTCTCTTAGCAGCCATCCCAAACAATAGAGGCATACTCAAGGATAGGTCTGACATATGATATATAGATTTGATTTAAAGCTTTTCTATTTAATGTTATTTTCAATTTTTTCATAATACCTATAGTTTTGGATGCTGATTGCAAACTATTATCGATATGATTATTCCAATTACCATTTGCATTCAAAGTAACTCCAAGATACTTATGATTTTCTGCAAAGTTCACAGGAGTGTTCTCAAAAATTATATCTGGTGGTTTATCATAGCTTCTAAGTGTGAACAACATCGCTTCAGTTCTGCTAGGGTTAAAACCAACGAGCCAGGTGTTAGCCCATACAGTTATTAAACTAAGCTCATGATTGATAATACCTTCCATATCATTTAATGATGATGCCGAGTAGCACAGAGAGCTATCATCTGCAAACAATATAGTTAAACTTAACATAGAATCTGCAATAACATTGACATAGATTAAAAATAATAGAGGTCCTAATACGGAGCCCTAGGGTACTCCTGCAGATATAGGCCTGGCTGATGAGACTGACGTACGCAAAATAACATCTTGTTTTTCTGTGACTTAAGTATTTTGTTAACCAATTATAAGTCTTCCATTTATACCATCCTGTTTTACATATGTACTTTGAAAATAAGCCCCTTATGCCATACACGATCAAATGCTTTTGATATATCACAGAAAACCATACAAGAGAATTGCCTGTGTCAAAGGAATGACAAATGTGGTGAAATATATCAATAAGCCGAATCACTGCCGAGTGTTTTGGAAGAAACCCTGACCGGTATTTGTAAAGTAAATTATTACCAAGACAAACTATATACATATGTTTAAAGACAAATCTTTCTAATGATTTATCACAACAACTAAGAAGAGAAACAGGTCGACAATTTGACGGTAGAGATTTGTCTCCATTTTTAAAACGTGGCACAACATTAGCCAGTTTCCAAGAGTCTGGGAAAACTTCGTCATTTAAAGACCTGTTGAAAAGTATAGTTAAAAGCTTTCAAATATATTTTACAACCCCTTTAAGCATCCTGTGTGATATTAAATCTGGTCCTGAGGCCCGTTCATTGCTAACGATCTAATGAGATCTTCAACTTCGGATTCAACTATAATGACACTTGATAGACTATCCGACGTTTTTACAGTAATTTGAGGCAGAACAGCGTTTTCATCCCTTATACTAGAAATTGAAACAAAACAGTTATTAAAGCAGTTAGCCTTTTCTTGGTCTGATGTAAAATATAAATGTTCTGTACTCGAAGTTTCACAAAGAGGCGGTATATTGACTGTACATGCAGTATTTTAAACAAAATATCTGATAATTTTCCAAAAACTCTTCTTCCCATTTACCCCAAGATTTTCCAGTGTTGTTTCTAATGAACAAAATAAAGACTGTCCCGCATGTTTTTCCACGTCGCGGACCTTATTTCCTAAACGTCTGTATTTCTGAAAAAACAAATTGTTTACCAGACTTTAATGCTATACGTTTTAATCTATCTCTCACTCTACAAGGATGTCTTAATTTTGAATCGAACCATGTTTTGTCGTCATGTCTCACAATAATTGGTTTCGATGGAATACATAACTTCATAAAAGAAAGAAAGATTTCCGTGAATAGATTGTAAGCATCATTGTAACACACGCTCCCAAATCAAAGGTTGAGCTTTTATCATTTAACATATCAAAGTCAGCTCTATTGTACAAGTAAATATTTCTTTAAATGAAATGTTTATATCATACGGAAAAGGTAGCATAATAAATGCAGCACTATGGTCACTTATGTCAGGTGGAACTTAAAATTGTACTGGAGTCGGTAAATGTCATGTCAGCATGAATAATTAATTAATTATTGGGTCAAGTAGAGCACCAAGGTTTGTAGGTGTTTGAATTGTATTTACTAGTGAGTTAGTGGTCATGGTATTTTTTAAACGTTTATTATTTGGATTTAATAGGTCTTCATTCAGATACCCTACCAGCAATATATTATTCGAAATTTCAAAGGTTTTTTCAATATTTCTATTAAATTTCATAACAAAATTAGATTCTGACGTCTTTGAACCGTAAAAGGTTCCAATCAGGTATAGTTCTGTTTTAACTGTTAACGCTTATCCAGAGAGACTCTGTACAAAATTGTTCTAGGTCTACCAGCCTTTTGTGAATGACACCGGAGGAAACATAAATTAGTACTCCACCACCATGATTTGTCCTGTCCTTTCTATAATGAGCATCATATTCATTTGACACAATTAAACAATCATCAGAAACTGTCATATCTAAATGAGTCTCAGTGAAGCACAATATATCGAAATCTGTAAACTTTTCTCTAACAAAATCTAGTTCATTTCTCATGCTTCTTATATTACTGTGCAGAACAGACAAACAGCTAGTTTTTGTGAGATCGGGTGTAACTGGGCCGGAATTGGATTATACATATCCCGCTTCTAGTATTAAGAGTAGAAAAACGTAGTAAAATGTACATTTGTAATGCTGACTTTGCAAAAGGTTAAGACTCTAAAAACTACTACTAACATTTTAAGCAATATGCTGTACAAGGGAAAAGTTAATTTCATTTGTACTTTCATATTTCTATAGCTGATATACCGCCTACCATGGAACAGACCGATGGAACATCTTAATGCATTTAAATCATCACCCATTTGGGAGCAAAATTAGAAAACATGTCGTAATATCCATCGTGTCTGACCCATGCTTAGAATATGTTCTCTGATCACTTGAAGAAAGAGCAATGAAAAGGAAAGCAAGAATGAAAGAAGTACACAGTGTATATACCAAATGAGCGATTACCAGTGAAAGGGACATTGTGAGATAAAAACAATGAACGTTCCCTGGGAAGGAAAAAGGATACAAATTTCATCAAATACCTATTAAAACATGACATAATTAAGTATACACAATTGATATGTACACTCATTTCAGACAGTGTTCATCAATATCAGTCGATACACAACTAATGCCTTTAAACAGTTTGCTGTTGATAACAAAATGTATTTATATACGTCGCTGTTGAATACCAAACGTCAATACATAATTTGTTGTTAAACCAACGATCTTTACTTCAATATTGAACACCAAACATCTTGACATGCAACAGAAAAAGTCTTTACATACGTTGGTTTTGGACACCAAATGTTTTATATACTTTGCACATCTTCACATACTTTGCTATTACACTAAATATTGCTAAATGCAGGACAAAAGTAATGCAAAAAAACTCCCAGAGGAATCGCCTTGGGGTGAAAGAGTTAATTTTATCCTTTCAACGTCACCCCTGAAATTTCAAAGTGCAGTAAAACCACTCTAATAAAGAAAATAAGATTTTATGTATTTCTAGGGAGGTGGCTTCTTAATGCAGGGTGAAAGTCATAAAAGCTTTCTGCATGACTTTTAACCTGCATTAAGCTACCACCTGTATCAAAAACTGATGTTGATGTCCATTGGAACGCCCGGTTTAGAGTAGGTTTACTGTAGACACATTAAGGAATTAATGGATAAACTTTACTAGAGCATTTTGAATAACAAACAGTGCATATCCTGAATAATCGAATCCTTTATGCACCCTATTAGATGTACTTCCAAGGTCTACAATGTATTAGATGCACTGCCAAGGTCTACAATGTATTAGATGCACTGCCAAGGTCTACAATGTATTCGATGCACTGCCAAGGTCTACAATGTATTAGATGCACTGCCAAGGTCTACAATGTATTAGATGCACTGCCAATGTCTACAATGTATTAGATGCACTGTCAGGGTCTACATCCTGTTAGATGCACTGCCAGGGTCTACACCCTATTAGATGCACTGCCAGGGTCTACACTGTGTTAGATGCACTGCCAGGGTCTACACTATATTAGATGCACTGCCAGGGTCTACACTGTATCAGATGCACTGCCAGGGTCTACACTGTGTTAGATGCACTGCCAGGGTCTACACTGTATCAGATGCATTGCCAGGGTCTACACTGTATCAGATGCACTGCCAGGGTCTACACTGTGTTAGATGCACTGCCAGGGTCTACACTGTATTAGATGCACTGCCAGGGTCTACACTGTATTAGATGCACTGCCAGGGTCTACACTGTATTAGATGCACTGTCAGGCTCTATACTGTATTAGATGCACTGCCAGGGTATACACTGTATCAGATTCACTGCCAGGGTCTACACTGTATTAAATGCACTGCCGGGGTATACACTGTATTAGATGCACTGCTAGGGTCTACACTGTATTATATGCACTGCAAGGGTCTACACTGTATTAGATGCACTGCCAGGGTATTCACTGCCAGGGTCTACTCTGTATTAGATGCACTGCCAGTGTCTACACCCTGTTAGATGCACTGCCAGGGTCTACACTGTATTAGATGCACTGCCAGGGTCTACACTGTATTAGATGCACTGTCAGGGTCTACACTGTATTAGATGCACTGTCAGGCTCTATACTGTATAAGATGCACTGCCAGGGTCTACACTGTATCAGATTCACTGCCAGGGTCTACACTGTATTAAATGCACTGCCAGGGTATACACTGTATTAGATGCACTGCCAGGGTCTATACTGTATTAGATGTACTTCCAGGGTCTACACTGTATTAGATGCACTACCAGGGTCTACACCCTGTTAGATGCACTGTCAGGGTCTACACTGTATTAGATGCACTGCCAGGGTCTACACCTTGTTATATGCACTGGCAGGGTCTACACTGTATTAGATGCACTGTCAGGGTCTACACTGTATTAGATGGACTGCCGGGGTCTACACTGTATTAGATGCACTGTCAGGGTCTACACTGTATCAGATGCACTGTCAGGGTCTACACTGTATTAGATGCACTGCCAGGGTCTACACTGTATTAGATGCACTGCCAGGGTCTACACTGTATTAGATGCACTGCCAGGGTCTACACTGTATTAGATGCACTGCCAGGGTCTATACTGTATTGGATACACTGCCAGGGTCTACACTGTATTAGATGCACTGCCAGGGTATACACTGTATTAGATGAACTGCCAGGGTATACACTGTATTAGATGCACTGTCAGGGTCTATACTGTATCAGGTGCACTGCCAGGATCTATACTGTATCAGATGCACTGCCAGGGTCTACTCCCTATTAGATGTACTGCCAGGGTCTACACTGTATTAGATGCAATGCCATGGTATACACTGTATCAGATGCATTGCCAGGGTCTACACTGTATCAGATGCACTGCCAGGGTCTACACTGTGTTAGATGCACTGCCAGGGTCTACACTGTATTAGATGCACTGCCAGGGTATGCACTGTATTAGATGCACTGCCAGGGTCTACACTGTATTAGATGCACTGCCAGGGCTACTCCCTATTAGATGCACTGCCAGGGTCTACACTGTGTTAGATGCACTGCCATGGTATACACTGTATTAGATGCACTGCCATGGTATACACTGTATTAGATGCACTGCCAGGGTATACACTGTATTAGATGCACTGCCAGGGTCTACACTGTATCAGATGCACTGCCAGGGTCTACACTGTGTTAGATGCACTGCCAGGGTATACACTGTATCAGATGCACTGCCAGGGTCTATACTGTATCAGATTCACTGCCAGGGTCTATACTGTATCAGATGCACTGCCAGGGTCTATACTGTATTAGATGCACTGCCAGGGTATACACTGTGTTAGATGCACTGCCAGGGTCTATACTGTATTAGATGCACTGCCAGGGTCTATACTGTATCAGATGCACTGCCAGGGGCTACTCTCTATTAGATGCACTGCCAGGGTCTACTCCCTATTAGATGCACTGCCAGGGTCTACTCCCTATTAGATGTACTGCCAGGGTATACACTGTATTAGGTGCACTGCTAGGGTCTACACTGTATTCGACGCACTGCCAGGGTCTACTCCCTATTAGATGCACTGCCAGGGTCTACACTGTATTAGATGTACTGTCAGAGTCTACACTGAATTAGATTTACTGTCAGGGTCTTCACTGTTTGCAGATGCTAGTACACTAGTTTTGCGCATTATCCCGGTATAGCAGCTGAATCCAAACGTATTACAAAATAATCACATGATTGTCAAAAGAGTGCATCAGGATAATTACTGTGGCAGCCTGGTTTGTATATGTAACAGTGGTCTAGATAAAATGTGAAAATTAAAACATTTTTAAGAATAACTTTTTTTATTTCTCCACCAACCCATATGATGTGACCACTCAACAACATAGTGGATGGTATAGAAATAACGATTTTAGTATTTGAGTACGAACGCACGAGTATATCTGTAGCTCTGTGTAAAGTGTTAATTTGGTGGTAAATAAAAACTTAACCCTGAGTCTTTTAAGCGACCTGGCTTTCATTTGCAAATAGCTTGGATTTAGATGAGACCCAGAATGACTCGGCATCTCATTCGGGTCCAAGTGTTTTGGCACTCTGTCATTGGTTGCTCTAAAGTATGTTAGAATCAGAAGTATGTAAACTATTTCATCTGGTAAGAGTGTCAGCAGACATCATTTCGAGGGCTTGGTGCAAAACTATTCTAACTCCATCACAAAGTGAAGGAGTTAGAATAGTTTTGCACCAAGCCCTCGATTTTTTATCTCAAGATAAAGATTCAATTTCTCAACTAATGTGAGAGCGTCGTGGATATAAAAGTCTATATATAAGTTCTGTGTACGCTGTGATTGCATTATACGTCCATTAAATACAATAAGACAAATAGCTAAGTATCGCCACTTTCAATGAAATAATTATATGAACAGATGAAATAAGATGTAGACCGATGTTAGTACTTACGTCACAAATATAATGTTTGCAAAGGCGTGAAAACTCATTTATATGAAGGAAAGGGTAAAAGGTTAAAGTATAGCTTAACGCATATTTATCTAGCGGTGACACCTGGGTCCATGCTTATAAAGCTTTTAGTTGAGTCTGAGTTTCGTTCTCAAGCTTTTGATTGGTCAGATTCGAGTTCTCAAGCTTTTGATTGGTCAGATTTGAGCCAGAGGCTCAAATCTGACCAATCAAAAGCTTGAGAACGTACTCAGACTCAACTAAAAGTTTTATAAGCAGGGACCCAGATAGACGTAACTGTAATTTAACGTATATATTCAATTTAACTAATCAGTATTTTTGATTGATTTTTTCAAGTGGTGGTTCTTAGTAGGAATGGCAAAGCAATTTATATAGTAGTATGTATATTATATGTGATAACAGTCTGAATAAATATCAATCATAAATCAATCAAACTCTAACATCTGACCAATCAGATGCTTCAGAATGGAACCAGATTCATAACCTCGAACCTGGTTATAGATGCATTTGTTTCTACACATTATCACTGTACCTGATGCATTTTCCTCTATCAACCATGCACAAGAAAGAAAGCACACGCTATACACGATACACTGGTCTAACAATCGCATGGAAGATAGTTATGCTGCAACTCACTCCACTACAAGGATTAACTATTTCTATGTTGAGTAAGTAAAAACGTGGCTCCTTCCGTTCTGGATAATAACTAAACCAAAAAATGTATCAAATTTGATAACTGAAGAAAATAATGTGTCTGGATCTACACGGTTTTTACAAATATCTTATACATTCGGTTCCCGCACTATAAGGTTAACAAGCCTTGTTTTAGGCTAAGTTTATTCAAATCCCATCAGGCCTGTAAAATATTAACAGAAAGGTTGTAAATGTACAATCGTTATTTCTTATAGTTTGTCTTTGCAAGAAAGTCACGTGTGGTAGCCATGTGAATGATCTAATACAGTAAAACCTCTCTATAATGGTCTTTAAATTACATAAGTAAACCTCCCTATACCGACCATTTAATTACATCAAGTATTTTGTGTTAAGGACTGGTGGCTGCTTAAAGCAAGGTGAAAGTTAAAAAAAAACTGCTTAAACAAGGATATAGATACCATAAACTAAGAAAAACTTTCTCTAAATTTTACTATCGAAATCTCTCGCTTATTGGCAAGTACAAATGTAATCTCAAGGTACTTTTGCGACACGGTATTTCACATCCTGAATTTTATGGTGATGTGATTTACAAACTTCGTAGAATTATTGGACATACCCATTTTCTCACTTTGTTCATCAAATATATAAAACAATTCATTAAAAAGGGATATGATCCTGTATTATTACAACATACTGCATGTTTGGTTGTGAACCCTTTTACAGTTGGCAATCACGCTGGCCTCTTTGCATGTACGCCGACAAGAAAGGTTTAGTACTCTATGAAGGCGACCTCTTAAATCCAGAAATGGAAGGAGAACGTCGGATATCTGTACTATTTCATTTTTGTCGTACCCTTTATTACTTTTCTACAGTTACTCTGTTTGCAGCTCAATCATTGAGTACACTAGCGATAGGTGGATACAGTATGTTCAATTAAATGTTTTTTTGTTATACATGCACTTTACCACTGTATTTGCTGTCGCGGTTGTTGTAGATTAGTCGGAGAGGGGATACGTTTATTTACACTGTTTGTCTTTTAGGATGGGGATGGAATAAGGGTGAGGTTGGGCGCCCATAAACCGGTTTAAACCCCCGGTGACTTTTGTCACTGACCGTTCCAAGGCGGTACTTCCATCTTCCTCCTATTGTATGTTTGTTTTGTCTTTGTGCGTCTCTTGTTGTTTTTTCTACCCATGTACATTTGCTGTTTCCTTGTGTTGCTGTTCGGGCGAGTGTTTGTTCTGTATGTGGTATTTCCTGCATGACTCATTTTTGTACTTTTAAACAGAACGCTCCAATATGAGCGTTCTGTTTTACTTTCACCTTGCTTTAAGCAGTCACCTGCTCTCTAAATACCAACTAATTATCACAATTTAGTGGCCGTTATAGAGAGGTTTTACTGTATATACGAGAATTAACATATCCTTAAGGGTTCCAAAACACATTCTGAACAATCGAAAACCTCTCTTCAAACATCACATGAAACGTAACATGATCCAAATTGTTTGATAGTCGGAAATAGTTTCTTGAAATTTAACAAATTAAAAGTAAGTAAACATTACTGACAAAAGGATTAAGCATATGCCATGTTGTCATCAGGATAAGGAATAAGCATGAATGAGAAAGAACAGGTTTCTAGAGCACTTGTCCCATTTAGACATTGTTCAGAAGATTATTTCTAAATTCAAGAAATCATTATGTTTTACTCAAGACGCAAGCTCTTGCATGAATATATGTTTCCGCGACAAGTGTCACCAGTTTTCAAAATCAGGATCGTGCTTCAATTTTACTAAGTACTACATGTTTGATGTTGAATCGAGTTGATGGCGTGTTCGTATATTGATAATTTAACTACTCACATACAATGTAAAATATTTGACCAGAAACGATCGGATTGTCAGTATACAAATCTACAGGTTTTTGTCTGATATCCTCCTTCATTAATATGTGTGTAGACATTAAAGGAAAAGCTCTAAATATGTTTTGATTATAATAAAACGTGTATGAAATAAAATGGAAAAGCAAACACCAACAACTGTTTAACCTTTAGCCTGCTGAGCAAATTATTTTTACATAATTTTGCACCTCAAAATTCAAGTAATAATCAAGTTTTCTACTAAAATGCAATCAGTGTGCCAGACAGTTTGGATCCTGATGAGACGCCGAGTTACTCATCTGGATCCAAACTGTTTGCATAGGTATTCACTCATCCGCCCACAGCAGGCTGAAGGTTATCTCTGTGAATAGGGGACACGCGTGCACGGGCATTTGCAAACAGTGTAGACCCAGATCAGAGGGCTCACAAGGCTCGGGATCTGCACTGTTTGTCATTCAAATTCATGTATCAATGCTAAGTCTTTCATACTTAGGGATTATATAAATAAACGCTGGTGTGCTAGACTCAAATTTATAAAGACAAATACGGTAAACCCTCTCTAAATCTGACGTTCAATTTAGTACAAGTATCGGTCTTGGAGACAGGTGACAGTTTAATGCAGGGTGAAAGTCATGCAGAAAGCTCCTCTTGAAGCTTTCTGCATGACTTTCACACTTCATTAAGCAACTAACTGCCTAGATATATCTAAATTCTTTGCTACTAGAATTCTGGTTTAGAGAGGTTTAACTTTACACTATGGTGATTGGCTGGGTTACATTATCTTAATGACATGCAATTAACGTGTCGTTATTTCATGTATTTATACATGTATATAAGTCTTAGAGTGGTTCACGTTCGTAATTGTTAGCGCTATGAGTATATGCACATAGAGACAGGCTATTGTATGATTTGGTGTACTTTTTATGGGTATCAACTTTTTCACATGTTCTTGCAATGACTAAAACGAGTACTTGAATGGATTTGAATAGCATTCTCAGTACATAAAAGCCACTACAGGAAAGCCACTACATCTAAATGTAAGTACAGTAGGCCATGTATTACGTGTCCATTAAAAAGGGTCTAATTAGGGGTCTGTAAGGCAGGCTGTAGCTTATTGCATGTCAAAGGTAACTTAGAAAACTCCTTTTGGTATTGGTGCTGTCATGTATTAACCCTTTCCCTCATATTGACGACTTTTGCCGACTCTGTAAAAGTCACTTGGTGAAACCATTGTGATAAATAGAGCATTTGCTCCTATTATCACAATGGTTTCAAACTACATATTTCTAAAATTGTCCTTTTCTCTAGTTATTGCTCCCTTTCGGTAGTTTTATTCAAACAGGTTGTATCTAAAAATAGCCTATGAGGTAATGGGTTAAGCAACCACTCATATTTTCAATAAATAAATGACCACTTAGGACATATTCTACTGTATACGAATTGAAACGAATTGATCGTTTTCAACTTTGCCAAATACTTAGGTAGGCAAATGAATAGTCAGACATTCCAGAATAAATTTCGTTTTTTTGATAACAAATTCAAATTTTGACTGTCGAAACTGACATTCCAACAAAACATTCATGTTCACCATGTAACCTTTTACTCTATAAATATACCTTTCCACCTCTTTGCAAACGTAGTAGACACAGATCAGACGGCTCATGTAGAGCTGCTCTGGTTGCTTAGGATACAACATAGATCTGATCCCACAGTGTCTGCCTAAAACATCGCATCAATTATGTCATCAACAAATATTAACAAGAAATATCTTTTAAAAAAGATATTCAGCGGCATTCAAATATTGATATAATGTACAAAACAATAATGGTATTAAATCTCTGCCAAATTAAATTCAATGTTTGGAGATTAATTTAGTACAGGGCACAATATCTACAAATGGATTGCTTGTTATTTCAATAAGAGACAGGCGTGCAATGGAAATGATTTAAAAACAAAGAGGCAGATGTACTATTTCATTCAACTTACTTTACGATTTTGTCTTTTTTAGTGAATTCGGAGGAGATGCTGATTAAATATACTGCAATGTGTTGGAGCCTTGGTCTGTCTGAATATTTTGTTTTCTAAGCGACTATGATGTTTGAAAGGAATAAGTGAAGGTGAAGAAGAGGAAACAATTAATGAACAATTTCAAGTAACTTTTATTGGAAATCACTATTAAAATGTACATGAAATGCAAAACAACCACAACAGTACTGGTAAGATTTTTGTGGTAAATTTGCAAAGGTTTCAAAACCTCATTAACATGAAAATACGTGGCATTGCATATTGGTTATTTGGAAATATAAGATGCTTAACCCATTCCATGGTAAGTATTTATAAAACGATTTAATATATCATTAATAGTTATTGATACATTCAAAATGAACTCGTACAAGTAATGTATTTTGGCAAAATTGTAGCAAAGACCCTTATCTATGATACCCTTGAAGTAAACACAGTAGACTGTGAGCAGGGTCTACTCTGTTTGCAAACACGCTAAACACATCACTATTAGGCAATTGATTAATAGCCACAAATTTCATCAAAACAAACACATATATCATATACATGTAGCAGCCATCTGTCCAGGGTCTGCTCTGTTTGTTAATGGACTAACATAGTTTTGCTTCAACAGTTTCTGCTTTGGTTAACAATTTCATGTGTTAATAAGCCATTTTAAGAATTAATCTAATTATTATTCATAGTGTTATTATTTCGTACAAGAATATTCATCGAGTGAACCCTTTCCTTCATATGCAAGTAACACGTAAATGACTTTTCACACATTTACTAACAAAGTAGACCCAGCTCCCATAGTACGTACAGGAGCCTTCTGATCTGGATATACTCTGTTTGTACAGGCAAATAATTTATGAAGTTAAGGGTTAATAGGAAATGTTATACTTTGTTTACTGCTACAGTGCTCCCCCTCTACAACGACACCCTTTGGGATACGAAAAGTGTATGTGTTGTTCAGAGGGAGTTGTTATAGGGAGGGAAAATCAAACATAATTAGCTTGTTTGCAGATCACCAGATAGGGTGTATTTCGAGAACTAAAACCGTTATGCCTCAAGCAAACCCTATGTTGTGACCACTCTTTAGAATCGTCACTTTGTGACGATTCTAAAGAGTGGTCACAGCATAGGGTTTGATTGAGGCATAAAGAAAATACGATGGAAAAAAGTTGTTTCTGGAGCCGTGTTGTTTCGGAAACAGTGACATGCGTTGTTGTAAGGAGGGAATCGTTATTGAGAGGGTCGTTGTAGGGAGGGAGCACTGTATATACTACTGCCTCATGCATACACGTTTTCGGAGTCCAACATCATGCCAAAACATTGCACATTTGGAACCAATCCATCACTTTTACTAAATTGAATTCAAATCTGAGAAATCATAAGCATTCTATACCAGGCAATGACTGTTCAAAGTTTTCTATGCATAAGGCCATTAATGCTTTAAATATGATAAGCAGCAATAAAACATATCAACCATTTCTCTGATAGTTTGGAGTACAGCAGATGCTGTCTTAAGTGGCCGTCAAAAAGAGGTATAATTAAGAGTCTGTAAGGCAGGTGGTAGCTTAATGCAGGGCAAACTTAATGCAGAAAGCTTTCTGTATTTCTTTTGCCGTGTATTAAGCAACCAAATGCCTTTTTAGACTCATGTTCAATAAATGCTGATAGAGCTATATAGATCTTTGACTAGTTGTTCTATTACTAGCTAAACATGTCCTTTATTGTTTTACAATGTAAAACATAAGTTAATGAATATCCCTTTCCCTAATGGATACTTAGTGCATGCATTTGCAAACAACAGACCCAGACAAGACACCCCTAGTCTGTTTTTCGTTGAATTAGATATGATTCTACATTTTCTTCCATGACGGAAAAAATAATTTTCAAAGTGCCATCATGGCAATTCTGTCAATGGATATTCATGAGGCTGTGAAAGCTTTAACAAATAAGTATCCCTGAAGATAGGGGTTATATAATACAACTCTATATTATATCTTATTAAAATTAGACAATGATCTTGGAAAAGGGCGCTTAGTGGATTGAAAACAATACAAGAATCAACGCTGGGACATTAACCTTTTCCTTCATATAAGCGCCTTTTCACACATTTGTTAACAGAGTAGCCATCTGATCTGGGTCTTTTCTGTTTGCTACATGAATTTGATTGATCTATTTCTTCACTTTCTAAACTGGCTACAATGTTCAACCTTCCCTATTTTGTGATAACTATTTTGTCCATGACTATTCTTGAAATTTAGAACCGAGAAAGGGTTAATTTCGAATCTGATCAGTTTGCAAGCTTTTGAAAGTCAATGATATTCAGTTAGCCATATAACCCCTTCCCTAATATAAACGCCTATTTGCACATTTACAAACACAATAGCCTCAGATCAGACGGCTTCTATAGGAGCCCTCTGATTAGAGTCTGCTCTGTTTGCTTTTGACATTATATAGATTTGATTCTACAGCTTTTTTTTTGTCAAAGAAAAACTTTCATGGAAAGGTTTACATAAATAAAACAATCAGTTGTAACTATTCATGGTGTCATTATTTCTTACATGAATATTTAACAGGGAAAGGGTTGAAGCATTTAGATTTGCAGACTATGATATGACATCAAATATGTGACTGAGCTGGGTCTGCTCGCAATCCATTAGGGTCAATTTTCACAGATCGTGGTTCAATTCACCAAACTGTGGCTGCCTTTTAGATTTCTCTACAATCTAAACATAAAGTTTGCATAATAAGAACAGTTGGAAGCTTAATACAGGACGAAAAGTTATGCAAAAAGCTAGGAGCCTTTTTGCTAAACTTTCGTCCTCCATTAAGCAATCAGCTATGGTTAAAGATCAGTACCCCTTCTCACATGTCAGTTATGATAGTTCATGATTATTCAAGAGAAAATAATGTTTTCGCATCCTACATATAGCCAAGATCTCACCTCTTGTCCATTAAAGGCAATTTGTCTATAAATAGTGGGCGTTTAAGATATCACATATAACCATGTGGCCATTTAGCAATGGAAATAATTTTGTTTGGACAATCCCTAAGCAACTTATATCGTGAATACTTACAGGACCAATCTGATTATCTCGGGGAAGCCAATCAAAACATCGCCGAGTTGTTATGGCTAGCACGGAACTAAAGTGCATGTCAGAGGTGTCTACAACTCGGGCGAAAATATAGGCTTCGTCGATATATTTATATAAAATTTCGCAAAGTTAAGTGATTACTCGTATACTGTTTCAACATTCTACTACTTTCCGTGAGACAAACTACGATTTTATTTAATTTTAAACACTTCTAAACGGTATGTCTATAGAAAGATTGCTTTTATTTTCCGTCTACATTTACTTGAAAATAAACTGCACAATGACTTTAGCAATAATAGTGCTTTGATTGTCCCAGATAGCTATTTCGAAGTAAGTGCAAGAAGTAACGAATACCCACCACTAATTTCGGTACCAAAAACAACCCCCAACAACAAAAAAACACACCAAAACACACACAAAAAACACAAACAATAATACCCACTTTAATTTTCATTACATCCTACATGCAATTATACCACAGAACAATTGGAGTTGAAAAAGGTCATACTGAATGTATTTAAGAGTATTGCAAGTGTTAACATGGGTGTCTGAAATTAGGATGTAGCTTAAAGTAGGACGAACGTTGTGCAAACACCTCCTATAGGACCAAATATTAGACCTCATTTTAGTTGTCGCATCAGCGAGGTTCTATTGTAATTACAGTACGACCCCTCTAATGCGACCACTAAAAAGGGGCATAATTCACAGCGGACAAGGCATATGGTAGTTTAATGCAGGACAAAAGTTATGCAGAAAACCCCTATAGGAGCT
This sequence comes from Azorinus chamasolen, assembly GCA_963576725.1. Classification (NCBI taxonomy): domain Eukaryota; kingdom Metazoa; phylum Mollusca; class Bivalvia; order Cardiida; family Solecurtidae; genus Azorinus; species Azorinus chamasolen. Next base: position 46,831,082 of record OY755245.1, read on the forward strand.
TTCAGCATAACTTTCGTCCTGCATTAAGCAACCACCTGCTTATGAAGACAGCCATGTTTGTTCATTAGGTGGTCGCATTAGAGGGGTATGCATATTACTGTACATATACCAGTTGGAATTGGGTTTGAGGAAACAAATAATACCGACTGTCTTTGCGGGTGTAAACTAGATTGTCAAATTATATGTGATGAGCGTTTTCTCGGAACCTTTGGGGAAATGAGGACCTTTCAACATATAACTGATTCAGAGACATGATAAATACAGCGTGTGGAAATAGATAACTGAATGATTTGTACTTAGTGTCCCATTATATCTACTATACAGCGAAACATCTCTACAACGACTGATTTAATCAGGGTTAATCCGTTCCTTTTTTATTATTTTTTAGAAACAACCACTTTGAATAAATATACTGAAAAGGAGAATTTACTAGAAAAAAGGAATTGGTTTGACCGTATAATTTAGAAACCAATGTTATAAATAGAGCATTTGCTCTGAGGAGCAAATGCAAATGCTCTTTCAATCACAATGGTTTCAAATATTACTTATGCAGAGGTGTCAAAAGGGTTTATTAGGCGATAATGGATTAAAGAACGTTTCTACTATAGCCTTCTGAGTAACATTCAGCAAGCATTAAAAAGTCACCTGCCTTTCAATATAGCACAAGTTCTCTATTAACTCTTTACATAATTATAAATATATAATAACAACAAGAATACTAATTAGATTATTTGTTACAATAGCATACAACACAGGAATGTATTGCCATTTCAGATGCTGTAGAATCAGATGTATATTATTCCATACGCAAATAGAACATACATGTACCTTGATTCGACGCATCCTACAGGAACATCTACTCTGGATCTACTCTGTTTTCAAAAATGTTTAGAGGTGACTCTACCAGATAAAAGGCTGAGTGGTCACTGTACAAAGGTTCTACTTTATATACACTTATCAATCACCAGACAATCACAGATATAGGGAAATATTGATAATAATTGGATAACCCTTTCAATGATGAATTTCCAAATGAACTATTCCAAAATTCAAGTTTACTGTGATTATTCAGTGTTTGGTTTTAAAGAAAAGTGCAATATGGCAAACAGTGCAGATCCTGATGAGAGGGCTCCTCTAGGAACCCTCTCATCAGGATCTACACTGTTTGCAAAGGACATTAGTGACTCGTTTCCCGCACTGGAATGGTTAATATGCCATTATCTCAAGAAAAAATGTTGTCAAGTATGGCTGTTAACAGAACCAAATTGAGACGTATTGGTGACATTTTCCCTTGAACTACGGTCGTATGACAGTCGCTTGGTTTGTAAGCAAAGTACTCTTTATCCCACTGTAAAAGAATAATGTCTGCCCATTTGCTGGTCCTGTGCAACTTTGACTATATCCGATGCGATCAAGCTTTGACGACACTATTCATCGAGCATCAAATAGCTTGGATCCGGATGAGACGCCGACTTCCTTGACATCTCACCAGGATCCAAACAGTTTGCAAATGCGAGTCAGGATTAGCGGAATAACAGTTTATGCGTCATGGAAATATTTAGTATGTATATACTAGTATTGCGTTGAGTATTTAAGTATGACCTAGCTTGCATTGGCAAACATCTTGAATCCGGATGACACGCCGAAAGACTCGGCGTCCGATAATTAGCCATGCTGAAAAGCACTGGCGGATGGAAGAAAGTAAACGTTACGTCTGATCAGAGTTTAGGCAGCCATGTTTTTTAGCAGTATACATGTTAAGAGGTTAACCCCTTCCTCCATAAATACGCCTTTCTACGCCTGTGTAAAAGTCACTTTATGAAACCATTGTGATAAATAGAGCATTTGCCCCTATACATGTAGGATTTATAACAATGGTTTCAAACTACAAAATTCTAACATGTTTCCTTTTCGATCAATTTATTCAAAGTGGATGGGTCTAAAAATAGCCTATGGAGGAAAGGGTTAAGAGAACCGGAATTACATGCCTTCTTCGATTTCTAACGAATGCCTTCCTATTCTATTGTCCTTAACCACCACCACGACACAATACCACCACCACTTCCACCATATACCCACGCACACATGCATGCGCGAACGAGCGGGTGCACGCACGCACACATATACGCACACAAGAGCGCACGAGCGCATGCATGCACACTATAAAAGTAACAGTACAATAAATGATATATGCTGTGACCTGTCAACAGAGTATTGGACCTTTAAGACAGGTGAGAGCTTAATGCATGACGAAAACTCTATACAAAACATAATATCTGTATTGATATCATTCTGCATTAAACATCCGCCTGCTCTTATTGACTTCCGTGTTTGTCCATAAACGTTATCTATATTATATCTATGTAAGACAGTTTGACTGTATGACTATTAATTAGTTGATTTTAATGATGGCATTATCAATTTTATTTCATTAACAAACACATTCTGTTCGAACAGTTGTTACTTATGATCTAGGTATACAGTAAAACCTCTCTATAACGGACACTAATTTGTGTTAATTATTTGGTATGTAGGGCAGGTGACCGCTTAAAGCAAGATGAAAGTAAAACAGAACGCTCCTATAGGAGCGTTCTGTTTTACTTTCACCTTGCTTTAAGAAGCCACCTGCCTTTAACACAACATACTTGATGTAATTGAGTGGCCGTTATAGAGGTTTTACTGTACTCTCTTTGCAAAAGTGTCAGTAGGAGTCTCAGATGATGTGTTAAATGATTTAGAGAGGTTTCATTATATGTAGATATAAACGTTACTTTATTTGGTTTTCAGATAAGTACTGAACACACATACACATGTATGTTAACATTCTTCATATTGACTCGTTAATGCGAACCGTTTCTTTATTTAAAATAACTGTAGTATGAAAATCGTTAAAGAAAATCTAATTCCTGTTGCCCTTTCCGCGTCTGTCGTTACGCTGATAAAACTTCAAATAAACTATTCGCTGGTGATCGATGGTATGTTAATGTTAAATATCAAATGGATGTGGAACTACGAAATTTGTTTTGGGCGAATCAACTTGCAGTTACGTAAACACTGCACCCTTGAATGTGATGTAATCAACTGGTATTTGTTTTAATCTTTAACCTGTCGCATGTCGTTCGCGAATTTATGATAGTCGTTACAAAGAGTTAGGATCCAGATGAGACACAGAGTAACTCGATGTCTCATCAGGATCGAAACTGTTTGTCACGCTGATTGTATTTGTGTGGCCTAAAACATACATATTTTGAAATAATGCGGACAAACAATTTAGCGAACAGACATGTTCTAAGTAGATTAAACGTTAAATGTAAAACAAACGACTATAGGAAGAGGTGGGAGATAGTTGACACAAACACACTGATACAGTAGAACCTGTCTTAACCCTTTCCTCCGTAAATACGCATTTCTACGCCTCTGTAAAAGTCGCCTGTTGAAACCATTATGATAAATAGAGCATTTGCTCATATAGGAGCAAATGCTCTATTTATCACATTGGTTTCAAAACTACACAATTCTAACATTTTCCTTTTCTCTAGTAAATGCTTCTTTTCGGTAGATTTATTTAAAGAGGTTGGGTCTTAAAATCCCAATTAATAGAGTTCTAAATCTAAGTGTCTGAAACAGGTGGTAACTGAATGCCAGACAAAAGTTATGCAGAAAGCTTCCATGGGAGCTTTCTGCATTACTTTTTCTCGGCGTTAGGCTCCCGCCTGCTTTTTATGACTCCTATGACTGCTTAATAATTGCAAAGAGACTGTGCATGTCATTTGTAATACATTTTGAAATACAAGCGTGTATTCAACCATTATAATTTTGAATGCGGGAACTGAATGTATTGGTTTTTAAAAACAGTATACGAACTCAAAGCTCTTGTCTTGTTTGTCAATAAAACCCTCTTATAACCATTTATATTAAATGAACTATACCGGTTACTCTATCACCGCCAATATCGCAATTATAATTACATTTGCAAACAGCTTAGATAAAAAGATTCGAGTCAGGAATCAAACTGTTTGTTACTGTGATAATGTTGTGTTTTTTTTCAAAAGAAAACGAATATTGTAGTAGATGACAGCTTAAGCAGCGAAAAAGATACAAAAATGGTAAAGACCGTTCCACACTGAATCAATATGTTTGCCATCGTTTGTCCAATGGAATAATCAACAAGCAAAGTCATATTATTGGTATCCCCTGCCAAAGGTTTTACCTAGTAAAAGGCAAATAATTGGGGGTACATGTAGGTACATGTATGTGTGAGTGGGGGTGAATTTAGTAAAGATAATCAATTTAAAACAAGAGGGCTATGAGAGGGTCCTGAATCGCTTGACCAAGTTTTACCTGCCTTTGATGCATACCAAAACCTTAAATGGACGGATGCACACACCCAAAACAGTATCCCTCTGCATGGATGGGCGGTTGGATGGACAAACCCAAAACAGTATCTCTATGCATGGGTGGGCGGTTGGATGGACAAAACCAAAAGCAGTATTCCTCTGCCTTCAGCAGGGGATAAGGGCAATAAATAAATATATGATGCTTGTGTATCAAAAACAAGTAAAACATGGGAACGATGCCTTGAGGATAACACATATTGATATTGAGTTTCATTGAATTCCATCAGTCCGTTACAGAGATATGTCAATGGACGAAAAACATATGTGATATTTTTGTACCTAAGGGCAATAACTCCTAAATGCCACAAGTGATCTGGAAAAGTAATCCATAGGAGCGATGCCCCAGTGATAACAAATAGTCGTGTCTAGTTTCATTGAATGCTGTCAATCCGTTGTAGAAGGGAGGGAACGATGCCTCAGTGATAACAAATATTCATGTTGAGTGTTATTGAATTTTGTCAATCCGTTACAGAGATATGGACGGAAAAGATATGTGAGTTTTACGTATAAAAGGGCAGCAACTCCTAAATGCCACAAGCGATCTGGAAAAAGTAATACATGGGAACGAAGGCCTAGTGATAAAACTATTCATGTAGAGTTTCATTGAATTCTGTCAATCTGTTTCAGAGATATAGCATTGGACGGAAACCGGACGGAAGGAAGGAAGGACGGACGGACGGACGGAAGGTGTGTGGTAACGCGCTTGACTACCAATCCGAAGGTCCGTGTTTCAAATCCCGATCCCTCCCGAACAATTTAGAGATTCGTTTCAGAGTCTCCCATCCGCACCTCCTCTCCACCCAGGGGTTAAAATGGGTACCTATTAGGGTCAATAGTCGGTACTTCGGCTGCATGATTGCGCCATATGTTAGCAGTGCTCAACATTGTAGGCGACTGAGTCAATGTCCAGGGGAATAAATGTACAGTCGGTTGAGCGGTCCGTCGGACTGAAAGTAGACTATAACTAGAGATGTTTATAATACAAAAACTGATGTCTCCCCTATCTCTTTCTCCACCCCCACCACGCAGACAAAATTTTCCATGTAAAAACTTCGAGTCCCACAACAGATGCGGATCCAGGATTTCAGATTAGGGTTGGGGGCGTAGAAATATATTTTTGATGGGGATGGGGGCGTAGATTTTTATGTTTGATGACATAACTAAACAGTGTGTTTGTAATACAGGTTGAAAAAGAGCGTCATAGGGTACGGAAATAAAAAACCCTCAGATTTAATCATAGTTTTATTGAATTTTAGTAGATCTAGATCTAAAATATTACTAAATAAAGTTTGTTTGGACAATTTTAGGGGGGGGGGGGGGGGGGCGTACGCCGGTGCTCCATCCCTCTAAATCCGCGCCTGCATTACCCTGCCGAAAATTATCGAACCGGAACAAGAATAAGATATTACAGAACTAGGCATGGTGGTGATCAATCCTTTGAAGTTTCAGGAGACCAAAGGTTTTGGAGAAACCGTGCAGACAAAATGTTCCATGTAAAAAATTCAAAATCCCATAAATCTGCAGAACATCATGGAACCGATATAGGAATAAGATATGAATAACTAGACATAGTGCTGATTAATCCCATATATTTTCCGAAATGTCCAACCAACGATTTTGGAGAATCCGCGAAGACAAAATTTCCATGTAAAAAAATCAAAGTCCCATAACAAAGGGCAATAATTCCAAAAGTAATAAAGCCAGAGTTATGGCCCTTGTACATGACACTTCCTCTCTTCATGCTCTTTCCATTTAAGGCGTTTTAATTCCATAGCATCAGCCAAATATGAGTTATCGTCCGGACAAGACAGTAAGAAAACAAGTGTACAAGGGACAATAACATCAATATTTTTAAGTCAGAGTTATGGACTTTGTGCAGGACACTTCCACTCATTATGCTCTTTCTATATATGAAGTTTCAACTAACTGGCATTGGGCATATAGTAGTTATCGTCCGGACAAGAAAGTGTGAAAACATGTACAGAAGACAATAACACCAATATTATTGAAGCCAGAGGTATGTACATTATGCTCTTTCCATATATGAAGTTTCATCTTAATGACATCAGGTATTTAGGAGTTATCGTCCGAAAAAGAAAATGTGAAACAATGTACAAGGGCAATAACTCCAACATTATTCAAGACAGCGTTATGGACCTTGTACATGGCACTTCCTCTTATTATGCTCTTTCCACATATGAAGTTTCGACAAACTGGCATCAGGCATGTAGGAGTTATCACCTGAACAAGAAAGTTTGACGGACAGACGGACAGAGGGACAGACAGACAGACAACTCTCACGAAAACAATATCGGGGGAGGGGAAATACATAACTAGGTACTTTAATTGTTGCAACCCCAAAACAATAATCTCTTCCTTCGGTGATAATGAGCCAAACGTTCTGGATCCTGGTGAGACGTCTCATCATTATGTAAAATGTATAATGTACTTATCCTTTACTACTTAGATATGACTTTCTACACATTTTCAAACAGAGTAGACCAATATCAGACGACTCATACTGATCAGGGTCTTCACTGTTTGCTTATGATATACTGTAGATACGATTTTACAGTTTCTGCCAATATCAAATATCAAATATCCCTGTGTACACGTGCTATTATAAAAATATTTATGATTTCATTATTTCTGACATGGAGTAACATATCCTACCCGGGTATTAACCGTGATCACCTTATTCTTGATGCCCAAATAATCGAGCGGTGTATTAGACATCCAGTCCCAAGGTTATAAAACGTTTTGCTCGACCAATCAGATCTTTGAGAATGATTTCAGATTCAGACTCAGAGGTTTTATAACCGTGGACCAATTTGTTTTTATCTAAACCTTTAAATACATTCCGCTTTCAAGCTGGCTTATGGTATGCCGGTGGTTCTACCCGTATATTAGTCTGTACACGAACCTAATGCAATTTCTTCCACGCACGGCAAGCGAAGGGTTAAGCGACTAAAACCAAGACACAGATAAACAAAAAACCAAACAACCACCGTATCTATTCATTATTTATGTGTGAAATGACTGTCTGAAAACCCTCCAGCAAGATTAGTCGTTGGACTAATTGAACTTCCCTCTTTAAAAACAGTATCTCATTCATTCATTCATTAAATTACCGATTAGCCAAATAAAGATTTTACTATATAATATGCGATTGGAATATAGTCTGAAAGTGGGAATTCCTTCGAAAGCAAAAGTAGCAATGCAAAAAAGAGAAAAGTGCAGACTCGGTTTTATTGATTCTGTTCATGATATGAGTCGTAATTAAAGGTGCAATACTACTCATGTCCCCTAGCACCGGCTTAAGCAGTATTCATTTTTCAAAACTAATAACATTAACCCATTACCTCATAGGCTATTTTAGGTCCAATGTCTTTGAATAAATCTACCGAAAAGGAGCATTAATTAGAGAAAAGGAAAATTTTAGAATTTTGTAGTTTGAAACCATTGTGATAAATAGAGCATTTGCTCCTATAGGAGCAAATGCTCTTTTTATCACAATGGTTTTACAAAGTGACGTTTACAGAGTAGTCGAAAGTCGTCAGTATGAGGGAAAGGGTTAAAACTATTGATCCCGAAGGACCAGAAATTTTAACACTTTTTGTTTTCATTATCCATTTCCAGAATCTTTCAGCTGGACTCTATCTCTTGGATGCTGGTTTCAGGGAAACCACCTTTACCCTTGACCTCCCCCCAGTGGCCATGATCAATGTTGAAACAGCTTCCATGGGACATGTCAAAACCTAGGATGCTTCATGTAATACTAGAACGCCTCTAAAGCGACAACATAATTTATTAACACATGCACATTCAAACACAACTGGTACTTTAATGCAGTTCAAAAGTAATCTAGAAAAATCTCCGATTTGGCGGCGATCCTACATGATCAAGTCTCAGGGCAACCATCTTTACATTTGACCTTTCCAGGTGTTCATAAGTTATACTACGATGACTTTTGTGGAAAATGTCACTAGCTCTCTAGCTAACTCATCGACATTGAGTCCGCAATTGTTTCATTATAAGAGTCTATATACGGATAGTAGGCATAATGTATTTTATTATTTTGTGATTGCATCGGCAGATCGACCTGACTGATGGTCTTTTTTCTGATGAGCTTCCAAATGTAGATTCAGTTGATATATACTGTGGACTAATGTCGTCATAATCCTCGGCACTGCTGTGATAATCTTTCTAGCATTTACATTGTCTTTTGTTAAGAAGTTCAACTTTAATACTGCTTGAAACTCCAAACTTTGAATTTCTATATATGTCCTTCAAGTACATTTAGGCTGTCAAAACATGTTTCAAATTAGATTTTCCCAAAAATTCTTCTTTAAAACGTAATTGTTGTGTCAGATAGTTTGGACCCTGATGAGACGACAAGTTACTCAACCTTTCATCTGGGTCCAAACTGTTTCCACGTTAATCACATATACGATCACTGCAGCATGTAGGTCCGGTGAGTTGATTTCCGGACACTTAGGCACTGGAAGTGTTAGGTGTTATCATGATTTAATTATGCTAGTAAGAAAAACGGTCTTCAGTGAACCAATTTGCTTCTAGAGTGGCCATAAGACGACTGAAGACTGGTAGATGTTAATGCAACCTGACTTACAAATATCAGGAGCAGTTATCGCTGATCTCGCCAACAACCGTCTATGGTCCTATTGTAAAATGGTTTCAGTTTTGCGGCGTTGTTTTATTAGAAAACGGTATGCACATATACGCTTCAAGTCTATATACAATGCCATATCACGCATTAATATTCCGATTAAATCAGTGTATTCATTCTCGCAATCCAAAGGTAAAATGAAGTAGAGCATAAAAGAGTGAAACGAAATAAAACATGAAAACAGTAGAATAGACATTGACGCAGTCCGTTTGCTCGAGCAACGTAAACAGCGTGAAGAAAGCGCTGGGGTGTATCACAATGGCCAGATATATTACTTGCAGAATCATCTGTTCTAAACAATGCTTCATATGGACTCCTTTGCAAACCGAGTAGGCCAAGATATGGCGGCTCCCTCCAAAACCGTCTGATCGGGGCATGCTCTGTTTGCTTATATTACAGATGTTCCACAGTTTGCCACGGCAACACATTTCCTTATTTTATATTCTTATATAAAATATAACTTATATTCAGAATGGGCGGTGAATTCAAAATGGGTGGAGTAATGCATAAATGATTATCAGGTACTTAATTTGGTTTGATTAAATCAGGATAAGTTGTACTTTGGTAGTTTTATTGAATTATAGTCATCCGACTGCGACTAGCTTCAGTATAATTTAATTTGCAGATTAATGCTTAATATGATTTGTTCGTAGATACATTTACTATTTTCATACTATCTAGTTACATATGATTCCCATATGTGTACTACGTTTAACACCATATGTTGTAGATGGTGTGACCGGAATATTGTGAATATGGGTTTGCAGAATAAGGCCTTTACTAATTCCCTCCTACTGACGCATATTTACGCCTGTGTGGAAGTCAGGTTTTGAAACCATTGTGATAGAGCAGTAATTATATTGCTCCTATGGAGCACGTGTTCTATTTATCACAATGGTTTCAAAACTACAAAATTCTAAAATTTTCCTGTTTCCTAGTAAATGCTCCTTTTCGGTATATTTAATCAAAGAGGTTGGGTCTAAAATTGTATAGGAGAGAATGAGTTAATCCCAAGATACAGTATACCTTCTCACGTGACCATCAAAAAGAGGTTTAATTATGGGTCAGAAAAGGAGATGGTAGCTTAATACATGTCAAAAGTAATACAGAAAACTTCCATAATTTATATTTAATTTTTGCTCTGTATTAAGCAACCACCTGCTTTTTATGATTTCTGTATTCATCAATATAAGCTCGCTTTAGAAAGTGTCTACTGTAATTATTATTCATTTCTACTGCAATTACTAACTACTGTATCTTTTTTGCCGCCGTAGGAAAATCCATGATTACCTTTGCCAACAAGTTTAATCCGGAGAGATGCCTCAATAGTGGACGTTTCGTCAGGAACTATTTAAGACCGATTATGTTTTGGAAAAAACAGTTCAAGTTCTGAAACCTGTAACAGCTGATAATCGTACATGAACAGAATTTATTTATTGGTCACGATATCACCTTTTATTCCCTCGTGTAGTTCCTTCCGGCTAGTGATATTATATATATTGTATATCTATTGTATATCCTTCATTGTCTGGATAGATAATCATGCGGTTCGTTCCGATAAGTGATTTCAGCCATGTGAAGCGCTTTTGAACGCACATATCCAGTGTGGAAAGAGCGCTTTATAAATGTGGTATAATAATAATAATTATAATGTAGGCTTTATTGCCACTTGGTAATATCATCCAATCACACGTGTAACCATATTCTCAGTAAAGACATTTGAGAATCTTTGCTAACAGGGAAGATCCAGATCAGACATATGCTGTAGCGGTCGTCTGATCGACCATGGTCTGTTCAGCTTGCTTATGAAATAACGTAGATATATTTCCCTCCTTTATAACACGGTATAAGCACCCTTGTTCAAGTTACAGTGTTCCTGACATGGATCGACGGTTTCTTAACACGCAGTAAACCATATACCGTTATTTGCGATCGGACTGACATTTACAAACAGCCTGGATCCTGTGCAGGCGCCTATTAACTCGATATCTCATCGAAGTTGTCTGACTCTCGATCAGTAATTCCCATAAAACAAGTAACAGAGCAGAGGTTGAGCAGACCTCATTTCACACCAGGGTCCATGCTTATAAAACCTTTAGTTGAGTCTGAGTTCGTTCTCAAACTTTTGATTGGTCAGATTTGAGTTCTCAAGCTTTTGATTAGTCAGATTTGAGCCGAAGGCTCAAATCTGACCAATCAAAAACTTGGGAACGAACTCAGACTCAACTAAAAGTTTTATAAGCATGGATACAGGATAAGTTTTAACCAAGAAATTAGCCTTTTTAGGTGAAAGAGCATTGAGTTAATATCCCGCAAGAGGGCGGATTTAGTTTAATTTCTAAATTTATTATCTCTGTTTTCCATAAATATGCCTTTCTGTGCATTTGCAAACAAAGACTCAGATCAGACTGCTCCTGTTAGAACCGTCTGACCTGGGACGGCTCTGTGTTCTCATGAACTAATACAGATATGATTCTACAGTTTCTGCTATGGCCAACATTTCCCGTTGCCACATGCTAATTTAAACAGATCTAATATTCATAATGTCATTCTGTTTAGCATGAATAATCAAGGCGTCAAGAGTTAAAATGCCGACGAAGCATGACGTTCTACACACTGAATTGTCGTAGTGGAATAGCCATCAATGATTAAGTATAGAGTCCATTTAGTATGAAAGATTTAAACATGTTAGAGAAATGTGAATGATTAATCGTGCATACCTGGTTCAGAGGGCTCCTCTAGGAGCCATCTGATCTCGGCCTACACTGTTTGCAAATGCCAATGCAACGTTACGGAACATTTGTTTCATTAGTGATTATTAGGTTAAAAAGCCCTAAAGTTTCCGAGGGAAGAGAAATTCAAACGGCTCTGTTAGATCCGCCCTCGTTTAGCCCTGTTACCGCCAATGTCGCATAAATGCACCACGACAAATAGTGCAGTCCCAGATCAGGGACTTCACTTTTTGTATTATTCTGTATTTCTATATCCGTACTTTATTCATTTGACATTTGCATTTATTTATCTCATTTCCTCATTGTACCGAATGATTTCACAAAAACTGGATAGCAGATGACAATTAGAGAAATTTGGTGCCGAAAGGGTTTATCAAGTTTGTTGATAAAAGTAGAAAAAGAAAATATATGTATCACTGTATTTTACTAATTTGTGAAAGTATTGAGCGGAGTTATTCACGACGCTTCGAATGTGTAAACAAGTAAAGGTACAAAAATTGCCATGCCGGGGTGGGAAAATCACATTCGTGTAAAGTGCAATGTAGTTCAGGCTGGCCTAGATCGGAATCCAGGACCCGTACAACCTTTTACTTGAGGAGTATTCGTGTCCAAAATAATGAATAAATGCACAATTATGTTCAGTGTCTTTTTATAATACGCAGGAATGATTGGCCATCCATGACAGATTCAGAACTGTACCATTCTATAAGAAATAGTGAGAACCTCTCATCAGATGGGTTTTACATGAGCCGTATATTCTTTTTGAAAAGACGTAAGAAGCGTACTAACAAAACAAATCATTAAAAATGGGTGGTCCCATGTAGAACGAACTCTGTACAGAAATCGCCTTTCTTTAGATAAAAGGCATTACCTTTGTACAGACTAGTTTATTTTGACCCCAATCGAAAAGTGACTAGTAGATTTATTATTTGGACCAGGGTCACTTTTTGATGTTGAACATGGACGTGTTCAACATCAAAAAGTGACCCTGGTCCAAATAATTTACTTTTATTAATGTGTAATATTGTCACAAATTACTCCCCACATGATTAAAATGCACCCTTATGAAATAGATCTCGCTCGATTTGATCCATTTATATATTTGCTTTAAAACTTCACATACGTATTTGAATTCATGGAGGACAGATATATGGTAGAATATTTCCCAAAATATTGTATTGTAACACAATACAGAAATGGACCCTACTTGGTCTTGTTGCCAATATATTGATCCTTGATATACATGTATATTAAAATCAGAATCACATTGTAAATGAGTTGAAATATATATGGCCTGCCTTAAAAGTACTTGCTAGGTCAGCAGTTTGTGCAATTTTAAGCGCCTGACGCGGTTCATTTCAGGTTAAAATTGTTTTTAAAAATTATTAACATCACAATCTGGATCTGTAATTAAATTGTAACATGATTTAAGAGAGCATAAACATGTTTGATATACAGAATTTGGTTCAGAAGAATCTGACTGTTTGTACTGCTCCTTTGAGATATCCGCAATTTTCTCACCAAAGAGCTGATGTCTACATGAACGCCCTATGCAAAATATTGCATCTTCCTTCGCGACAGAGACACTACTATGACTTTATTGCACTGGTCAACAAACCCTGACCTATACAAGAACATGATGATTCGTACTCTGTGACAAAGACACCAGTGGTTCAATCCCTGAACACTCAATCGCATAGCACTCAATACAAATTCTATATATACTAGGAAGCCAACACATTCCTTCATATTGATGCATTTTAGCGCCTCTGTAAAAGTCTCTTTTTGAAACAATAGTGACAAATGCAGCTATGGAACAAATGCTCTATTTATCACGATGGTTTCAAAACTACACACTTGTTAAATGCTCATTTTAGTTAGTAAATGCTCCTTTTCAATAGGTGTCTTCAAAGAGGTAGTATCTATACATATATAGATGCGGGCATGGATTAAAACCGTTTTAATTCTGATTTGATGTATTTCAAATTCAACCATAGTGTTTTAACATTTAACTCTAATTCTACTTATCACACTTGTCATTTGTAAAGAACCTAGATTAAAATGTCCAGACAATATAAAGTTATCCAATTTAATTGTCATACTGGTAAGCGCCACCTGACTGACATTGAAATACAGCTTGGATCCAAATGACACGTCGATTTTGACACTCGATCATTATATTAACCATATCCCTATTCTACGTTTATTCTAAATTTCAATACCTACTGAATATTCACGGGGAAAAAAGTTACAACAAAATATGGAAGGTCGAACTATTGAAGTCGTTTTAGAAAGTAAAGAAACATATATTGCAAATTCCATTAGCAAACAGAGCAGACCCTGGTTAGATGGCTCCTATAGGAGCAAATGCGTGAAAACATGTTCGTATGAAGAAAAGGGTTAAAAACTCGAACGAATCGAACACAAGTGAAAATATCGTCAAGATCAGAGTTAGGGGATTTAATTTTAAAAGTTAACACCAATGTGAATCGTTTAATGTTTAAGTATTCAAGAGAATATTTATAGTTGGCAGAATATCATTCAATCAGCAACATAACGGTTAACCCTTAAATAGTCGACTCAAAACGTGACCTGTAGCAATTTTGAATACTTCGGATTAGATGAAGCTTTTGAGATACTATTAACCAAGTGTCATGACACAAGCTTTTGAGAAACTAAGTGGCAAACATATTGGATCCTGTAGAGACGCTGAGTTACTCGGTGTCTGATCTAGACCCAAACTGTTTGTAGGATAGAGTAATGATGCAGTTACCGGACTAAGGGTTAATATATAACAAGGTGTGAGACAGATATGGCAGAGGTTGTTTGTAGTTAATGGATATCATGAACTATTGTTCATCTAGATACAATCTTATCGATATGTTTTGTCAATTCACCGCAGACAAAACAACAGATATTGGTGGTGTTAAAAGTGGGAAATTTGTCTATGTCATGGAAAATAATGGTAATATAAGATCTTTAATGGAACTGTGACAATTGGAAGCATTTCCTACATGCTTAATGAGTCAGCTAGTGTACAAATAACACACACACTCATCTATTATCAATAGGCAATGCTGCTTGTATTGTAACCATTTTCCATAACAGTACTTTTTCAACATACAATAGAACCTATCTTAAGCGGTCATTCATTTATTGAACGCAATAGTCGTAAAAAGCCGGTGGTTGCTTCATGCAGGGCAAACGTTATGCAGAAAGCTCCTGTAGGAGGTTTCTGCATTACTTTTGACCTGCAATAAGCTGCCACCTGCGTTAAATATCGACAGTAGACCTTTCTTTGATGGCCGCTTAAGACATGTTTTACTGTGTATCTAATCCTATGTATGCTGAATATTCAAACTGAAGTAGGTCATTGGTTTTAACTATGAAGTGTATTCAGTCTTAATGGCTTAATTTTTCCAGAGCATGTTGGATGACAAATAGTGTATGTCCTGGTCTGAGGGATCCCAGAGGAGCTCCTCTGGAATCCCTCTGATCTGGGTATTCACTTTTTGCAAATAGCAGAACACCCGTTTCCCGAAGTCAGAGAGCTGGCGTAAAATGTTTCAAAACAAACAACAAGTACACGTAGTATTCATGGGAATAATGGGGCATTTTTGAATGATGATTACACTGCTGTCATAAGCAATTTCCAATGTGTGATAACATTTCCAAGTACATGTAGTTTGGATCCAATACAGACACCGAGTAAATCGGCGTCTCATCAGGGTCAAAACTGATGGTCAATTTGATTATGCCTTTTAATTTCGATATTGTGAAATTTGGAATACTTCCGATTCGATTTTAAATGCTTTTGACAACGGGTCTTGTGTGTCGTTTTCAGGCGACTTTGGTAGTGCAACATTTAACCCTTTACCCCATAGATACAAAACTCTTCACCTTTGCTAACAGAGTAGACCCACACCAGAAGGGTCCTATAGGAACTGTCTAACGAGGGTCTGCTTGGTTTGCTTATGAAGCAGTAAAGATATGATTCTACAGTTTCTGCCATTGCCTAACACTCAACTCATGTGTCATTATAGAAATTAAACTACAGTAAAACCTCGATTATTCGAATTTTCGGTATAGAAGAATTAAGACCCTTTTAGGCAGGTGGCTGCTTAATGCATGGTGAAAGTCATGCAGAAAGCTCCTAGAGGAGCTTTCTGCATGACTTTCACTATGCATTAAGCTGCCACCTGTCTTAAAGATCGATAATAATACGTATTTTAGTGTTCGGATAATCGAAGTTTTACTGTAATTTGTATTCATGGTGTCATCATTTCGAATATGGATATTAAATGAGCAAAATATTAAAGAGTGTGAGATTGCAAATAGCAGGATATATGCTAAAGGCTAATTCCTCCTGTATCAATAAATTGCATCTTATTAGTGTGTATTTCTAACTTAACATGCAAACAGATCTGAATTTGCTTTGGTCTTAGATCCTCGACTAAAGTCAACACGTGCGTCAAACCAGCACTTCAAGTCACGGAGAGCGTGATATCTTGCTTCCGATATTAACTCTTGCACTGCCAAAGGCGAATCTGTGATTTCATTTGCAAACATGTTGGATCTAGATCAGATGCCGAGTATCTTGTTTAGATTCAAACTGCTTGGAACTGTAAGTAGGTTCTTAGGCAGAAAACAGGAGAAAACTATTTATTGAAAAGTGCAGGAGACGACAAATGTTGCAGACGAGAATACCTTGCAGTTATCTATGATCGCTCAGTAATTGTCGTCTGCTACAATTTGTATCTCCACAAAACAGAACATTAACCATTCTAGATTCCATTGGGGCACCATGTTACTCTGAGGCCCAGATAAGATGCATAGAAGGAAACATTTTCACGAATATCTCCTTTATTTCCCCACCTAATTATATGTTGTGACCATTCTTTAGAATCGTCTCTTCGTGACGATTCCAAAGAGAAGATGTGATTCTAAACAGTCGTCACACCATTGAGTTTAGTGGAGAAATTATTATATTAGTATTTGGATATTCCCCTGTATCTATTGCATTGTACTCACATGCTTATTTGAGTCCAGAATTTTTAGTTCAGAGCTACAGATAAAGGTACGTACTCAAATACTAAAATCTACGGTGGCACTGAGGTGACATCTGAACGATTGTTTTTCAATTTTGTTTTCCCGATATATGGTTTTTTATTATCACGAGAAAAGGGAAAAGTTCGTTTTTACAAGATAGTTCTTTTATTATCTCGAGAAAATGAAAAAGTTCGTTTTTACGAGATAATGATTTTTATTATCTCTAGAAAACGAAAAAAAAAGTTCGTTTTCCTGAGATAATATTTAAGTCGTGTGCACGACTTAATTAGCCAATCAGAACCCTCTGTCAGAGTCCGAACAGTTTTCACAAGCCTTTGAGGCCCTGAGAAAATGGCAGAGACAGGGGATGAACTTTAAAGAGATATTTTGATGAAGCGCTTCATTATTTCGATATTCTTTGTATACTTAGTGACAATCACGACATTTCTCTCAGCTTAATACCTTACGGTATTGACACAGAATTCCAAGAGGTTTGAACTTACATAGAAGAAGATGCATTGATGTTCAGCATGTGGTTGATTTCTCATTTTAATGAAATATGGTATATTTGTAAAAGAGAACTAACAAATTACATGTAAGTACAGGCTGCCCGACATCCATGTGAAACACTATGAACATAAACAGGTTGTATTAAATTCTAAATGTAAATGTCCCGATCATGACATACCAAAGTCCTTAACGCTTTCCTTCATAAATACGCCTTTTTCTACGCCCTTGCAAATAGTGTAGATCCAGATCAGACGGCTTCTATGGGTTTTACTGAGTTTGTTCATGAGCAAAAATTTATCACCGGCTTATTCGGTATTCACTTCTCAAAACTAATAACATCGCAACTAATAATCACGTCTGATCATTTACTTGATTCAAGGATAGTGTTTTATACTCTCTGCCTTTCTCTCACACATACAATTCTCTCTCTCTCTCTCTCTCTCTCTCTCTCTCTCTCTCTCTCTCTCTCTCTCTCTCTCTCTCTCTCTTCCACACCACTCTTCTCCTCTTAATCCATTTGTCTGTCATTCTCCTACACATTCTTTCTCGGTTTGTTATATACCTTATTAGCTGTATGTCATGAACAGATCACCATTGTATTTTGATTGTATACAATATTCTGGGGGGGGGGGGGGGGGGGGAACTAACGTTGTCAGAACTTGTGACCCAATCCCATTTCCAATATATGTATAGAATGGAAATAAAATATGTTTAAATTAAATTAATAATCACGAAGGACCAGAAAATGTAACACCACTGAGAAAGAACTACGGGACGACTTTTCACGGCTGCCACACAATCACTTACTTGTAACACCTGCTGTTGTGAAGTACATAAGTTCTGAAAGTCGGGGATCCTTCGAAAAATATACACACCGTCTCCATTTACGTAAAGTTAAACAACAACCATCCCCATCCACCCGACGCGTGAATAGTTGCTTAATATGGACTCACAGTTTACAGTTTCATCCACGGGCCACAGGATCGCGTGTTAACCCTATCTCCATTTAATATTCAAAATTATGACCAACTGAATATTTATTTTGCTGTATATTTGTAACTTAAAAAAGTTTCATGGAAATAGTTTTCTTTGACAACAAATGTAGAATCAGATCTATATCATGTCAAAAGCAAACAGAACAGACCATGTTCAGACGGCTCCCATGGGAACCGTCTGATCTGGATCTTCTCTATTTTCAAATGCGTTTATATGAAGGACATATTTAATATGTTATTAGAAAACTCAGCTAGATTAATGTCCATAACGTCATAATTTTTTTTAAGAACATTCACGAGGCAAAGGGTTACGAATTGAAGTAGGCACTTTTGTTTTGTTAGACAAAAGTTGCCGCAGTTTCGAAGGTCGTTTAACTGCACCTCTGCCTTAACCCTTTCACCGCCGCAGTCGCATAAATGCACCACGACAAATAGTGCAGTCCCAGATCAGACGCCGCCTTTTTAAGGCGGCGTCTGATCAGGGACTTCACTATTTGTCTCAATTTCTATTTCTATATATATGCTTTGTTCCTTTTATTTATCTCATTTCCTTATTGTACCGAATGATTTATCAAACTTTGATTGCAGACGACAATTAGAAAATTGGTGCCGAAAGGGTTAAAATGCATTGAAGCAGTCAGCGAACATTCAGATTTAACATCTTCTCTGTGAATATTCTTATAAGAAATAATTAGCTTATTTTTATAATAGCACATGTACGCGCGAATATTCGATAGCATTTCATTTACTTTGATTAGTCAATTGGCTCTGACTATAAATTATCAAACGATGGTACACACCCTCTGTTAACCTGATAGAGTTGTCCTTTTTCACGTTTTGCAAACAGAGAATAAGATGCGTTTGAAAATGGTCTGCTCTATTTGCTTGCGGAATAATATAAATCTGATTCTACAATTTCTGCAATAGGCAAACATGTCCGTGTGCACGTGTCATCATAAACACATCAGCCAATAATTATTCATGATGTCATTATCATATATATTCATGACGACAAAGAGTTAACCATTTCCATCATACATGTATAAACGCCTTTTCACGCATCTGCTAACAAAATAGACCCAGATCAGACGGCTACTATAGGAGCCGTCTGATCAGGGTCTGCCCTGTTTGCTAATGCGGATTTGAAAGATCTGTTTCTTTAGTTTTTAAAATAGCTACACTGTTCCCCCCTTCCATATTTCATTATAATTGTTTTGTCCTTGATTATTCAGTAGCTATTGAACTTTGTAATAAACACAGAACAGGAAAAGGGTTAACGGATCAACAGGAACTTCCAATTTTCAATAATCTTGAATTTGAACTTCGCGTGATAACCAGACAGGGGTGAGTGTAAAACTGTCGCAACTCCATTACTTACACTTTACAAGCACCTAAAATAATTATTTCCCTGAAACTGCCTCTGATGACATTTCTTTTTTTTCTATTAAAAAAGCTATCAGAATGTCAAACAGTTTGGATCCTCATGAAACACAGATTTACTCGGCATCACATGTGAATCCAAACCTGTTTGCACAGTCACCAGATGTCACCTCATATACTGTATTTATGACTGCTTTGCACCCAATACTCGGAGCGCTAATTACACGTGTAATGATAGCAGTACTTTGCTACAATGTAACGTTATATGATTATTGTAAATTTATATGATTATCAGTAATGAGTTCTATACCAGGTTTTATGATTTCTATTTCATTATATCCACAAATCAATTACATTTTACCTAAGCCGTGAATGAAGGCGTGGCAATAATATTCCGTAATTTAGTTTGCAAAATATGATGTTCATAAACACAAAGTGTAAATAGTTTTAGAAATGGCAGTATGCCAGCTCTATAATTCATGCCCGAAAAGGGTTCACCACTTACTCCATGAAGACGCCTTTTAACACTTCACCTGCTATTCACGTCAATATACCTACCTGTAAATAGTGAAGACCCAGATGAGACAGCTCCTACAGGAGCTGTCTCATCAGGGTCTGCACTATTTACAAGTTGATTGTGCAACCAATGCACTCCACAGCAATGATTGCACAGCGAAATACTTGTACACAGTGAAGATATATGTAATTATACAACAGGGAATGGGTAAAGAAGGATAAATGTATTTTTAAAATTCAGCAAGAGAAGGGTTAATGACTTTGAAAATAGAGTAGACCTATATCAGATGGCCCCAACAGTAAACATCTGATCAGGTTCTATTCTGTTTTCTTACGGAATGAGATAGATTTGGTTCTACAGCTTCAGTCATTGTCAACCCTTTCTGTGACCATGTATTTATGTTTTTTGTTGTTTGTTTTAAAAATAAAATCGTCCAATTAATGCTGCTATTACTTCTTACAGTGAAGGGTTAACACACATTTGTTTGCATCTGTTACCATCTAGTGAGTTCATCAGAGTAAGGTGAAGCGCTCTAGTAAAGCGCTCGGGCATCAGCTATAATTGCGCATAGACACAAGTCATATCTCGAAAAGACATTGGTACATTAGACAACGATTGACAACCTTGTCAATTGTAAATTCTAATGAGATGATAAATGTAAACATTTATATAGTGACAACGCAATGACTAAACTGAATTTCAGTTTTAACCATTTTGCTTCCAATGCCGGATCTGCGATTACCTATGCAAACAGTTTGGGTCCAGATGAGACGCCGAGTAACTCGGCGTCTCATCAGGACCCAAACTGTTTGTTACTGTTACTATGTTTTTGAAATAAAAATGAAGAAAATAAAAAAAATGAATTTTTTTAGCAGACGACAAAGTTACAGTAGCAGACGACAGAGTTTGGCTGCGAAAGGGTTAAGCTCCTTATGCACACTGTTATGTGTTAACCTTTATCTCGCTATCCACGAACTGACTCGTATTTACAGTAAACCCCTCTAATGCGACCACCAAATTGAAGTATAGTTCCGGGTCTTAGAGGCAGGCGGTGGCTTAATGCAGGACAAAAGTAATGCAGAAAGCTCCTAGAGGAGGAGCTTTCTGCATTACTTTTGTCCTGCATTAAGCTACCACCTGCTTATAACGACACCCATATCTATTCATTAAGTGATCGCGTTAGAGGGTTTCCACTAAACCGTAATCGAATGTAGTGAAGAGTGACCAGATGCAAAATTGAGCAGACAATATTTCCTCAGCAGGGTCATACATGTAGTGAAGTTAAGAGATCCAGATCAAAAGGTAGAGATGTGTCTTGT
The DNA here is from genome assembly GCA_963576725.1 of Azorinus chamasolen. Lineage (NCBI taxonomy): Eukaryota > Metazoa > Mollusca > Bivalvia > Cardiida > Solecurtidae > Azorinus > Azorinus chamasolen. Next base: position 46,852,668 of record OY755245.1, read on the forward strand.
GGTCGTTAAAGAGAGTCTTTATTGTACATTGTAATGAAAATGTATTTAAAGTTTCCATGTACTTCACTTTCGCTTTGCATTTATTCTCATGCGTTTGACTGTAAAACAAAAACAGAGTCACACGTATAATGAAGATGAATCGTTTTAAAAATTAATTATTGAATATATCTAATTTGCAAACGAAACAAATGATTTATGTACGTGCGACAAAACTATTAATGACTATTACTTTACTTCGCTCTAATGTTTTTGTAATTAAGTTGCACAAAAATACTTCGTTCTAATAGCCTTATCGAGAAACGTTTTAATTATTGTTTTAAAATTACCACCATTTCAATGAAAGAGCAGAATGATTTCTTAAAGGGTATGTTGCTCGTCCCGTCTTCGTTCTATCCATTCCCTAACAATACATCTATCTATAAATGGATGTTGTATTTTCAAAACAGCAAACTATCCATTTTTACATACATCATCAAGATTGTTCATCTATGAAAATATGAAGTAAATCCCCCCATTGCTGTATGAGAAGTGAGCACACAAGATTTGACAGACGCATCCACAGATTAACAAGAGCAAATAAATATGCTTTCCACTTTGCAGGGACATAAAAGGTTACAGTTATTTATTGTGCAGCTTACACATTTACATGGCAGTAATACATTTAACCCTTTCCCGGTTCTATGTTTATGCCAAATTTAAATACCTACTGAATATTCATGGACAAAATAGTTATATTGAAATATGGAAGGTGTAACATTGTAGTCATTTTAGAAACTAAAGAAACAGTTCTATCAATTTCTATTAGCAAACAGAGCAGACCCTGATCAGACGGCTCCTATAGGAGCCATCTGATCTGGGTCTACTCTGTTTGCAAATGCGTGAAAACACGTTTATATGAGGGAAAGGGTTAAATGATTAGCTATTATAGATACTAAACCCACTATACTACTGAATATTCATGGACAAAATAGTTATACTGAAATATGGAAGGTGGAACATTGTAGTCATTTTAGAAACTAAAGAAACAGTTCTATCAATTTCTATTAGCAAACAGAGCAGACCCTGATCAGAAGGCTCCTATAGGAACCAATCTGATCTGGGTCTACTCTGTTTGCAAATGCGTGAAAACACGTTTATATGAGGAAAAGGGTTAAATGATTAGCTATTATAGATACTAAACCCACTATACGACCTCCAACCTTCAAGCTTTAATACAAAGCGTGCTGTCTGATTAGGAGATCATCATCACCACTCTCACCACCACGGTGGACCGACGGACAGACAACAGAGAAATTATTCTAAAACATCATCCTGCAATAGAAGGTCACTCAATAACAGATAGTTAAATGTGTATCAAA